>OW796090.1:4149683-4563914 GCA_941860345.1 Chrysodeixis includens | reverse complement strand
ATTTTACCAGATTTAAGTATAATAATATGATAATAATTATAAAAACTTATTTGTTTATATTTTTGACATTTACAATTTTGACACTTGACAGATTGTAGAAAATACTTCCACTTACTTTTTATTTTCCGAGGCAACGATATAAAACTGTACGGCCAAAAGTGACGTCATTTGAAGGGCAAAGGAAGGTCAATCATATTTTATCTAAATATCAATCAAATGAGAATATTTTTCATTTTTAATTAGTCCATAATGATCAGCAACGCTATTACTAGAAATGGTTTTTCAATTACAACATATTAAAAAAAATGAACAATGCCAATTGATTATAAAAAGATTGATGACCCTGATTTTTACTTATCGCTCACAACTGTTCAATCACTACCATGCACCTATGATGATATTTGTAATAGGGATGATTCTAATAAATGGTTGAAAGCCATAGAAAGTGAAATAGAGTCTATTCATAAAAATAACACTTGGACTCTTGTAGAAAGACCTAACAATGTTAACATAATAAGTTCAAAATGGGTATTTTCAATTAAAAATAACGAGTTGGGTGAACCTACACGGTATAAAGCTCGATTAGTAGCTCGTGGTTTCACTCAACAATACTTAGAAGATTATGACGAAACGTTCGCTCCAGTAGCTCGAATATCAACTTTCCGATTTATTTTAGCTCTTGCAAATCAGTTTGATTTACATGCTCATCATATGGACGTAAAAACCACATTTTTAAACGGCATTCTTAAGGAAGACATCTATATGGAAGTACCAAAGGGTGTCTCAGCTGGTTCAAATCAAGTTTGCAAGTTAAATAAAACACTGTACGGTTTGAAACAATCATCTAGATGTTGGTTTGAGCGTTTCGATCATACTCTTAAGGATATAGGTTTCAAAAATTCTGGAGTAGACCCTTGTTTATACATATTAGACAAGAATAGTATGGATAAAAATGTATATATTGTTTTATATGTCGACGATTTAATAATTTGTACAAAAGATATACACAGTTTAAAATTATATAAAAATCGTTTATTGAAAGAATTTAGTATGACAGATTTACAAGAAATTAAGTTATTTTTAGGTATAAAGATAGAACGATGTGAAGGTAAATTAACTTTAGATCAATCCTTGTACCTGAATGGTGTTTTAAGCAAGTTTTCCATGAGTGATTGCAATCCGTCAAAATCACCTTTTCCATCGAAATTAGATTACAATGCTTTAAACTCAGATACACGTTATGATGCTCCTTGTAGAAACGTTATAGGGTGTCTTATGTACGCAATGCTTTGTACACGACCAGATATTTGTGCTGCTATAGGTATTTTAAGTCGGTATCAAAGTAAAAATAATGAAGAATTATGGAAGTGCTTAAAACATCTTTTGAGGTATATAAAAGGAACAGTTAATTTAAAGCTGACCTATGTAAAATGTGATTACAAACAACTGGTGGTAGGGTATGCAGATTCCGATTGGGGAGGCGACGTTATTGACCGAAAAAGTACAACAGGACACGTATTTAAAGTGTTCAATAATTGTGCAATTTCATGGAATACGAGAAAACAAAATACAGTCGCCGCTTCCTCAACAGAAGCTGAATATATGGCTTTATTTGAAGCTGTAAGAGAAGCTATTTGGTTAAAATCATTACTACACAGTATTTCTATCCCAATAAAGCACCCAATAATTATATATGAAGATAATAACAGTTGTATTAGCATTGCTAATAATCCTACAAATCACAAACGGTCCAAGCATATCGATATAAAGTACCATTTTACCAGGGAACAAATTGCTAACAAAGTAATAAAGCTAGAATATATTTCCACAGGAGATCAACTGGCTGACATCTTCACAAAAATGGTGCACGCTGCGAAGTTTTTAGAATTAAGGCATAAGTTGAACTTAATTTGAACTTTTCAATATAATTTTATGATGATTATTAGTTAAATGATTTTATTTAGAATGCTATTATGTTTTAGTTACGTCAAATACTCTAAACTGTTAATCAAAGTTATTGTAATTTGAAATGCAGTAGGTATTATTTATGATTGCATAATATACTTGAATATTTGAGGGGGACTGTTGGAATATACGCATTTTGTACGTATATACCTATACAAATATCCAAGTACATTTATAGCATACTTCAATCATTCGTCAAACATTCATTCATTCAATGTTTAGTTCAATCGCACTTTCTGTAACTGACATTCATTCGAATTATAACAGTCGTTGAGAACACACGTCTTTTCTTTGTCTCACCTGCACCCATATCCAATACTTATGGATGATGTAGCTTTCTAATGGTGAATATTTGAAAACGATAAGTAGTTTTGGAGTTTGTCGATTACGTTATGTAACAAAAAGTAAAGCGAGACAAAAACATCGTCTAGAAAAATTAAAAGTATCAGTTGATCTCCTCCCCCCCCCCCGCCCGCTACCTACTTTGCTACTCCTAAAATCCCTTCTTAGTGGTCAATTGTGTTACTAAAGGAAGCCTTGTTCAAAATATCAGACTTCTATACCGAGAGGTTTCGGCTGTGCGTTAATCAATCAGTCACCAAATCACACCCGCGAAATCACGATTGGAGGGTAGTTTGGAGGAAAAACTTACATTACCAAACTTATTTACTTGCCTATGTACGTTTTCGTGCCAATTTTCAAGTTTATAAACCTAAGGAATAACATTTTTCATAGAAACGTTTTTACCCCTTTTCGCCCCCTTGGGGGTACAATTTCCAAAAATCTTTTTTTAATGCTCACTTTTGTCAGTAAAGGAAGCTTTGTTCAAAATATTAGACTCCTACACCGAGCGGTTATGGCTGCGCGAAAGTCAATCAGTCACCCAATCGCAACCCTCTAAATCACGATTGGAGGGTAGTTTTGGAAAAAAATATTATGCCAAACTTATTTACTTGACCATATACGTGTTTGTGCTAAGTTTCAAGTTTATAAACCCAAGGAATAAGATTTTTCATAGAAACGTTATGACCCCTTTTACCCCCTTAGGGGTTTAATTTCCAAAAATCCTTTCTTAGTGCACCCCTACATATCTCAAGGAACCTACATGCCAAATTTCAGCTTTCTACGACCAGTAGTTTCGGCTGTGCGTTGTCGATCAGTCAGTCAGTCAGTCAGTCAGTCAGTAACGGAAGAGTTTTATATATATAGATAACCGAGAGAAGTAGGGTGATTTCATACAGCCCATGGCAATTCGGAATGATGTAGCTTTCTGACAGTGAAAGAATTTTTAAAATCGTTTCAGTAGTTTTGAAGATTAGCGCCGATAAACATACAAATATACAAACTTACAAACTCACAAACGCTTACCTCTTTATAATATTAGAGATGTATGTTTCCTGTATTCTGCACAACAAATTACTAAGATAAGCTGATCAAAAGTTTAAAGAAGTGTCGTAACGAAATCGAAAAAATACCAAAAACTGACGTTAGACGTAGGTTTGATTGACTATTTATGTCAATTTGTGTGTGCAAAAGAAAAAATCGTATCCCTTATTATACTTAAAATAAATTGTGATTGTCTCTATTCTGTACTTACGAGTATTTGTACCTAAAAGACAATTTCTTTATAGATAACTAGATTCCGCGCGCGGCTCCGCCCGCGTGGTGCGTTAACTCGCAATAAAAAGTAGCCTATGTCACTCAGTGAGATGCGGCTTTTTAATGGTGAAATAATTTTCAAAATCGGGTCAGTAGTTTCAGAGATTACCCATTACATACAAACTTACAAATTTTACCTCTTTATAATATTAGTATAGACTAGGTCTTCTATTTTCTTATCTTACATTTGACATTTGCGTAAAGCGATTGAAGCGCCATCTCTGTCTACGGTTGTGAGTTATACAGTAGCGTGCGCTGCCAAGTAATACTTTCGCTCGTTTATTGATAGATCGTCGCCAGTCTCGAGGGCCGTGCGAGGTCCTCGAGACGTGCGAAATCCTCATTCCCGCGCGTCGACGGTTAACGACGTTAATCCATTCATGCGCGTCACTAATTAGATGACGAGGCATTTGGCTATTTCGCAGCCGAGTCATATGCCATCGTCTTAGTTTAGCATTATATAATCATCATGGATCGTGAGGGATTCCCACTTCCCCATCCGTCACTGACTCGCGGCCATTTCACCGGTGGGATCGGTTAGGGCAATTGATGGTACATATACAGCGTGTATATTTGAACGACGGACTTATTGAAGGAGGGTGGTCAGTAGTCGATTCACGACCCAAATATGTAAAAAAAACTATGACCTTCATTTTTCATATAACTATCCGATAAAATACAGTATTTATGAACACAGAGCGCAAAATGCCTAATATCACGCGCCAAACACGTGCCGCCGCTAAGGCAGCGAGCGCGCAAGCCCCCCCGCGCCCCTTGTGATGTCGACGACGAGTGCCGCGCAGTGAAATGCATTCATACCTACGTCGGCGTCGGTCATTGACCGCGCATATGTTCGATAAGGCGCGAGGGTGTTAAAACGTTGCGAAGTTATTAGGACTTTTTTGGAACGATTTTGTTCGTCATTAATCAGGGTTTTTTTATTGTTTATACGTTTATTGGTGAAGTCTATGCATAAACTATTGGTGGTTTGAATAAGTCCGTCGTTCAAATATACATACTGTATAATCATCATGGATCGTAGGGAATAGTAAACAAAGAGATACAGATCTGTCTTTGAAAATTAAAAATAAAATCATTACAGATAAACTAGAAGTAGCCAACGCTTTTGAAGAATTTTTTTCAAACATCCCTATAGAGGTAACGAAAGCACTTTCCTCGTGTTCCTCAAGAGCGGAGTTGCTACTTAAAAAATTCGTTAATAAATGTATTCCAAATTCTAGTTTTAGTCATGTATCTCCTTATACACCGTGATTTTTAGGTCGTTTTAAAAAAGTGTCCACACAATGTATCCGTCATAAAATACCTCTAGGCGCGAATATAATTTTTTTATCATTAATTATAATAATATGCATGAAAAAAATAAATAATACATTGGAAATATGAAACATCCTGTTAAAAATGTTTACGAATCAAACTGTTGAAGATACATGCTACATACTTACTGCGAACATTATGATTGCAATAGTAAGACAGCTGTTTTACGCTAAGGTGAATGACCTGTGATAAGACGCCGCCGCGCCGCCCGCGCGGCCCCTTTGGCACAAGGTTCGGACCGCGCTCACTACAGAGTGTTCGTAAAACTGCCTTGTGTCATAAAATGAATAATATTTTTATTCATTCAAATCTTAAAAAAAACATATTTTTTATTATAAACGTTTACTAGTCATTGGATACATGAACTGGGGCTGCTTTTTTAAAACGACCTAAAAGTCACGGTGTATAGTCAAAAAATCTATACATATAATAAATCTGTAGAAAAGTCATTTTTGTACATTGAAGAAATTGAAAAAAAAAAATAGCCAGGGTGTGAAAAGATAACTAACAGAACCCATTTCCATCATTTTTGAAATTTTTGTCTGTTTGTCTGTTTGACTGGCATCCGAAGCAAGTCGTCCATGAGCAGGTTCCACAAGTACGGACCCAGGACCGATCCCTGCGGGCACCCCATGGTGGCGGTCTTCCATACGACCCCCCCGCCGACGAAGAGCCCGACGCGTCGGTTGCAGAAGTACCCCGCCAACATCCTAAAGATGTTTGGCGGGCACCCCGCACCCTTCGCCTTCAGGAGGATCATGGGCCACCATGTGTTGTCGAAGGCGCCCAAAATGTCCAGGAAGATGGCCTGGACGTACCATGCCGAGGTTCCACTGACGGTGTCCAAGATGCTATTGAGTGCTGTTAGCGTCGACTTGCCCCTAGAGAACCCGTGCTGGCCTGACGAAGCCGCCCGCAGGAGCGCCGGGGCGCACCTCAGCATGGCCCGTTCTAATATCTTACCAAGCACCGGTAGCAGCGTCACCGGACGATACGCTTTAGGATCGGCCAGGTCTCTGTCATTGCCTTTCGGCAGAACAACGAGCCTGCCGTCCTTCCACGAGTCCGGGAACGTGCCCTCTTCCACACACTTACCAATCACGCGCGTCAGTTCCGGGCCGGCAGCGAGCCAGGCACGCTTGACCATGCAGGCCGTGATCCCATCGATTCCCGGAGCCGTGTTAGGAAGTCCGTTGACTATTACCCTCCCAATTTCCCGAACGGATGGAGGGGGCGCATCCCGACCCGACGGCGTACAGGCCGCCGCTACTCGAACCGTCCGGTGGTAGGCTGAATCCCGGGACGGGTCATCGTCCGGGCACAGCTCCTTCACCAGTCCGAGCATGGCCGCCCGCACATCCGTCGTGTACCCGCTCGACAGCCTGAGGCCAGTAACTATGTTGGGTGGTGCTCTCAGTCTTCCACTGGCCGCGCGATAAGCCAGGCCCCAGGGGTCCTCGTTACCCGAATCTGCGAGCTTCCGGAAGAAGTCGAGCTGCGCCCTCTCCATCTCCCTTCTATACTTACTGCGGCTTTCATTGAAACTCTTGCGTAATTCTTCTTCCAGAGGTCCTTTCACCCTCCTTGCCCTTTGCCATTCTTTCCTCGCCTTGTTCTGTCTTCTACGCAGTGTATCCAGTTTTGGAGACCACCATTCATATCCCTTCGCTTTCTTGCTTTCTCCTCTCGTTCCCAGACATTCTTCAGCTACACGGACCATAATGTCCGTGAACTGCTTGCTTACATCCGTTGCAGGCATCTTCCATTTGATTTTCCCCACTCGTTCGTGGATCTCGGCTTGGAATCGTTCCCAATCCACTCCGCGGTCCCGAAACCTCCTTGGCGCCCCCGACGGGTCGGCCGCCGGAGCGGGCTCCATGTTCGCACCGGCCTCCCACGTGGTACGTGATGAGACGGTGGTCGCTGCTGCTGATGCTCCTCGTGGACCTCCCACTGGGACACCCTGACGCCCCCCCGACGAGAACGTAAGGTCTATGTTGGACTCCCCATTGGCGGTACAAAAGGTTGAGGGTTGTCCCGCGATGTTGTGGAGTTTCAGGTTCCTCGCCAACAGGAAGTCCGTCCATTTGCTGCCGCCGCGCCGAGACCTCCGGGCCCCTCGCCTCGAAGTTACGTCGCTCGCAGTGCCACATGGGGGAGTGCGCGTTCGTGTCAGCGCCCACCAGGATCGCACTGCCTCTCAGCGCATCCAGGACCACCTCGAGGTGTGCGAGGTGTCTCTGGATGCAGTGCGAGTATTGGAAGTAGGCGCTGACTAAGTATGCGCTTCCGTGGTCCCACGCCATGTGGCAGACGACGCAGTGGCTCGTTGAAAGGTGCGGCAGCATGCTGCACCGTACGTCAAGCCGGGGGACGAATATGGCCGCCTTAGCGCCCGAGCCCGTCCAGACCAGGTGCCCCGCACCGGCCGGCTGTGGGTCGTTGTAGGGTTCCTGCACCAGCACAACAGATGCCACCACCCGATAATACTTCTCTGGGTGGTGGCATCTGTTGCAGCAGGTGACCCCGACGTGGTCCTCGACCTCGATGACGTCCCATCCAATCGAGACTGTCCCGAGGCCGAGGAGCTCTTTCCGCAGTTCCGGGGTCACCTCACATATCCAGATGCTGCGCTCGCCGCTCCTCCAGGTCCGTTCGAAGACCTTTCGGAGGCTCTTCGATATTGTGGTGGGGGTCCATTTGTCGCTCTCCTCGAAGTTCTGCTCGTGCAGCTTATTAGCGAGATCTTCCGCCTTTGTTCCCGCGCTGAATCCCGCCATGGCGATAAGCGGGAGGCGAGATACCGGTGCACCTGGCCGCAGCGTAGCCGGTAGCGCCTTCCTGATTTTCTCCGCGGCCCTTTCCGTGGTGGTCTGAACCACCACCCCTGCGTTCCCCACTTTCCGGACCGCTTCAATCTTGACTCCCAGTCTTGAGGGGTCCATTGCAGCCCTTAGGACTTTACTCGTCTCCTCTGCGGTCCGGATCTTCTCTTTCTGGTCCTCCGCAGGGTAGATCGCTACTGCTGGGCCGCGGCTCGGTGGGATCGGCACCGGTGCCATGTTCTTGCCCAACTTGAGGGCTTTCGCGTACGGCGCCGCAGGCGCCACCACTCCGGTCCCCATCGCTAGTGTCGCTGCTGGTAACGTCTCACCCCTCACCGCCAGCTTGGCCTCGCCTCCGCCAGGCGCACCACAAGGTGCGTTACTATGGCGCTTAGCCTCTCCGTGTGGCAGGCGATGCTGGCAATCTCGTCCCTGTTTAGTCTGGACGCCTTTGCCCGCACCGCCTCCATGATTCCCTTCGTTGCCCCCGTCGCCATGCCGGCCAGGGACCTCGCCGAAGCCAGTTCTAACTCGTCCTGCTCCGTCGCGATGGTGACGCTCTCCTCCACCAGCCTTGCCGGCGTCCCCTCCCGCTGCTTCTCGAGGACCCTTCTCCTGACGGCCTCTTGGACCTCTTCAGGAGAAGAGAGCGTTCGCTTGGCGGAGACCTTTGACGTACCTGGGGCGGTTAAATCCTGCTCGACCTCGTTCGGGTTGGGAGCGCTGAAGCGGCTCGGCGGCGTCCTCTGGAGGGGTCTGCGAGGCGCAAACCCGGACTCCCTTTGGAGCTCCTCCAGTGCCTCCATCTCCTCCTCTTTGCGCCTCAACTCCTGCTCCAGTAGCGCCTCGGTGGCGTCCCGGTCCATGTTGACCGGTCCGGTCTCACCGATACGATTGGAAAAGCGAAATACACGACCAGGTAATGAGCTGTTAGTGTATTATCGCAGTGCAGGCGAACAGTCGCCGCACCCAACCAAGCAACTTACCTCTTGTGTCCTCGGGCGCAAACACTTAACCACCACACAGACTGCACCTGTCAACTTGACAAGCACAGCTGTCAGTGTCACTTACACCGAGAAACGTCACTGTCAACCTAAGCAAACGTCACTATCGCACACACGTCACCATCGCACAACGACACTACCGCACAAACGTCACTGTCGCACAACTGTCACTGTCAGACACTGAGAGGGGGGGCGGGGGGGTATTCCCCAAGATAGAACAAGAGGGACCGAGTATTGCGCACAGCCCAATCACAGCACATTGAAAACGAAAAATCGCTGCTGTACACGTCCGCTTTCGACGAAGGCCGAAGGCGAAGTAGCCAATAAATGATTACAACAGATAATTATAAAAAAAACAATGCAACACGTGGCACGTCGAATGTGTGCTGACTTGGCGCGTGGCGGAATGAATGCGCGGGAACTCGCCGGCCGGCGCTGCGCGGGCGCGTCGCCGTCCATTACACTGGTAATGTTTGTCGAATGTTGATTATTGTGTAATACTAACTTGTATGCTTTAATGTCAAAAAACATGGTTTGTGTTCCATCGTATATTCATTCTAAACGATTAAATCTGCGTTGCTGCAATACTGTTTTCATTGCAGAATTCCTCGAAATAAATTCTTGCCAATTGTAGTTTAAAGAGTTATTAAGTCGCATGTTCAACGGCAACTTGAGTGCTGAAGGGGTGTTCAACACCGTTAGTTTTCAATGATAGTTTTTCGACACGGGAACCGGCGACATGCATTTGTGTATGGCAGATTGATAAGAAAAATTGCAAGTGATTTTGTGGTCTTAGTTTCTATTGACCACATTGCCATTCCTTCAGCAAACCGAGAGTGTTTCTAGAAACAATCTAGGATCTTGTAATATTATGAGTTTTGTAAGCATTAAACATAATTTCGTGTTCATAACCAGTTGTGGATTGATATTTCTTAGCAATGCGGTGGTTTGGTCGTTCTAATCTCGGCTGTTCGCAAGAATCAATCGCAGGTATCATAATCACTTATTAGTTTAATGTTATGTTATTTTACATACTAAAAACTGACAAAGGAACTGTGGGAATACTTAAACAAGTCAATCAGTGTAATTTTACGAAGGTGCATGACCTTTCAAGAATCATGTGTAATGACTAGTGGATGTAAGAGTCACAATAAGACTTAATTAATATTTGACGAAGAGTCTCTATGATAGATGGTTCAGGAGGTATTAGGTAGCAGTAATTAGAAACACCCATGGTTGTTTTTGTGATGTTAGCCGATGTTAAGGCCATAATAATAAAAGATGGTACTAGGTATTAAGTGGACTGTATTTTCTTGTTAATTAGTAATTACAATATTTGGTGCACCCCGACAATATTAATAACGTATTCATTCGTCGCGGTCGGCGTCTCGTGGCGTTCTGCCTGCGACCCGCTCCCTGCCTCAGCCGGCGCGGGCCGCGGTCTCGTCTGATTGGTTTGCTCGCGCGGGCGACGAGGTGTGTGGCTCGTGACGTTGTGTCATAGACATTCTGCCGGGCCGCAAATGAGAGGGCATATCCGGTTAAATGCTCTTCTGATAGTGCACCGTACTTGTCTGAATGTCAGCCACCGTTGTGACTCCGTCAGGCCCCGGATGGAGATGTGTTACTCGACCAAGGATCCATCGGGCAGGTGGGAGAGCATCATCTTTCACGACGACCAAGGTGCCTTCTGTCAGCTGTCCCGACGACTTCTTCCGTTTAGTCCTGATCTGAAGCTGAGAAATATATTCTTTGTAAAATCGCGTCCAAAAGTGTTGACGCAGGAGCTCCACGCGTTTGTATCTAGGTAGATGCAGTGGATTGCAGTCAGCCAGTGGTGGATGAGGTAGTACTGATAATGATCGACCAATTATGAAGTGGAATGGAGTGAGGGCAGTAAGGTCAGAGGGATCTGAGGAGAGAGGCGTTAAAGGCCTAGAGTTTAAAATGCCTTCAATTTGGCATAAGACTGTGTACATTTCTTCATATGTCAGATGAGCTATGCCTAAGACTCGCCTAAGGTGATGTTTTGTTGATTTGACTGTGCTTTCCCACAATCCACCAATGTGTGGAGAATAGGGGGGAATAAAATGCCTTGTTCTGCTACACTGTCGCTAATTGAGTTCTGATTCTTTGCTAAAAAACCCGTGATAACATTTGACGCTCCTACAAAGTTAGTGCCATTGTCTGAATATATGTGAGTTGATTTCCCTCTGCGGCTGATGAATCTATTTAGTGCTGCTAAATAAGATTCCTTCGTCAAATTGGTAACCAATTCCAGATGTACAGCTTTAACTGCAAGGCATACAAATATGCATATGTAAGACTTTATTAATTGACTACCACGTCCTTTGCGGTTGCTGATCATGATTGGCCCGGCGTAATCTACACCGACATTACTAAATACGAAATCTGAATGCATGTGTGGCTCAGGTAAGTTACCCATGATTGGTGTGATTGTTTTTCCTTGAAAGCGTCTACATTCAGTGCATGATTGTACTGTTTTTCTGGCTAGGTTGCGACCACTGATGGGCCAATATGTCTCACGTATGTGGGCAAGTAGCAGCTGTGGACCAGCATGGAGAAGTGTTCTGTGGTAAGTAGAGAAAATTAGTTTACAAATGTGATGATTAGCATGTAAAAGCATTGGAAACTTTTTATCGTACTTAAATCGCGAATTAGCGAGCCTGCCGCCCACGCGAATGACTCCGCAGGCCTGATCAAGAAATGGATGTAATGAAATTAGTCTGTTTTTACTGGTAATGTATTATTTGTGGAAAGTAATTCATATTCTTTAGAAAATGAATTTAATTGTGATTTTTTTACTAATTTTGATTTAGCCTGATATAGATCTTTTGTTGTTAATGAAATAAAGTTGTTTGAAGCTGAATTACTTTTCTGTATTTTACTTCTACAATTGTTTGTGAACCGCAGCATGTATGCAGTTATACGTGTTAACTTAGTGAAACTAGAGTAATTATAAATGAATGAACTGTTATCTATCTGTGTGTAACACTGATTAGTGTTATTGTGGTTCTGGGGTTTTGTTTCTGGCAGGTCAGAATAATTGCTTATATGCCTAGGTGGTGTAGGCCAGCTCCTGTCATCATCCCTGAGAAAGTCTGGACCAGAAAACCACATGTCTGAATGTATGAGTACTGATGCTGTGACGCCGCGAAATATGAGATCTGCGGGGTTTTATTTTGTAGGTACATATCCCCATGTATGTTTCTGTGAAACGGTTTGTATTTCATTAATTCTGTGACTTACGAATGCATTTAGTTTGTGTGGTGACAACCTTATCCATGACAAAACAATCATTGAGTCACTCCATAAGAAACAGTCTGAAATAATGTGTGAATTACGGAGAGAGTCAATGACCTTCCTGTAAAGGCGAACAGCTGTGAGTGCTGCACAGAGTTCTAGTCGTGGAATTGTTAGTGTTTTTAGTGGGGCTACTCTGCACTTAGCAGTTAGCAGTTGTACATACACCTCACCATTTGTAGTGTGTGTGTACGCACATATACACAGGCGCCATAGGCATTCTGAGATGCGTCACAGAATATGTGTAGCTGTATATGTTTAGGTGAATCATAGAAAACTCGTCTCGGTATGATTAATTGTTTCAAAGCTGATAATGAATGTATAAATCTTTTCCATAGTATTTCTATGTCATGAGGAACACTACTGTCCCACTGTAAGTTTAGGGACCACATTTTTTGCATAATTATTTTAGCTTCTAAAACTGAAGGACTTAAGAGGCCCAAAGGGTCAAATATTTGGCCAATGATAGACAATATTTTCCTTTTGGTAATATTATCATTGACTGAGTTTTCTAAGTCTGTTGAGTAAGTGATTGTGTCTTGATTTGAGTTCCAGTATAAACCTAATGTTTTTGATGGGTCTTTTGTACCTAAATTAATGGTGCTGTATAGTAAATCTGATGATAGGTTTGCTTTCTGTAAAATATCTAGATCGTTAGACTGCCATTTTCTGAGTGGAAATTGTGCTGATTTTAGAGCTGTATTTACTGATATTGCTATATCTATCAAACGGGATTTCTTATCAGATCCTGTTAGTAGATCATCACAGTAGAAATCGCGCATGATTATCTCTGATACTTCCTTGTCATGTTGGCAGTTCAACCCGATCTGTCTGATGCAACGTGTGGCGAGGTAGGGTGCTGAGGCTGTCCCATATGTCACAGTGTTTAACGTATATGTGTTCAGCGGTTTTGACTCATCGAAACGAAATACTATTTGTTGTAATGATCTTTGTTTTTTTGTAACTTCAATTTGCCGGTACATTTTTTCAATGTCGGCTGATAGTATGTATTTATGTTGTCTAAATCTTAGAAGAATTGAAATTAAATCATCTTGTACTACTGGTCCTATTGTTTGTATATCATTGAGTGATATTTTGTTAGATGTGCGAGCCGAAGCATCAAAAACGGCTCTGAATTTAGTTGTAGTACTGGTTTCGCGTATTATACCATGATGTGGTATGTAATATGAAGGTGTAATATGAGTGTTTCTGTTTTTGTTTTTGGTCATGTGACCTAGGTCAAGATATTCTTGCATGAAAGTTAAATAATGTTGTTTGTATGTGGGATCTGATTTAAATCGTTTTTCTATGTTTAGAAATCGATTCTTTGCTTGATTGTATGACTGACCCAAACATTCTGGTGATTGTTTGAACGGTATGGTGACCACAAATCTCCCATCATCATGGCGAGTTGTGGTTGATGTAAATGTTTCTTCACATGATTGTTGAGTAATCTGAGTTGTATCTGAAGGAGTAGAAATGTTTTCCAACTCCCAAAATCTGTTTATGTTGTCTGAGATCTCATTTACAAAGAATGATGAGTTCTGATTTTTGTTCTGAGTCTGAGTGTCTGAGATGCAACCTGATATCAACCAGCCTAACTCGGTTTATTGTAGGACTGGTTGCTGTTTTCCTAATGTTAATTTCCCAGTACCCATGACTTGCCAGAATATGTCTGCACCCAGCAACAAGTCAATAGGGGCTGGGACATTAAAGTCTGGGTCTGCTAGTTGTATGTAACTAGGTATCTGAATAGAATTTCTGTGTATGTATGTGTGTGGCAATGAGTTAGAAATCTGATCAATTACAAGACACAATGTGTTTATGCTGTAATTATTGTTGAGTGCTGATTGAATGTGAATGTTAGTATTTTTTTAAATATTTGTGCACTGATTGTTAATACTAGTGACAGTGGTGTCAATAGTGTGGATTGGTAAGCCTAGTTTTGAGCACAGGTGTCTAGTAATGTAGCTTGAGGTGCTGCCATTATCCAGTAGTGCTCGTGCTGTGTGTGGTTTTCCCTATTTGTCTAATATGTTGACTTGCGCGGTAGACAATAATACTGCTTTGTTCTGTGTGCAACTGGTGAATGTAACCGATGATGCTTTTGGTGTTTCTAAGTGTAAAAGTGTATTATGCTTCTGGTTACAGTACTTACATGTCCCTCCTTTGCATGACTTGCTGTCATGATCAGGGTGTAAACAGTTAGAACATACTTTTAATTTTTCAACCTCTTTAATTCTGTGCTCGATTGACATTTGTCTAAATTTTTCACAAGAAAATAATAGATGGTGCTGTTTACAAATAGGACATGTAGGCACTTTTGGTGTGTAATGTTTTTGAATGACTTAGTGTTTTGTCCCACTTGAGTATCTGCTTTGCTTGTATTATTATTCATTTTTGTTTTTTCCAAAGTTTCTAATAAATCTGCACGACCTTTTATAAATTTATTCAGGCATTCAAGTGTGGGCATGTTTGTGAGGGTGTTTTTATTTTCTTCCCAGTATCTCAATGTGTCTGAGTCAAATTTACTTGACACCAAGTATATTATTAATGTATCCCAGTAGTCTGTTTTTTCCCCTAGTGTGGCTAATGCTCTGAGGTTTTTCTGTACTGTATCAAATAATTGTCTCAAACACACAGATGATTCTTTCTGAATGTGCTCTATGTTGAATAATGCATGAACATGATTGCCTATCAGTTGCCGCTTGTTGTCATAGCGTTCACACAACAACTTCCACGCTACCTCAAAGTTGTCACTAGTCATTTCTATGGACTTGATAACTAATGATGCACTGCCTGACAGTGAGGAACGCAAATAGTGAAATTTTTGTATGTTGTCTAGTGTTTTGTGTCTGTTAATAAGTGACTGAAATGTATCTCTGTACTCGAGCCAATCATGATGGTCACCTGAGAAGTGTGGCAGTTCGATGGTAGGTAACTTAATAAATGATTTGGTCCCACCTGAATGATCCTTGTCTGACTCTGGATTAGTTACCGCTTTGTCGTTCAACTGAATCAGCTGAAAAGCCTGCGCCACCAGTAGCTGGTAGTCATTCTCGAACTGTTCGCTTTCTGGGTCTGGTTCATCGGTGAATTCTGAAATGTCCATTTTTAATTCTATTAATGTCTGAACATCATAAAAAGTATTGTAAATTGACTTGAACTCTGTTTTTTAATTCAATTACTTGGGTATCTGTTAATGACTGGTTGGTCTGAATGAGATGAATATATTTTTTAAATAATGTAAGCTTTCTTTTAATGATGCCACGTTGTTTTACTAAATCTGCCTCATCGGCTTTAGCACCCTTAGTGGCCATGTCTGTGAAGGATAAGAGGCACACAACGTAATGAAATGAAAATCTTTTGTAGGTAGGCAAATGCTATCACAAGTGTTCGTGCAAAAAACTGTGCAATACTCAAATTAGCGTGCAGTGCAGAAAACGGCAAAAGCTGAGCTGTGCCATAGCGTGGGGGCACAGAGCTAACACGTGGCGGGCGAGGGCGCATGCACGCGGTAAGCAACCACGTGGTGGGCCCGTGCAGTGAGGCAGGCGGCTGGAATTCACGCCGCTCAGTAGGGCACAGCTGCACGGCAAGCAATTGAGATGCTGTGAAATATTATTGATGGCATTAGTATGATGAAAAAAGCCATTTCACTGAGGGGAACGACTAACACGTGTATGTTTCAAGGTTATGAACTTTTGTGATTTTTTTATGATTCTGATTAAAATGGATATGTACTTAGTTTAATGACGTAAGTATAATGAATATAGGGTTCTGAAAGATCTGAATAAGTCTGAATATCTGATTAAATTGCTGATGCAATTTGAAAAAATCAATGGAAAATTGAAAAGGTAATTGGTCTGTGTATTATCTGACTGATCCTGAGGCTGCGCTGTGTTGAGAACGCCGTGGTGATGATGATGTGATGATCACGCTGCACGCGGCTGTGTCGATGACGAAGGTGGCTGCGACGATCACGTTGCACGTAGCTGCGATGATCACGCTGCACTGGCTGTTTCGATGACGAAGGTGGCTGCGACGATACCGTTGCACGTAGCTGCGATGATCACGTTGTTTGTGCAGCACGCCGCTGAGTCCGAGTTCTGTTCTGTGTTCCGTAATGGCGGCGCGGCGGCGACCGAAACGCGACACGTGCGTAATTACTTTGCGATTTTTAGTGCACCAAAACGGCTCGAATAGACCATGTTAAGGCCATAATAATAAAAGATGGTACTAGGTATTAAGTGGACTGTATTTTCTTGTTAATTAGTAAAATAATTACAATATTTGGTGCACCCCGACAATATTAATAACGTATTCATTCGTCGCGGTCGGCGTCTCGTGGCGTTCTGCCTGCGACCCGCGGCCCTGCCTCCCAGCCGGCGCGGGCCGCGGTCTCGTCTGATTGGCTTGCTCGCGCGGGCGACGAGGTGTGTGGCTCGTGACGTTGTGTCATAGACAGCCGATCTATATGGTATTGGAGCTCCGGCCTTTTGGAGTTACAGTTACTATACAGTGTACACTCGCTCGACGTTGTTACCGATTTGGGACTAACACTAAAATAACATTCAATTTTAAATACGTAGGTACTACTTCTGCTGAATATCCACGACATTTAAAAATGGATTACAAATCGAAGATGAGATCTCAAGGGGTGAAATCAATCCCTTGGCTGTGGTTTCGCTAGATAGTAGATAGGTACATTCCCTCCGCCTCCTCATGGTCCTTCCTGCCTCACGGCGTACGGACCGAATCGTGGGAGCGCACGATACTTGCGTTGGGCTCTTTCCCGTTGCGCTCTCGAGCCGTATTCTCCCCCCAACGGGGTTGGCTCATGTCGCCGTATCTACCATCTCCCCTAAATAGGGCCTGACTTCACGTAACGGTACTTCGCGTTCAGCTCCTCACGAATTCTACTCATCAAACCGGCGTCGAATGGGTGTACCACGAGTGTTCAAATTTGCGCAGCGCGTTGAAGTTCTCAGCGCTGGCTTACTAAATCCACATGGTGAAGTGGTCCTCGGCTCTACTCTGCGTATGGAATCGAGCATCGCGGATCTGATTTCCGCGTACAGGCTGCATTCCCAGAGTGCGTGATCACGGACTTTCTTTCGGCTTCTCCGCAGGGGCACAGCGGCGTGTCGCCAAGTTTCAGTCTGTGTAGGGCGTAATCTGAAGCAGCCGTGCCCTGTGAGCAGTCTGGGACACCATAGAGTCCAGTTCTATCCATCCTGATTCCAGCTTTACAGACACATTGGGGAAGAAGCTGTATAACTCGCGTCCATCTTCGCTCGTCCTCCATCGTTCCTGCCAAAGCTCAACGAACCTTCCCCTTATGCCCGTCCTAACAGCGCGTAGTTCCCTTCGGGCCAGTTGGTGACCCTCCTCCACTAATCGCCCCGAACGGCCCTCCAAGTCGGCAGGGGAGAACCCCCCGTGAGCACTGGCAGTGCTGCGGTGCTGCACGACCTGTAGGCCTTCGTCAGTTAAATAAGTGCTGGCCTCTGAGTGCGCAAGAAGCGTTCTTTTTCACTCAACGAGAAGTTGGAAGAGCGATGGTACCATACGGCCGCAGGGAAAGTTAATATGGCCACATAGGTTCCCGAGTACAGAACTATAAGGGCAGGGTTCTTGACCCCTCATCTGGTCGATGAGATCCGTGACATCTTGCCGAAGCAGTTAGAGGCATTTTCCCCAATAATCCCAGCATGCGCACCGTAGGACCTCACATAGTCCAGAGTAACACCGAGCACCCTAGCCTGCGTGACACTAGCGACCGAGGCGCCCCCGAGCCTAATAGTCGGCGCACGTTTGAACTTACCTTTATAGGTCATCGTTAAAGACTTGCCCGGAGAGAAACCAAGGACGGTTCCTGGTTCCCCAGTCTGCAATTGCCCCCAACATGACGTTGGCGTTTTGTTCTATTTCAGCGCGTGAAGACGCATCGATCACTATGGTCACATCGTCGGCGTACGCAATCAGATGAACTCCTTTGGGTCGAGGCAGTAGCAGGAGGTCATTGAGGAGGAGGTTCCAAAGTGTCGGGCCAAGAACAGTTCCTTGTGGACACCCCATGGTGTTGTGTTTCCAGTGTGACTGATCACCGGTAATAAAACATACAAGGCGATTGGAGAAATACGAGACCAAGATCCTATACAAGTTCGACGGTACTCCGCCCTGTTTTGCTTTTAAGAGGATCATTGGCCACCACGCGTTATCAAAAACACCTGAGATGTTCAGAAAGACCAGTTGCACGTATTGAGACGCAGAGCGGTCGACAATGCCATTCAAATGATTGAGTTCAGTGACAGTCGAACGCCTGCGAGTGAAACCGTGCTGGGAGTCGGCAATGTTGCGATAGAGGCACGGCGCACAAGAAACTGATCCGTCTTAAGAAGTTTACCCAGATTGGGCAATCCCTCCAACCTTCCCATGGCCCCACCAACAATTTGTCATATGGGCCGAATCATAAGACGGCTGCGGACTTATAGCGCTCTTGGCTTCTTGTTTCGTCCGCAGGCGATTCTTGACTCTACAAATTCTTTATCCGTCCATTTCTGCAGCATTCTCCCAATTCTGGGACTGCTGTTCCAGCGACGGGGAGTTTCCTCCTCCAGACATACAAATTACGCCTTCGCCTCCCGCCCTCAACCCGTCTTCTCGCTCGAGCCCGTTCTTGATCTTGTACCAGCTATGCGCGAAGCGACCGAACCGCCGAAAGTTAGCCTCCGAGTTAACGAGGTCGCGGCAGTAGATCGGTCCCTCGTCCCTCGCGTTCGATTCCATCCATCATCAGTCGTCTCTGTTCGTCATATATCGGGCAAGACCATAATATATGGTCTATGCTTTCCTCTTCTTCACCGCAGTAACATTCACTCGTCTCTTGCAGCTTCATCTCATACACTCACTTACGCTTATGACTGAGACCCCATTGAGTCGTATGGTGGGTGGGCGGGCGGCCAGGCCCCCCCCTCAGAGTCATCGAGAATGACTTCGAGGGTGAGAAACTCAACCGGTTCCGCTCACCCCATCCGGAGATGAGTCCCATGGCGCATGAGGCCGAAGCCTCGATGCCGGCTCTTGAGTTAGCCTCAATGAGGATCGTTACATCGTCAGCATACGCCACCAGTTTTACCCCGTCTGGGTATGGCAGCCGAAGCAAGTCGTCCATGAGTAGGTTCCACAAGTACGGACCCAGGACCGATCCCTGCGGGCACCCCATGGTGGCGGTCTTCCATACGACCCCCCCCGCCGACGAAGAGCCCGACGCGTCGGTTGCAGAAGTACCCCGCCAACATCCTAAAGATGTTTGGCGGGCACCCCGCACCCTTCGCCTTCAGGAGGATCATGGGCCACCACGCGTTGTCGAAGGCGCCCGAAATGTCCAGGAAGATGGCCTGGACGTACCGTGCCGAGGTTCCGCTGACGGTGTCCAATATGCTATTAAGTGCTGTTAGCGTCGACTTACCCCGAGAGAACCCGTGCTGGCCTGACGAAGCCGCCCGCTGGAGCGCCGGGGCGCACCTCAGCATGGCCCGTTCTAATATCTTACCAAGCACCGGTAGCAGCGTCACCGGACGATACGCTTTAGGATCGGCCAGGTCTCTGTCATTGCCTTTCGGCAGAACAACGAGCCTGCCGTCCTTCCACGAGTCCGGGAACGTGCCCTCTTCCACACACTTACCGATCACCCGCGTCAGTTCCGGGCCGGCAGCGAGCCAGGCACGCTTGACCATGCAGGCCGTGATCCCATCGATTCCCGGAGCCGTGTTAGGAAGTCCCTTGACTATTCCCTCCATTTCCCGAACGGATGGAGGGGGCGCATCCCGACCCGACGGCGTACAGGCCGCCGCTACTCGAACCGTCCGGTGGTAGGCTGAATCCCGGGACGGGTCATCGTCCGGGCATAGCTCCTTCACCAGTCCGAGCATGGCCGCCCGCACATCCGTCGTGTACCCGCTCGACAGCCTGAGGCCAGTAACTATGTTGGGTGGTGCTCTCAGTCTTCCACTGGCCGCGCGATAAGCCAGGCCCCAGGGGTCCTCGTTACCCGAATCTGCGAGCTTCCGGAAGAAGTCGAGCTGCGCCCTCTCCATCTCCCTTCTATACTTACTGCGGCTTTCATTGAAACTCTTGCGTAATTCTTCTTCCAGAGGTCCTTTCACCCTCCTTGCCCTTTGCCATTCTTTCCTCGCCTTGTTCTGTCTTCTACGCAGTGTATCCAGTTTTGGAGACCACCATTCATATCCCTTCGCTTTCTTGCTTTCTCCTCTCGTTCCCAGACATTCTTCAGCTACACGGACCATAATGTCCGTGAACTGCTTGCTTACATCCGTTGCAGGCATCTTCCATTTGATTTTCCCCACTCGTTCATGGATCTCGGCTTGGAATCGTTCCCAATCCACTCCGCGGTCCCGAAACCTCCTTGGCGCCCCCGACGGGTCGGCCGCCGGAGCGGGCTCCATGTTCGCACCGCCTCCCACGTGGTACGTGATGAGACGGTGGTCGCTGCTGCTTTCCTCCTCGTGGACCTCCCACTGGGACACCCTGACGCCCCCCGACGAGAACGTTAGGTCTATGTTGGACTCCCCATTGGCGGTACAAAAGGTTGAGGGTTGTCCCGCGATGTTATGGAGTTTCAAGTTTCTCGCCAACAGGAAGTCCTCCATTTGCTGCCGCCGCGCCGAGACCTCCGGGCCCCTCGCCTCGAAGTTACGTCGCTCGCAGTGCCACATGGGGGAGTGCGCGTTCGTGTCAGCGCCCACCAGGATCGCACTGCCTTTCAGCGCATCCAGGACCACCTCGAGGTGTGCGAGGTGTCTCTGGATGCAGTGCGAGTATTGGAAGTAGGCGCTGACTAAGTATGCGCTTCCGTGGTCCCACGCCATGTGGCAGACGACGCAGTGACTCGTCGATAGGTGCGGCAGCATGCTGCACCGTACGTCAAGCCGGGGGACGAATATGGCCGCCTTAGCGCCCGAGCCCGTCCAGACCAGGTGCCCCGCACCGGCCGGCTGTGGGTCGTTGTAGGGTTCCTGCACCAGCACAACGTCCAAGTCCATCCTGTGCGCCAGTGCAGGAAGCTCCCGGGTCGCAACTGCCGACCCCTGGGCGTTCAGTTGTCCGATTTTAAGTGGTCTATCCATAGTTGATAGCCTGGACGGCTCGGGACTCCGCGTGCTGTCGGGCAGGGCACTCCCTGGCGTTGGTTCTGTGGGTTGCTGCACCTCTCTGCTTCAACTTTTTGCAGGTGGCGCAGCAACGTTCCGTCGCCTTACATTCCTGGCTCTTGTGCCCGTCCTCGCCGCATCTTCCGCATGTCATGTTCTTCGCCCGACAGTACTTTTCCGGGTGTCCCATCTGCTGGCATTTGTTGCAGCAGGTGACCCCGACGTGGTCCTCGACCTCGATGACGTCCCATCCAATCGAGACAGTCCCGAGGCCAAGGAGCTCCTTCCGCAGTTCCGGGGTCACCTCACAGATCCAGGTGCTGCGCTCGCCACTCCTCCAGGTCCGTTCGAAGACCTTTCGGAGGCTCTTCGATATTTCCGTGGGGGTCCACTTCTCGCTCTCTTCGAAATTCTGCTCGTGCAGCTTGCTTGCAAGATCCTCGGATTTCGTTCCCGCGCTGAATCCCGCCATAGCGATGAGCGGGAGGCGAGACACCGGTGCACCTGGCCGCAGCGTAGCCGGCAGCGCCTTCCTTATCTTCTCCGCGGCCCCTTCCGTGGTGGTTTGAACCACTACCCCTGCGTTCCCCACTTTCCGGACCGCTTGTATCTTGACCCCCAGTCTTGAGGGGTCCATTGCTGCCCGTAGAACCTTGCTTGTTTCTTCTGCGGTCCGGATCTTCCCTTTCTGGTCCTCCGCCGGGTAAATTGTCACTGCTGGGCCGCGGCTCGGTGGGATCGGCACCGGTGCTAAGTTCTTTCCCAACTTTAGGGCGTTCGCGTACGGCGCCGCAGGCACCACCACTCCGGTCCCCATCGCTGGTGTCGCTGGCATCGCTGCTAGTGCCGACTCACCCCTCACCGCGAGCTTGGTTTCCGCCTCCGCTAGGCGCACCACAAGGTGCGTCACTATGGCGCTTAGCCTCTCCGTGTGGCAGGCGATGCTGGCAATCTCGTCCCTGTTAAGTCTGGACGCCTTTGCCCGCACCGCCTCCATAATACCCTTTGTTGCCCCTGTCGCCATGCCGGCCAGGGACCTCGCCGAAGCCAGCTCTAGCTCGTCCTGCTCCGTCGCGATGGTGATGCTCTCCTCCATCAGCCTTGCCGGCGTCGCCTCCCGCTGCTTCTCCAGGACCCTTCTCCTGACGGCCTCTTGGACCTCTTCAGGAGAAGAGAGCGTCCGTTTGGCGGAGACCTTAGACGTACCTTGGGCGGCGTCTTGCTCGACCTCGCTCGGGTTGGGAGCGCTGAAGCGGCTCGGCGGCGTCCTCTGGAGGGGTCTGCGAGGCGCAAACCCGGACTCCCTGTGGAGCTCCTCCAGCGCCTCCATCTCCTCCTCCCTGCGCCGCATCTCCTGCTCCAGTAGCGCCTCAGTGGCGTCCCGGTCCATGTTGACCGGTCCGGTCCCACCGATGCGATAGACAAGGCGAAATACACGAACAGGTAATAAGCTGTTCGTGTATTATCGCAGTGCAGGCGAACAGTCGCCGCACCAAACCAAACCACTTACCTGTGTGTGTCCCCGGGCGCAAACACAATCACCACACAGACTGCACCTGTCAACTTGACAAGCACAGCTGTCAGTGTCACTGTCACTATCACCGAGAAACGTCACTGTCAAACTTAACAAACGTCACTATCGCACAAACGTCACTATCGCACAAACGTCACTACCGCACAAACGTCACTACCGCACAACTGTCACTGTCAGACACTGAGAGGGGGGCGGGGGGGTCAGGGACACCAGCGCGCCGCCCACACACTCTCCTTCCCGCTCTGATTCCAATATGGCCGCGGGGCCAAATGGAATATTCCCCACGAAGAAACGAGAGGGACCGAGAATCGACCACAGCCAATCAACGCACAGTACACGAAAAATAGCTCCGCGATGCTGCGCACGTCCGCTCTCGACGAAGGCCGAAGGCGAAGTCATCCAAGTTCATATCCCTTCGCTTTCTTGCTTTCTCCTCTCGTTCCCAGACATTCTTCAGCTACACGGACCATAATGTCCGTGAACTGCTTGCTTACATCCGTTGCAGACATCTTCCATTTGATTTTCCCCACTTGTTCGTGGATCTCGGCTTGGAATCGTTCCCAATCCACTCCGCGGTCCCGAAACCTCCTTGGCGCCCCCGACGGGTCGGCCGCCGGAGCGGGCTCCATGTTCGCACCGCCTCCCACGTGGTATGTGATGAGACGGTGGTCGCTGCTGCTTATCTCCTCGTGGACCTCCCACTGGGACACCCTGACGCCCCCCAACGAGAACGTAAGGTCTATGTTGGACACCCCGTTGGCGGTACAAAAGGTCGATGGTTGTCCCGCGATGTTGTGAAGTTTTAAGTTTCTCGCCAACAGGAAGTCCTCCATTTGCTGCCGCCGCGCCGTGACCTCCGAGCCCCTCGCCTCGTAGTTTCGTCGCTCGCAGTGCCACATGGGGGAGTGCGCGTTCATGTCAGCGCCCACCAGGATCGCACTGCCTCTCAGCGCATCCAGGACCACCTCGAGGTGTGCGAGGTGTCTCTGGATGCAGTGCGAGTATTGAAAGTAGGCGCTGACTAAATATGCGCTTCCTTAGTCCCACGCCATGTGGCAGACGACGTAGTGACTCGTTGACAGGTGCGGCAGCATGCTGCACCGTACGTCAAGCCGGGGGACGAATATGGCCGCCTTAGCGCCCGAGCCCGTCCAGACCAGGTGCCCCGCACCGGTCGGCTGTGGGTCATTGTAGGGTTCCTGCACCAGCACAACGTCCAAGTCCATCCTGTGCGCCAGTGCAGGAAGCTCCCGAGTCGCAACTGCCGACCCCTGGGCGTTCAGTTGACCGATTTTCAGTGTCCTATCCATAATTGATGGCCTGGACGGCTCGGGACTCCGCGTGCTGTCGGGCAGGGCACTCCCTGGCGTTGGTTCTATGGGTTGCTGCACCTCTCTGCTTCAACTTTTTGCAGGTGGCGCAGCAACGTTCCGTCGCCTTGCATTCTCCTGGCTCTTGTGCCCGTCCTCGCCGCATCTTCCGCATGTCATGGTCTTCGCCCGATAGTATTTTTCCGGGTGTCCCATCTGCTGGCATTTGTTGCAGCAGGTGACCCCGACGTGGTCCTCGACCTCGATGACGTCCCATCCAATCGAGACTGTCCCGCGGCCGAGGAGCTCCTTCCGCAGTTCCGGGGTCACCTCACAGATCCATGTGCTGCGCTCGCCGCTCCTCCAGGTCCGTTCGAAGACCTTTCGGAGGCTCTTCGATATTGTGGTGGGGGGTCCATTTGTCGCTCTCCTCGAAGTTCTGCTCGTGCAGCTTATTAGCGAGATCTTCCGCCTTTGTTCCCGCGCTGAATCCCGCCATGGCGATAAGCGGGAGGCGAGGTACCGGTGCACCTGGCCGCAGTGTAGCCGGCAGCGCCTTCCTTTCCGTGGTGGTCGGAACCACCACCCCTGCGTTCCCCACTTTCCGGACCGCTTCTATCTTGACCCCCAGTCTTGAGGGGTCCATTGCAGCCCTTAGGACCTTACTTGTTTCTTCTGCGGTCCGAGTCTTCCCTTTCTGGTCCTCCGCAGGGTAGATCGCCGCTGCTGGGCCGCGGCTCGGTGGGATCGGCACCGGTGCCAGGTTTTTGCCCAACTTGAGGGCGTTCGCGTACGGCGCCGCAGGCGCCACCACTCCGGTCCCCATCGCTGGTGTCGCTGCTGGTGCCGACTCACCCCTCACCGCCAGCTTGGTCTCCGCCTCCGCTAGGCGCACCACAAGGTGCGTAACTATGGCGCTTAGCCTCTCCGTGTGGCAGGCGATGCTGGCAATCTCGTCCCTGTTTAATCTGGACGCCTTTGCCCGCACCGCCTCCATGATGCCTCTTGTTGCCCCCGTCGCCATGCCCGCCAGGGACCTTGCCGAAGCCAGTTCCAACTCGTCTTGTTCCGTCGCGATGGTGGCGCTCTCCTCCACTAGTTTTGCCGGGCATCGCCTCCCGCTGCTTTTCGAGGACCCTTCTCCTGACGGCCTCTTGAACCTCTTCAGGAGAAGAGAGCGTTCGTTTGGCGGAGACCTTTGACGTACCTGGGCGGTCGTATCTTGCTCGACCTCGCTCGGGTTGGGAGCGCTGAAGCGGCTCGGCGGCGTCCTCTGGAGGGGTCTGCGAGGCGCAAACCCGGACTCCCTTTGGAGCTCCTCCAGTGCCTCCATCTCCTCCTCTTTGCGCCTCATCTCCTGCTCCAGTAGCGCCTCGGTGGCGTCCCGGTCCATGTTGACCGGTCCGGTCCCACCGCACTATGGGACCAACCGGTATTTTCCATCTCAAAAATCGATAACTCTGTTGTTTAGTGACTTTTCGTCCTGAATTTTTTTTCACGTATTTAGGTATATCCACGGAATGAAAGAAATGAAACATCATGATTAAAAAAGTTATATATTGTTTGTAAAAAAATGTCAAGATACGGTTATACGAAATTTTATACAAAGTTATATTTAAATAGCAATAAAAGTTACACTTATGCTTAATAGTCCAGTCATTTGGTAGAAAATAAGGGGGTTACTTGGAAAGTTTTCCGGGAGTTTTGAAAATTGGGTATTTTTATAGATTTGAATATGCTCTTTTCGAATTGCAACTTTGCCACCTCGTACCACCGCCGCTTGCGCCGCCATTTTGAAAAAATGGCGCCCAAAAACGGTTTTTTGAGAATATCTACTTTCTGAGGCATTTCACGAAAAAAAAAGTTTCTACAAAATTAAACTAGAACAAATTTCCTACACTTTATGTCTTACTCACTTTTTCATAAAATCAATAGTTTTGGATGTACGAGCGCCGCAAAGTATTACTTATTCATTTGCACCTCCACGTGTTTTTCGTATATTTTTCTAAAATTTTCTATTACTGCCGCCGGTTTTCAGGTGAATTGTCACAAATTAAACAATTTGCCGTATAAGAAGCTATAGCTCTAAGAACAAAAACAACATTGTACGACAATAAACGTACACTGATGATTCAGTCTAAAGTAAATATTTCTCTTAATATGGCTTTTACCGACAAATTTTACGTTGAAGTTTCGTTCAAAGTCGAGAGAAAGGGCCCGATTCAAAGGTGGCATGTACCCTGATACCTGCTTCTTGAAAACCGGCGGCAGTAATAGAACAGTTTAGAAAAATATACGAAACACTCGTAGTGGTGCAAATGAATAATACTTTGCGGCGCTCGTACGTCTAAAACTATTGATTTTATGAAAAAGTGAGTAAGACATAAAGTGTAGGAAATTTGTTCTAGTTTAATTTTGTAGAAACATATTTTTTCGTAAAATACCTCAGAAAGGAGATATTCCCAAAAACCCGTTTTTGGGCGCCATTTTTTTCAAAATGGCGGCGCGAGCGGCGGTGGTACGAGGTGGCAAAGTTGAAATTCGAAAAGAGCATATTCAAATCTATAAAATACCCAATTTTCAAAACTCCCGGAAAACTTTCCAGGTAAAACTACCAAATGACTGGACTATAAAATAAATTTAAAATTAGATAACTAGATTGAAACAAATAGTTAAATGATTAAATATTTAAAACAAATATCGCCTATCCTATTCATCACTTTCTATTTCCAACAATTCTTTAGCTTCATCAAACAATTCTTTGGAAATTATAAAACTTGGTCTATTTAAGCTAGATATGTAAGGATCAGATGTATATCTATACTAATATTATAAAGCTGAAGAGTTTGTTTGTTTGTTTGTTTGTTTGTTTGAACGCGCTAATCTCAGGAACTACTGGTTCGAATCGAAAAATTATTTTTGTGTTGAATAGACCATTTATCGAGGAAGGCTTTAGGCTATATAATATCACGTTGCAACTATTAGGAGCGAAGAAATAATGGAAAATGTGAAAAAAAACGGGGAAAATTGTTCATCCTTGAGGGCTACCGTCGCGTGCGTTGCGAAAACGGTTCAAGATACACACAATATATGTATGTAAGAATTATTCCTATTGAAACGACATTTTTTTAGATCATTTATGATCTAAAAAAATGTCCGCGACAGTATATGTCTATCTTTTAAGATTAACTCACTAGAATCGTTTTTATGGTAATCAAATTCGATCGAAATTAATGCATCAACGCCACAGCCCAAACTACTGGACGGATCGGGCTGAAATTTGGCATGCAGGTAGATGTTATGGCGTAGGTATCCGCTAAGAAAGGATTTTGATAAATTCTACCCCCAAGGGGATAAAATAGGGGATGATATTTTTTATGAAACTTTGTCAAAATTAAACCGATCGGGCTGAGACTTTACATGCACATAGGTACTATAACGTATCCGCTAATAAAGATTTTGATAAATTCCACACATAAGGGGATGAAATAGGGGATGTTCGTAGAAATCTACTTAGATTTTTGACTTGCCATGACTATAAACAAGTCTCAGGGGCAAATTCTCGCGGGTATTGACTTGAGAGAACATTGCTTCTCACATGGACAGTCTATGTTGCTTGCTCACGAGTGAGTTCTCCCAGTAGCTTGATAGGTTTAGCGCCAAATGACTAATTAGTTAAGAATATTGTGTACAAGGAAGTTTTGTAGGCCCTAATTTTTTACACTTGCTAAACAATAATACTTCTTAACGCGTGCGAAGCCGCGGGCAAAAGCTAGTAACAAAATATGAAGAACGTCTTCGTTTGTCGCGGATCTGGAACACTTCCTGGCGTGATGTAGCCTAAATTTCTTGTAATCTTTATTTCGGGCTTCCTGAGCATTTTCGGATAATTGTCCTATAGGCAAAACTGCGTAATGCTCTATTATTTTACATAAGTACTTTATGGACCGAAGGTGGCATGTAGTACCAGTTATATTTACTAACATATAATTGTGCGGTTGTCAATGCATATTGACCAATTTTTTCTGCGTTTATAGGTAATCCCGATGACATAGTTTGAAGAATTACATATAACCTCTTGATCAATTCCTCATCAATTTCGGTTATCTCTGCAGAACATTGGTAATTTTGGAAAAATCTCCTTGCTGTATTTCCATCATTGCGATTACCGGAGCCTTGACGAGGTTTATCAATGTTTTTCTTGTCTTCTTTAAGTTGTCTGTTTTCTGGTGTTGTTGCAGACCACTTCTTAAAACCTAATTTGTAAGAAATATGGAGGATCATTTCCATAAATCTTATCCATGCGTGTAGTGTCGATAATCCGTATTTAAACGCATTTTCATTTTCAACTCTCGTTGCAACTTTTAGAAGATCATACATACATTTGTCTAGGAGTTGCTCCACAAACAGTGCAAGTTGCACTGGATAACGTATTTGTTAACACTTGAGCAACTTTTCCATCAATCATTGTCATAAACAGTTCATGTTTAACTTTGAAGACTTTGTTGTCTATGGACATAAGAGTTGGAATAATTGATTAATTTTGGCTTCAATTTCAGTGACAACCGATGTAGTTTTTTCGGGTGTTTCCTTTGCAAATTCTATTGAAATTGGTCTGCAATATCTAACAGATGAGCAAGTAGTGTTCTGCCACACAACTGCAGAAGTTTCTTAGTCTACTAGTCGTAGTGGTACAAGGGACACTATAAACAAATTAGCATCCGATATTTGTTCGTTTTCTTCAGTTAGAGTTTGTTTATATTCACTTTGCCCGGAAGATCCATCACACCCCCATTTAGTGAACAGCTTGAGGCTATTGTAATTTATCGATCCTGACTTTAAAATAGAATATTGTAATAGAAACAAGAATTGTATTTTTCGGCGATTTCTTTCCCGACTGACGTTATTGCTTCTAAAACCCACTTGCGCAAAAAACGCGCAGAGATTTTTTTTGATGCATCATATTACTGAATAGTTAAGGTCTCTAATAAAGTGATTAACTTGACACCTTTCGGCAGCTTTCGGCAACAACGAAAACTCCAATTGAAATAAACGAAAGCGAAATTTTCTTTGGTTAACTTCACAAATGTAAAAAAAATAAATAAACTGTTTTGTTTTGACAAAACCAAATGTGGTTATAAAGTGTACATTCTAAGCGATCTAATGATGTATAACACTAATATGATTCCTTGGAAAACTTCCGAATAATTTTGAGTTGAACTTCCAAAGCGGTAATTTAATTGGCATGAAAATATTTATGCCCAATGCTTGAGCTTAAATTTATACCCGTAAAACTAAGTTATTTTATTTTTTTTTTGTCATTTATCATAAGTTCCATCTTTTAAGAGTACAAAATCATACAGAAAGCTATGGATTTACGACTTTTGTCAAAACCATTTATGAGATGGAAAATACTGTTTGGTCCCATAGTGCACCGATGCGATTGACAAAGCGAAATAACTACTGGCGGGAGTAACTATGACTCTCGCTTTAGCTCGTTCAATACACGAACAAGCAGTGCGTGGAGCTTCGGGCCGGACGCTAAGCGACTTGTCTAATCCACGAGGTCTAACGACCCAGCGAGACTAGTTACTCGAGTGACGGGAGATGTACCATTCAGGGATGGCTGTCGAATGGATGGATTAACGCATTCGCCGTCACGGCAAAGAGCTTGAGTGCGGTTATGCATAAAGGCTAACTCCTACCCTCGGCCTGCCATAGGCGCCGCTGCGATCGCCAACTAGGGGAGGGGGGGGAGCGTCTGCTGCAAGTGGGTTGCTATAGCCAAGCAACCTGCAAGTTATCTCGATGGCAAGACACTCTAAATTCAAGTCGAGGTTAAAGAAAGACAGAAAGAAAAAACATTTATTCATCACATTAAACGACACAAAAAAACAACAAACAGATAAGACAGAGAACAAAACAAACTATAAACATAAAAAAAAAAAGCTGTGATTGCGTCCCCAATGTGTGAAAGGGTCAGCGCTCAGCGTAAGTGCTGCTGGCTCGTGCTCGCAGGCTCGAGCCAACAGCGCTGGTTTTCAGCGCTGACCCACGTGTCCTTGCCTCGGAAATGTAATAAGTTCCGAGGCAGCCCTGGACACATTTCGACGCCGTCTCGGCAAGGGGGTATATAAAAAACAACAATAATAATAATAAAAAAGAATAACGTAAACTAAACAAAAACAAGGAACATTATTACAAACCAAAGACAAAAACACAACAAGGAAAAACGAGAATAACAGTCACAAACATAGACAAACATAAAAATAAAAATTAAAAAGTTAACAGAAAGCGTCTCTTACCATAGACAGCACGGCAGGTGTCAAATGGTTCCTCCTTCTGCGAAACCGTTATGTCGCAGAAGGAGGCCGCGGAGCGCGTCCGGGAAAACGACCCGGACGCGCCCCAAATACGCCGACGTCGAATGGGGCGGCGAAGGGCCGCGCATGAGCGCTCCCTCCCGCCCTAACTAGGGTCCGGGCGGCGGCACGGGGGTGCCGTCCGCCCAGTCAAGCGGACCCGCGACGGGGGGCCACATTCGGTGCTATGGGTGTGGGTCCCAATACGAGGCGACGAGGCCGACGCCCTTTTCACGTCGGCCTCCATCTACAATGCGATACTGCAACCCGCCGGCTCTCAACTGGCCGGCGGACGCCCGCGGTCGGTGCATGAAGTAGTACCATGCACTGCCATGCACCGACACAAAAACGCGGATGACGTAGCACAGCGGTTCAGGTTTAGTCAGTAAGAGTCTGACACTACCCGCGGCTCCCCCCGGGGTCGCGGGTGTCCATGAGGATTCCCCCGCTTTACCAAAAAAAAAAAAAAGGTGTCAAATGGTTAATAAATTACGTAATTATAATGGCGGGAACTGTAAAGTGTTGTAAAATGTTATGTAATATGTGTGTTATGTTGTAATGTTGTGGATGGATATGTTTATTATGTAAGTGATAAGTATTTGTGTGGTGTAAGACGAATATATGGTTCCGGCAGCATGGAGGATGACCAGGAGGATGCAGTGCACTGTGTGCAATGCTTTCCAAGGACCTAAACCAAGGTAAGAAAAAGATTAGCTATTTAAATTTAAATAATTCAGTACAGTGGGAAACCATGTCAAGAAAATTGATAATAAGTAAATATATAGAGTGATATAAAATGAAATAATTAAATACAAATAATAGTGATTCCAGAAATATTTCATTATTATTCCCTATGAACAGGTCCAGAAGTAATGCTACTAGGTGTGAGAAAGCATGCTAAGCAGACAGGGAGGAGTCAAGTCACTCAGCAACACTGCTCGGGATCCAACCAAGGATTGTGGGCCACACCCATGAGGTGGGCAACTATTCTCCATAAATTATATTGATAGTTGTGCATCTAATAATAGTTTTTTGAGTTGGAATTTAAAAGTTTGAATCGTTTTTAGGCCCCTTAATGATGGAGGAAGATCGTTCTAGCAGTGTGTGGCTGCGAACCTGAAGCTGCCCCTGAAAGCTGCAGTTTTGTGAGATGGAACCTTAAGTGGAGCTACTACAGTACGAAGACCATGTTTGTAGCATGTTTGTTTCCATGTGAGGTTTTCATATAAATAGTGCGGCTTGTGGGTTGTGACCAGTTCAAACATAAAACTAGCAAGATGTAATTTCCGCCTAGCAGCCATTTTTAGAAACTTTATTTGATTTGCGTATGGTGTAACATGGTGCCGGCGAGGAACTTTTATGCAGAATCTGACACAGGCATTCTGAATGCGCTGTATCAGCCTCTCTGTCCTAGCAAGCAGACAAGGCCCATATACGATATCACAGTAATTTAGCTTAGATAGGACTAGAGTGTCTACAAGTAGTTTCCTGAGAGGTAGGCTAAGAAAATTACGGATACCATACAATACCTTCAGTTTGTAGAAGCAGTTGCTTGCAGTTTTATTTATGTGAGCCTCAAAGTGCAACTCCGAGTCCAAGGTCAGACCCAGACTACATGCCTGTTCTACGCATTCAATTTTTTCCCCCTTAATTACTATCTCTGGTTTGGCAGATAATATGTTGGCAACCTGTTTTTTTGTACCTAGCACCATAAACTTAGACTTAAGGGGGTTAAGCAGCAGACAGTTCCTCTCCGACCAAGCAACTATCCGCTGCAAATCCTCATTTATCCTTTGAACTGCAGTCACCACTTCATCTCCCTTAAAGGATGTGTACAGCTGTATATCATCCGCATACATGTGATATCTGCAGTTCATAAAGGAATTAACTACATCAGCACTGTAGAGGATGTACAGCAAAGGGCCCAATATCGATCCCTGTGGAACTCCCCTAGACACTGGGAGTGGAAGGGACGACATGGTAGAACCATCCTCTTTGTGGATTTGCACGAACTGGGACCTATCCGTTAGATAGCTATTAAACCAATCCACCACAGCTCCATCAAAACCATAGTAAGTTAACTTGGACAGCAGTAGATTGGTATTAATAGCATCGAAAGCTCGTGAAAAATCAAGCAAGACCAGGAGTGACCCCTCCCCCCGGTCACGTGCCTCTAGAATGTTACCCACTACATCCATCAAAGCTGTCGCAGTCCCTCTTCCCTTGCGAAATCCTGACTGGAACTCGGGTAGGATATTGTTTGCCTCAAGGTATTCCATTACCTGAAGGTACACCACACGCTCTAGAATTTTAGACAGGCAGGGCAGGATGCTTATAGGCCTGAGATCTTTCAAATGTAATGGATCACCAGTTTTGGGAATAGGGCAAACGATAGCATGTCGCCAAAGGCTGTCAAAATGTGCGAGTTTCTATGGACTTGTTGATGATATCAGTGATGGCTTGCAAGGTGTTTGGCAAAGTGAGTGTTAACATGTCCAGACTGATACCGTCAACACCCTGAGCCTTTGAACCCAGACCTCTGATAAACCCCAGTACCGTTTCCTGGTTTGTGCATGCGAGCGAGAACCGAGCTGAACTATACCTACAAGAATTGAAATAGTTATTCAGCAAGATGTTGTCGCTACAGCTTCCCGGAACATTCAAGAAGGCCGCATTGATACTATCCGGATTATTAAAGGTGCGTAGCGGGATAGACCTTAATTTAACTGCGGAACCTCGGGGAGGCGCTGTGAGGTGCCAAGCCGAGGCAACGCGGTACGTAAGGATTTGTCATAGACCGGATTTCTCTTTATGGGGTACGCGGCGTCTTAAGACCTTATAGGCGTAATCCGGGAGGGCCGCGGGGGGGTCAAACTCCCTGGGCTACCCCATTGGCGACTTGTGGTGATCACTCGTTCGCTAGCCTGCGGTTACCTTTGGGTGGCGACACGATAACCGCAGGCGAAAAACGGCGGAAGGGTTAGCAGCCCGACCGCCAAAAAGGTTATGTTGCTATGGACAAGTCAAATAATAATAATACGAGTCGTACCTCCGGCCTCCCACAGGAGCCGGAGAATGCGACATTCCTTTGCCCTGACACTGGGGCCTCGGCTCCGCAGGGGCGGGCGGTTGCCGGGTGGACGTGCGAGGTTTGTGGGCGACCTTTTGGCACGAAAATAGGGTTGGGAGTGCACAAGCGGCGCGCCCACCCTATTGAGAGTAACACAGAGGCTGCTCCACCGCAGGTGAAGCGGAGATGGCGTGACGAGGAGGTCGAACTTCTCGCGAGGACGGAGGCTCGGCTGGTGAGGGCGGGAAGCAGCGCCGCCAGCATCAACACAGACCTGTTGAAGGAGCTGCCACAGTTGGGGCGCTCCCTTGAAGGTATCAAAGGATACCGGAGGAAGGAGACCTACAAATGCCGGGTGCAAGCGTGCCTGGACGAGGAGGCTCCTTCCTCTCGGGTTGGGGAGGCCAATGAGCCTGAAGGGGACCCCAGACCACAGGTCGAAGCTCCGGGTCCCACACCGGAGGCTCTTAGCGCCCTTAAGCACTCAGAGCAGTATGGGGCATACGGTGACTACACACAGCTGTGGATGCCTTTTACGTCCGACGAGGTAAAGACATGCCGTGTGGATGGGAAGTCTGCTCCGGGCCCTACGGAATTCGCCACGGGGCCTGTAATGCAGTTCCGGCTGAATCTCAGGCGGAAATATTCACGTCGTGGATAATGGCTGGCGAGGTTCCTGCCCAACTCAGGGACTGCCGCACCGTCTTCGTGTCAAATACGGAAAAACCCGCATGTCCTACGGAGTACCGTCCTCGATCGCGTCGGTGTCCCTCAGACACATGCACACCGCATTGGCACGGAGATTCGAAGCATGTTGCCTCCCAGATGTACGACAGCGTGGCTTTGTCTGTGCCGACGGCACTCTCGAGAATTCGGGGGTTCTAGACGTGGTGCTAGGGGATAGCTGGAAGAAACTGCGAGAATGCCATGTGGCAGTGCTAGACTACGCCAAGGCGTTCGACACGATGTCGCATGCGGCGCTGGTCGGGTTGCTGAGGGAGACGGGCTTGCCGGATGGCTTCTGCAGCTACATCGCGAGGCTGTTTGCGACCTCCGATACTGTCTGGTGGTCAATGGAGCCAGCAGGGCACCTGTTAGGTTAGACAGGGAGTTCGCCAGGGAGACCCTCTTTCTCCGGTGCTCTTCAACATGAAAGACAGATGTAATTCTTGCGTCACTACCGAGAGGAGTTGGTTATGGGCTGGAGGCGGAACGTGTTTCCGTACTAGCATATGCCGACGACCTGGTCTTGCTTGCAGGGTGGAAGGCATGCATGCAGTATTCCATTGACAGTGTTTTGGACACCAGATGACCGATGGGTCTCTTCATCAGCCACGCTAAAAGTGCTGTATTGTTAATGATACCCGAAGGGACACGCAAGAAGCTGCACTACCTAACCTAGCGCACCTTTAAGGTGGGCAAGCGATGGATAAGACAGGTGTCTTGTGTGGAACGTTGGCGTTATCTGGGAGTCGACTTTAAGGCATCTGGATGCGTTAGGGTCGGTTCATATCTGACGGAACATGCGTCGCGTATTATCGGTCGCGTAACGCCAGAACAGACAAATGTATAGAAAAACACTCGACCTTTCACACTCAACCGATGATACGTTAGTGCGTCGAGCGTACAGCGTCTATTCCGTTTCCGTCAACGCATTATCGGTCGAAGTAAGAGCGGCTACGTCGCGCGCGCCACGCGCTACGTGTATTTTGATTGATGCATTCAGACTAGGCGTAACATCAGCAGAGATCGTTTGTGTACAGGCCGTTCCAAGTTTTTTTGAAAATGTTTGATACAGAACGATTTATCACGGAAGTGCAAAATAGAATATGTCTATGGAACATAAAAGAAAAATCTTATAGCGACCGACAAGCTAAGAGACGGGCTTGGGAGGAAATTGGAGAAATATTAATAGTTGAGTGGGAGGCATATGATACAAAAAAGAAAAATGAATCACGTAAGTTTGTTTATTTTATTATTAGTATTCTTATATACGAGGGGCGGCTGATAAGTTCGCGACCTAAGGTACTTAGCGATGAGTAATTACCTCATTACTGATGATACTAATTCAGGTACTCAATGGTAGTATAAATATAACCTGCTTTTTATTTAGAACTCATCAACAATTTATCTATAGAACAATCAACATCACCATGTCTGAAGAAGCTGGAAATTCTCGTAATTTCGAGCACCGCGCCGTGATAAAGTTCTTCGTTAAAGAAGGAAAGCAACCGAAAGACATTTTCGACCACATGTCATAGGTTCTGCAGGATTCTGGGCCTTCGTATACAATGGTCAAAAAATGGGTTCGCTTATTTAAACAAGGACGAGAGAGTTGCGAAGATGACCCCCGCCCAGGACGACCGGTAACGGTAGTGACCGAAGAAAACGTTAAAAAAGTGGAAAAATTGGTACTGGCAGATCGAAGAATTAAATTGTGGCAAATAGCTGAAGAAATGCAGATTAGTAAGGAAAGAATAGGAGAAATTTTACACGAACATTTGCACATGAAAAAAATTAGCGCGCGTTGGGTTCCGCGAATGCTCACGCCGTTCGACAAGCAGCGACGACTCGAAAGTTGCAAGGATTTTTTAGAATTATCCGGCGATAATTTGGATGAAATTTGTAATCGGATCGTGACTGTGGATGAAACATGGATTCGCCAGTATGATCCGGAGTCCAAACAAGAGTCTATGCAATGGATTAAAAAAGGGGAGAGACCCCCGAAGAAATTCAGAGTGGAAAAGTCGGCGTCTAAGCTAATGGCAACCATTTTTTGGGATAGCGAGGGTATTTTACTCATTGATTACTTGCCTAAGGGAACTACAATGAATGGTCAATATTATGCCAATTTATTGACTCAGGTACGTAAAGTAGTCGTTCAGAGGAGACGCGGAAAACTTGCGCGCGGAGTGCTGTTTTTGCAAGACAACGCGCCCGTCCATACGGCGCGCATTGCAAGGGAAGCCCTGAAGAACACGGGGTTTTTAGAAATTAGCCACCCACCCTACAGTCCGGATCTGGCTCCCAGCGACTACTTCCTTTTTTCAAAATTGAAAAAGGACCTACGGGGCCGACGATTTTTAGATGACAATGAGATGAAGGCGGCCGTAGAAAGTCATTTTGAAGACAAAGAAAAAGAATATTTTTTTAACGGAATTAAAGCGTTATATGCCAGATGTGAAAAATGTATTTGCCTCGAAGGAGACTACATAGAAAAATAAAAAATATTTACCACAAGATTTCTTTCATTAAGTACCCCAGGCCGCGGACTTATCAGCCTCCCCTCGTATATTGGTCTTGGTACTGCAATATTCCTTCGTTACAAAAATATTGTTTAAAAAAATCCCTATTATCGGTGGCAGTCGTTATTCTAGTTGATGTTGCTGTGGGTAAAGTCTGTAAGTGGCATATTTGAATTTCATTAAGATAGCTGTCTCTTCGTCGAAGAACAAAATTATGAAGTATACAAGCAGCCTTCACTATCTCCATAGCGAAATCGGGATCGGTAAGAATGGCAGTGTGAAGTACTCTCCACTTATTGCACAATAATCCAAATGAACACTCAACACATCTACGCGCTCGACTGAGTCTATAATTAAAAATTCGTTTTTCTCTGCCACTAGGATACGGCCGCATTATATTTTTCTGTAAAGGAAACGCTTCATCTCCAACTAATACAAATGGTTTTGGGGGTCCATTAGAATTTGGTAAAGTTTTGTTTCCTGGAATATTGAAGTCATTCTCTAAAAGTTTTTACCCATAATTGATTGTTTAGAAACGTTGCTATCAGCTTCTTTGCCATAAGCACCAACGTCAATGGCTACAAAATAGTAATTTGCATCTGAAATAGCCATAAGGACAATAGAAAAGAATTTTTTATAGTTAAAATATTGGGAACCACTAAGATTCGGAGCTCTTATGCGAATATGTTTCCCATCTACTGCTCCAACACAGTTTGGGAAATTTGTTTTTTCATAAAATTGATCAGCTGTATTCCCGATACACCACATTTCTTCATTCGGGCAAGGCATTTCTGTTTCTCGCAGCATCATCCATATCACTTTGCAACATTCTTTAATTATTCCGGATATTGTAGATACTCCCGTCAGGAAGTCCAGGGATAATGTTTTAAAACTCATTCCAGTTGATAAATATCTGAAAATAAATTAAACTTAATTAATCATTAACTAATCTATAACCTACTAAATTAAATAATTATTCCGTTTTTTAATAATCATGTACCATTTCTATTTCAGTTATTGACCTCCAGAAAAAATGGAAACATCTCCGTGACTACTATGTTAGAGAGAGAAAAAAAGAGAACAATGTTCGCAGTGGAAGTTCTGCTGCTGCAAAGAAGAGGAAAACGCCATACGTAGAAATGCTTCGTTTCTTAGATGTGTTAAGAGAAATGCGCCCTACAACTAGTAATATAGAAGCTGAATTTTATGAAACAAGTGGTGAAGAGAACCAACTACAAGAGACTGGAAGCGAATCGTTAAATTTCAGTTCCAAGCGTGCCAGTCGCAAAGACCAGAGTATGACAATGTTTCAGAGGTCATTAATTAACAGTATGGAGAAATCTTCACAAGATGATAGTGATTCAGATAAACAGTTTTTGCTGTCGTTACTTCCACAGATGAAAAAAATGTCTGAAGCACAACATTTTGACTTCCGTTTAGATATTATGAATTTGGTAAAAAAATATAGATTTGCTACAACAAGTACAGTGCAACAATGTAACATCCAGTCCGATCAAGGTAATTACGAACAAGGTCGTCTGTCATTGCCGCAGACTTCTCAGTTTGAACACACCGGTTACTATACAACTGACTACTATACGGACTCACCACAATCAGCGACCTCGCAGGTTTCAATTGAAGAAGATATTGAAGCATTAATGCAGAGTTAATCCGTTACGTTTATTAAAAAATTGGTTGATTTTGGATTTTTGTATCATTTTAATATACATGTCAATAATATTAAAATACTAATGTCAAGAACAAAAGCAGTTATTATTATACAACTTACCTGTATCTACCTATAATATCTTACCTCAATGTAATAGTCAGTCTTTCTTCAGGAGTAATGGCACATCGAAATTTCGTATCATATTTAGTTATAAAACATTTTACAATCGTAAGGAGTTCATCAAAAGATTCTATGGACATGCGGTAATACTGAATAAATTTTGTAGGATAGTTTCTTAACGTTGCATATAGACAATTAAATTGGCCACTTGATATTCTTTTAGTATTTAAAGGATGCACCCAATATCGACGTTTCCTTTTTCGGTCTTGTTCTAAAGCCTCCCAAATAGCAATTATTTCGATAGGCTTCATTTTAAAATTCAATATCACACAGCACAACCACTCTGTAGATGCTAAACGTAGAAACTGACTAGACGCTCGACGCATTTTCCGTTTGATATGAACCGACCCATTCGACCGAATAGACGCGACCGATGATACGCTCGACGCATCATCCGTCAGATATGAACCGACCCTTACGTTAGAGCACAATCTTAAAGAGGCCCTGAACAACATCACAAAGGCCCTCCTGAAACCTCAACAACACGGCTTGCGATAGTATGGGAGCATCTCGTACCGAGGCTCCTACACGGATTAGTGTTTAGGTGTATAAGGACGCTTTTCGTTTGAGAGAATATTGTGACAATAACAACGTAATGGTTCGTTCGAGAATTATATTTACTAACTAAAAACTAAAAAAGTTTCGTTGTTGACTGTATGCACTCTTTAATATCTTCATATAGCTACTTTTTTTTTTAGTTTAGACATTCCGCCCACCAAAGAACATAGTTCTTTAATCACACAATGTAAATAACAAAACTCTTAAGATTTATATTAAAGTAAACTTAATCTGTATCTCAACCAATAGTTGGGTAACCATCAACACAGTATAAAACTAATCAGGTACTCATTGTCTATGACACATTCACTTATCAACAATTTTTAATCTGTATCATTACTGCTGTATACATTCACGCGTTCACTCATTGCATTCGTTCTGTTATATTCCATCTTGCAAAATCACCGCACGCTGTGCGTCCTAAAAATACTTTTTACATTGTAAAACCCTAGTAAATGTGTTTTATGGAAAGCTTGTTTGATTCATCATCGACAAGAATTGGCGACCGTGACAGGACCTGCATCGAAGCGGAGCCAACAGCAACTCAGTTGTTCTGCATCAAGGACGCGTGGATGGCGTCGTCGACAAAAGACGATCTAATCTAATTTACCAGCAACGGGCCGTGTTGAGAATCCAAGATCACCGTGCCTGAAGCAGCCTGGGTCGAAAAAACGCCGCCTTCGCCAAGCCATTCTTAGAACTGCTGGGACCGCGGAAGTCCGATCGAGTAAAGTCCACCATAGAACGAGCCCGCCTAGCTACATACGTGCTGCTGCCTACTTGTGGATCGCAAAGGATCAGATTGGCTGCCTATTTAAAGTGAGCTCGTTCCATACTACTAATACACCCATTGTGTTATCCTTTAATAAGTGCATTTGGCAGACTTAGTTTCTCAGGTCAAGTGAAATTCCTACGTTTCGATTTGTGTCTTTTGTTTATTCAAACCAAGCAATTTCATCATGGATTTCCCCTAAAAGATAGATATAGGGCATCGCGAACTTTTTTGTAGGTCTATAGGAGCCCTACATTTTCGTAGTACATAGTATTCATATATACTTGAGTATTTCGGCAGCGTACGCGATAAAAGTGATTTCGCGGTAATTTTTTTCCGACTTACTTGACTAATATCCTTATTTGAAGATAACCGAGAGAAGTAGGGTGATTTTATATAGCCCATGGCAATCCGGAATGATGTAGCTTTCTAACAGTGAAAGAATTTTTAAAATCGGTTCAGTAGTTTTGAAGATTAGCGCCGACAAACATACAAATATACAAACTCACAAACGCTTACCTCTTTATAATATTAGTCTAGATTGGCCAGTCCAGATTTATGACGAGGACATACATTGATTTCACCCCTTCAGATTTCATCTTTGATTTTATCTCATCTTTGGCGTGGAGCGTCGGGCCGGACGCTAAACGACTTATCTAATCCACGCGGTCTAACGACCCAGCGAGACTAGTTACTCGAGTGACGGGAAATGTACCATTCAGGGAAGGCTATCGAATGGATGGATTAACGCATTCGCCGTCACGGCAAGGAGCTTGAGTGCGGTTATGGACAAAGGCTAACTCTTACCCTCGGCCTGCCATAGGCGCCGCTGCGATCGCCAACTAGGGGGGGAGGGGGGAGCGTCTGCTGCAAGTGGGTTGCTATAGCCAAGCAACCTGCAAGTTATCTCGATGGCAAGACACTCTAAATTCAAGTCGAGGTGCGTAGCGGGATAGACCTTAATTTAACTGCGGAACCTCGGGGAGGCGCTGTGAGGTGCCAAGCTGGGGCAACGCGGTACGTAAGGATTTGTCATGGACCGGATTCCTCTTTATGGGGTACGCGGCGTCTTAACACCTTATAGGCGTAATCCGGGAGGGCCGCGGGGGGGTCAAACTCCCTGGGCTACCCCATTGGCGACTTGTGGTGATCACTCGTTCGCTAGCCTGCGGTTACCTTTGGGTGGGGACACGATAACCGCAGGCGAAAAACGGCGGAAGGGTTAGCAGTCCGACCGCCTAAAAGGTTATGTTGCTATGAATAGATTCCAGAAAGATAATACGAGTCGTACCTCTGGCCTCCCACAGGAGCCGGAGAATGCGACATTCCTTTGCCCTGACACTGGGGCCTCGGCTCCGCAGGGGCGAGCGGTTGCCGGGTGGACGTGCGAGGTTTGTGGGCGACCTTTTGGCACGAAAATAGGGTTGGGAGTGCACAAGCGGCGCGCCCACCCTATTGAGAGTAACGTAGAGGCTGCTCCACCGCAGGTGAAGCGGAGATGGCGAGACGAGGAGGTCGAACTTCTCGCGAGGACGGAGGCTCGGCTGGTGAGGGCGGGAAGCAGCGCCGCCAGCATCAACACAGACCTGTTAAAGGAGCTGCCACAGTTGGGGCGCTCACTAGAAGGTATCAAGGGATACCGGAGGAAGGAGACCTACAAAAGCCGGGTGCAAGCGTGCCTGGACGAAAAGGCTCCTTCCTCTCGGGTTGGGGAGGCCAATGAGCCTGAAGGGGACCCCAGACCACAGGTCGAAGATGGTTGTGTTGGTGTTGAGGGTGTTGTGGACGGTGCCTCGCCGGATCGGCCTGCCGAACCGCGGGAACCTGTGATCGAAGTCGCGCCAAACCGCGTAAGCTCGCGGGCACAGAACCTTCCGGAGGTGGCGCATCGAACCGGAATCGTCGAGGACCTCCTTAGGGAGGCCGAGGCGAGGATGGCGAGGTGCGCTTCCAAAGGAAGGGGACGTAGGAGCAAGCGAAACAGAGGGACCAAAAATATGCCAATGTCGGCTCGAAAGAGGCGCAGAATGGAGTACGCGAGGGTACAGGAGCTGTATAAGGCGAACCGTTCGCGAGCGGCTGCGGAAGTCATCGACGGTCAATGCCGGAGTGTTACGCACAGTCTTGCGGAGCTGGAAGCCTACTGGCGACCGGTGATGGAGGCCGTGTCTGATGCTCCGGGTCCCACACCGGAGGCTCTTGGCGCCCTTAGGCGCGCAGAACAGTACGGAGGACACCGTGACTACACGCAGCTGTGGATGCCTTTCACCTCCGACGAGGTGAAGGCATGCCGCGTGGACGGTAAGTCTGCTCCGGGCCCCGACGGAATTCTCTCCGGGGCCTGGAATGCAGTTCCGGCTGTAACTCAGGCGGAAATATTCACGTCGTGGATGATGGCTGGCGAGGTTCCAGCCCAGCTCAGGCACTGCCGCACGGTCTTCGTGCCAAAGACGGAGAAACCCGCATGTCCTGCGGAGTACCGACCGATTTCGATCGCGTCGGTGCCCCTCAGACACATGCACACCGTATTGGCACGGAGACTTGAAGCATGTTGCCCCCCCGATGCACGACAGCGTGGCTTTATCTGCGCCGATGGCACTCTCGAGAATTCGGGGGTGCTAGACGCGGTGCTAGGGGACTGCAGGAAGAAGCTGCGAGAATGTCCTGTGGCAGTGCTAGACTTCGCCAAGGCATTCGATACGGTGTCGCATGCGGCACTGGTCGGATTGCTGAGGGAGAGGGGCTTGCCGGATGGCTTCTGCAGCTACATTGCGAGGCTGTATGCGACCTCCGAGACTGTCTTGGTGGTCAATGGAGCCCGCAGTGCACCTGCTAGAGTTGGACAGGGAGTTCGTCAGGGAGACCCTCTTTCTCCGGTGCTCTTCAACATGGCAATGGATGTGATTCTCGCATCACTACCAAAGGGAGTCGGTTATGGTTTGGAAGCGGAACGTGTTTCTGCTCTAGCCTATGCCGACGACCTAGTCCTGCTTGCAGGCTCGAAGGTAGGGATGCAGTCCTCCATTGACAGTGTTTGGGACACCGGACGATCGATGGGTCTCTTCGTCAGCCACGCCAAAAGCGCTGTCTTGTCCATGATACCCGATGGGAAACGCAAGAAGCTGCACTACCTGACCGAGCGCACCTTTAAGGTGGGCAAGCGATGGATAAGGCAGGTGTTTTGCGTGGAACGTTGGCGTTATTTTATATTTATTTATTTTTTCGTAATAAATAACGTTTAAATATATATTTTATGTGTAATTTCGAATGAAAATTGGTTGGGCAGTGTTATTTTGTCGTGATTTGGTCTACTTTGGCTTGTAAAGTGATTTAAACTCGTGACAAGTTTCGCTGTCAAACAAAGTTAAACTGTAACGTACATTGTAAAGTGCATTGTCATCGAAAGGATTGTAAGTGTTTATTATTACTTTTATCAGTTTCTTTTAGCACACTTGTAAGTCGGTACTTATTGCCAATAAACCGGCTACAAAACTTACACCCTTACTCATTGCATATCCTCGCACAAACTTAGTTTACCAACATCTTTTTGAGTTGTTACCTGTCCCTTTTATCTTTTTGAAATGGACAGAGTGATGACCAGAAGGGGTGCTGCTCGCTTGGAAGAGTCTAAACTCCAACTAACGCTACAAGAATTAAATAAATATAAGAATTTGTGTGAGGAGTTGCAAAAGGAGCAAGATGATAATGAGAAGGAAGTACTACTCATATTAAACAATAATAGTAAACTTAAAAGTGAGATGGCAGAACTGCATTGCCAGTTAGTAAACATCACTGAGGAACGGGATAACCTTAAGTCAATAGTAGACCGGTTTGACCAGTGCAGCGGTGAGTTTGACCTTACCCTCAGGCACAACGCTGAGCTGAAGAGTAGATTAAGTGAAGCCCAAGACACTATTCTCGCGATGGACTGTGCCAACCAAAGGATTCGGACAGAGTGTACACATGCACTGTTCGATAAATTGGTTGGTGCAGCTCCATCTGCCAACTCACTTTTGGGTAGTAACAAACAAGTAGAAACTATTGATTTAACTTGCGATAACACTATAACATCAGAGTCACACATCAGAAAAGTGAAATGTAGTAAAAATAAGTTAAAAAAATACATAAAAATTAATAAACAAATTAAGAAAACACAAAACCTTATTAAAGGTTATAAAAACTGTTTTAAGTATAATTTAAAAACTTTACACAAATTCAAAAATATTCAAACAAGCTATGACAGCTCAATGTCTAAATATGAGGCTGATATACAACACCTTCAGTCAGAGATTCTCCATTTACAAGACTCTTTAAGTAAAATTACTATTAAATATGACACTTCTCAGAAAGAAATAGGGGAACATATACTGGCAATGAATGGCTTGGTGGATCTTTGTAGTGAAAATGAAAGATTGTATAAGTCCCTATTAAACAGTCAAACATCAGACTGTCAAGCAGATTCACCGGACTGTTCACAGCCGGCTATTTCTCTGGAGTCACTTCAGCCTTTGACTCATTCTGCGGAGTTGTGTAACAGTCTCTCCAGTACTTCCTTCGCCACACAAATAAATAATAATTATTTGTTAAAAAATAAAAGCAATAAGATTATGTTGTTTAGTGATGAAATCGGACAAAATTTATGTCATAAATTGTATGAACAGTTAGGTGCTCAGGTACTCAATTGTTGTATGCCTGCAGCAAATTATAAACAAGTATTAGAAAAAATAATAAGTGGCACCTATTGTCCGTCTACCACTATTATTGCATTAATTGGGAGAAGAGGTAATTGTAGTGTAAACATGGTTATTAACTATTTTGAACAATTATCAAAATTAAATGTAAAAAATATAATTTTATATGCACTTCCATATGGTAGGGGATTGTCACAGACAGAAAATACAAATAGATATAAGTGTAATATGAAACTGCACACAATGTCACTGTACAGTGAAAAAATTGAGTTTATTGACACTAATGTAATCATTAGTAATAATTATTTTTTGACAAAAGATAACTATTATCTTTCAAATTATTTTAAAGGACTAATAGCAAATTCGCTATCTTATTCTATTTTGAACAAAGCCAATTGTTTGGCTAAACACACTGCTCCTATTGAGCAGATAGATAATAGTAGCTTTTCTCAAACAACCTTGGAATTTGTTCCAAGTAATTTAAATTAGATGTTAAGACAACGGAGTCAACCTCTGGCAATATATGTCAAATAGTCAAGCCTGGCCTGTCAAGCTCACTGAATGTTAGTAGTAAAAATAATTTAAGCATTGTTCATCAAAACATTCAGGGTTTGATGGGTAAGGAATTAGAGTTGGAGTTGTTCATGAACTGTAATAGTGTTGATATTCTATGTATCACTGAACATTGGCTAAAAGACTACCAGTTCATGTTCAGCTTCAATAACCATCAGGTGGCGAGCTCGTTCAGCAGAGTACACTATATACGTGGTGGCTCATTAATTATTGTTAATAACAAACTAAAATTTAAAGAACGTAAAGACATTGTAAGCCTGTCTGTTGAGCGAGTTGCTGAGATAGCATGTATTGAGCTTGAGCAGTTCCTTGTGTTAAGCGTGTACAAGCCCCCATGTGCTGTATTTGACACATTTGAAAAAATACTTGAAGATGTATTATTTAAAATTTCTAGTTCTAATAAAACAATTGCTGTCTGTGGAGATTTTAATATCAATCTCTTAGAAAACAATTCTATTGTCAATAGGTTTTTAACATTATTTAGGTCTTATAATCTTCACAGAACATTCCTTGAGCCAACGAGAGTAACTGCCACTAGTGCTACTTGTATAGATAATATTTTTACGAATCTTAAACCCACTTTTAATTCAATTATTAATGCACTTGATTCTGATCACTGTGGCCAGTTGGTCTCGTATCCGACTAAGTCTGTTAAAATAAACCGTAAAACTGTAAAATATATTCCTGTTACCAAATATCGTTTAGAATGTTTCAATGATAATTTGAATGTAAAATTACCTGGTTTACCTTACCACAGTAATCCAGATCAAGCGTACTCATTACTTTTCAATTTAATTAATTCAGAATTTAAGAAGGTTTTTACCTCAAGATCACTTATGGTCTGTGATCGGATTACCTTTAGTGATTGGGCAACACCAGGTATTTCTAAAAGTAGACTTAAGTTATATGAATTGTATGAGGAAAGAAGACACAATCATAGTGTGACTTTTAGAGAATATGTTAAACAATATTCAAAGACTTTTAAAATTGCTTGCACTTGTGCTAAATCTTTGTACATTAAAAACAAAATATCGTCCTCTGGTAACAAAATTAAAACTACTTGGAATGTAATTAATGCGGAAGCCGGAAGGACTATAGTGAAACATAGAGACTTTCATCTTAAAATTAATAATGTTGATGTTAGGGCGGATATGGAGGTGGCAACAGAGTTTGAAAATTTCTTTACTAATATTCCTATTTTAACAACCAGGACTCTGTTGTCGTCTGCTACTGCCGCATATTCGATACTCAAGGAATGTGTTGCGGAGTGTGGCACGGGTTTTGAATTTACAACTGTTAGCAGCAAGGACATCTTTGAATCATTTAAACAAATAGAAGTAAAAAGAACAGCTGATCTTTGGGGACTATCTATGCATATTGTATCTTCAATCATTAAATCTATCTCCCCTTTTCTGGCAGTGGTGTTCAACTCTTGTGTCACATCCGGTATATTTCCAGACCTGATGAAGTTGAGTAAAGTCATTCCACTCTTTAAATCAGGTAGTACAACCGACCCAACAAATTTTCGGCCTATCTCAATTTTGCCCACTCTAAGCAAAATTTTTGAGAAATTAATTTTAAATCAAATGTTGCAACATTTTAACAAACACCGTTTGTTTCACAAAAAACAATTCGGTTTTACGAAAGGTCGGTCTACTACTGATGCGGGTGTGGAGTTACTTAAAAATATATATGAGGCTTGGGAGAACTCGCAAGATGCTCTAGGCATTTTTTGTGACTTGTCCAAAGCCTTTGATTGCGTGTGCCATGCTACACTTATCAAGAAATTGCACCATTATGGCATTAGAAACAATGCTCTTAGTCTGTTAAGATCATATTTAGATAATAGAATTCAGAGTGTAGATGTCAACGGTAAAAGGTCTAAAGGGTCTGTGGTAACAATGGGTGTTCCGCAGGGTTTCAATTCTAGGCCCTTTTTTGTTCCTTATTTATATAAACGATTTACCTTTTCATATAAGGGAAAATCACAAAATTCTGTTATTTGCAGACGACACCTCTCTGGTGTTTAAAATTAAGCGTCGACTTCAAAATTTCGACGAAGTAAACAATGCGCTCTCGAAGGTTGTCCATTGGTTCAATGTTAATAATTTACTTTTAAACCCATCAAAAACTAAGTTACTAAAATTTTCAACGCCCAATGTAAGGCAATTAGATACCAATGTACAACTGAACGGAGTAGAATTGAGCCCTGTTGAATCAACTGTTTTTCTTGGCATAACTGTTGATGCCAAACTACAGTGGGGCCCTCACATTGAAAAATTATCTGCTAGACTAAGTTCAGCAGCGTTTGTTGTGAAAAAAAATCGACAGATAACTGATGTGGATACAGCCAGAATAGTTTATTTTAGTTACTTTCATAGCCTGATGACGTACGATCAACACAATTTTTGTATTACAAAAAAGGGCCATTCGCGCTATTTATAACCTAGGTCCCAGAGTTTCTCTCCGAGAGAAATTCAAAGAGATAAACATTCTGACTGTAACTTCACAGTATACAGGGTGTAAGAAAACTACTATAACGATCCTGAACAGGCATATACTACTATCAATCTAAATACCAGAAAACGTATTTTTGGAGGTCAATATCAAAAACTGTTAAAGTTATTAATTTTTGTTCCATCCATCTAACGTAAAATTCTCCCCAAAACTCGGCAAAATTTCATAACACTGACAATACTCCACACCACCGCGGCATCTATGTGATCTATTGTACTATTGCTTCAAAGGAGCCGACCAGTCCAAAATAAAATAAAATGACAAAAAATAATGTTATTTATTTTATGTCAAAGGAACCGCCAGCCCTTTCGGCGCGTGCACAACTACCGCGGATTCCTTTGATGATGCCGCCGACCGGCCGAGCGACACTGACGACACTCAGTCAGTCACTCTCATGTAGAAAGCGCTTCCGACAAGACGTACGATTGCTTGATGTTTTCCAGCTAAACATCGTTATTTCTTTACCATCGATGACTATTGATCATCCCTATCCCGACATCAGTCTCGTGTATAAATTTGTCTCGATAAGATCTCCGAATAGTTATAAGTTTTTCGCGAAATGTTATGGCGTACTCTAACGTAACTTATTTCAATGTCAAGTGTCCGAAGGAAGTTTGACGCGCGATGTTGTTTGCGAGTGGTGTAACAATGCCGTCGGTACAAGTATTACTAGCATCATCTTCACATAACGAACCAAACTGTGAGTGTTAAGGCGAGTCTTAAAGCCAGTACAGGTGTGAAAGTATCAGTGTTACATTAAGAAATGTGATTAAACGGTTCAGAGGAGTGTTGAAGTCAAGCACGATAAACAAAATTTACAATTAAAAGTGGTAGCTTTATTACGCACGTAAATTGCCGGAATTCCAGGTTGCTGGCCACCTACATACACCTGTAAGTACCATTAATATTGTTATCATCGCACACACACAAATAAAATCTAAATAATTATTGCGACTTTAACGACTCGCTAAACATACCTAGACTAGTCAAGTGAATTTCATACCTACATTCCTTTCTCATAGTTATTATTTTTGGTTAGAATTGTATTGCAAGGACCAGGTAAACAGAGGTCAAGTAGTAGTAGTAGAGAGTTTGTATGTCGAAGCCGTTGACGAGATCTTCCAAGTAGTCATTGTTCTCGATCGTCAGCTGACGGAGCAGCACGATCGACAAGTCTTGATCTTTGATATTTTGAAAATCAAGGTACGCTACTGGACTACGAAAACAACTTATTAATCATCGTATCGTTTGTCGTACTACTACCTAGGGTAGTATTGATATTATTTTGTGGTAGATAAATGCAAAATTACTGTTCAATTAATAATGTCAGCTCACGGCTCACAACGAAAATACCGCCGTAAACTTGTAGAAAATAGAAAATAAATTCAATAAATAGCATACAATTTTGGGATAATTTACGTTAAGTGTTTAACCTTGTGTCGTTACCAGTAAAGTTGAAATTGATTTGCAACAGTATTTTTGGCGATGTGATCAAAGTATCAATCACCTGCGGTTGCGGTAGCGGCCATTCTTGAGTTCAGGTCATGACCCGAACTTTATCATATGTTCAGTGTGGCCACTAATAACGGTGGGGAAATTTAGCATTATGAATTAATTTGAACGGGGAAAAATCATAATCGCGTATCGAAGTAAAAGTCGCAGCAATGTGTTTGCAACACGAGACTACATATGCCCCTTCACGATCGTTATAGTCGTTTCATTACACCCTGTATATTTGAAAATTTAATGTATGTTCATAAAAACCAAAATGATTTTGTAAAGATGTCTGATGTGCATTCATTGAATACGAGGAACAAACATAATTTAACCGTTCACTCCACTCGTCTCCACAGAGTAAGCAATTCGTTCATGGGTCAATGTTTACGCTTTTACAACAAGCTTCCCATCGATGTTCGCAAATTAACGATAAAGAAGTTTAAAACTGTTATTAAAACCAAATTATCCAAAAAAGGATATTACACAATGTCTGATTACTTAAGTGATAAAAATGCTTGGGATTGAGCTGCTCGCTAATATAGCTATCTTTCGCTGTCTGATTATTCTTATACATGCTGACATTCTATTTTATTGTTTTTCTATCTTCTATTGTGCATTATTGCATATAATTGTTTTAAATATTTCATGACATGTTTTGTGCTTTTGCATATACTGTTTTACCAAAATGACATAATGTCTTGTGCTTTGCATATTATATCTACAAATGACATTACAAATTAAATTTTATTATTGTTATATGTTTAACAAATATTATTTGTAAGAGTAAACATAATGCAGGTTAATTTCAATACAATTTTTTGTTACTTTGTCATCATTAATAATATATTCTTAATTTATTTCAATCTGGCGACCTGAGTAAGTTATTGCCTGACATTTTTTTGTCGTGTCACTGGCGGTATCGTCGTGTGCCGGGTTGTGCAGCACCCTCAAAAATGGTTGAGCTGCATGAGCTATTCGGGGTATGCGTGCCGTCTGTTGGCACAGGCTTCCTCAGATCGATCTGGCTCTTTCTTCTAAAGGCCAGTCCAGACCCTGCATTTTGTTTACTTATTGTCTATATACAACGTTGATAAAAGCGAGAGGCATTAAATGAAACCACATATACTATAAGTGAGCTAATCCGAAACTATTAAAAAAAAGTTTTTAAGAAGTATACGAAAAAACTTTTTTCAAAGAACTTAAATAGCTTAATTATTAACTTAAAATGTAAACACCCTTAATAAAAATTTACACTGACGTGCGGTGACCTGCGTAACAAAACGGCAACATCGCATTTGTACCTATCGCATAGCGCGTGCGGCGGGCTCACACACAGCAGAGCGGCCGGGTTTGATGTAGACGATAATGTAAACAAGTGGTGTAGGTATCGTTGGAAAGTATGATCAATGATCATAATAAACAATAATAATTCATTGTTATACTTACTCATTAAATCTTCAATTGTTGGAAATGTCCGCCGTTTGCATTAATACACAAGTTATAACGACGTATAATATTGTTATTTAATCGTGCAATAAAATCTCTGTTTGTTGAATTTTTTAATTTATGAAACGCTAAAATAATTCGGTTTTTAAGTTCCTCTACGGTATTCACGTCTGTTGCATACACTTCACCTTTCACAAAACCCCACAAAAAAAAGTCCATCGGAGTGAGATCCGGGGACCTTGCTGGCCATCGTACTGGTCCAAATCGACCAATCCACTGCTGTCCAAACATTTCGGTGAGTCGTTCTCTAGAAGACAACACTGAATGTGGGGGAGCTCCGTCCAATTGGTACCATAAATTCAATTACGAAATTATTAAAAACTGCACACACAACTAAACTTAAACTAACTTGTCCTGTCACAACATAAATCACTATCTTAGAATAAGAAGTTTGGTGTCCTATCACAATAAAAACTTAACAATATTAGAGAATATTGAAAACCGGACGCGTGAGCGACAATAATTTGTGCTTAATTGCGTAACGTGCACCCCGGAAGCGACACGTCTTCGCACTAAACAATGTAAAAATCGTGTCCTCGACCTACTTATCCGAGTCACCGCCGCCGTCGCCCGCGCAATAGCAACAGACTGATCTATTTCTATTTCTGTTACGCTTATTACATTAGAGTGAGATGACCGTGATCTGTACTTTCTTTTAAGGAAATATTTGGTAATAGTGCACTTGTTTGTATTGCAAACTTACGATGCGGAGCGGCAACGTCGCGTGAATTTTGTTGTTATGCGGTGAATGACTCTTAGATAACTATGCCTATAAAACTTAGTCACCTAATCAGGAAGATACAGCATGTTCAAACTAAAAAAAAACTAAAAAAATATCCTGTGACTAAACTATTGCTTACATTGATTTGATTTTTGTTGTGTAGCCTTATAATGATATACAGAATATGTGGTTTCATTTAATGCCTCTCGCTTTTATCAACGTTGTATATAACATTATTGTCTGGACTTTAAAAGAGGCGATGACCCCTGAGTTTGTTTCGACGTTTCTTCTCAGGGTAGCCAGTTAGGAAATGTCGATTCCAGCTAGCTTATATTTAAGAAAATGACATGTAAAAGTGATAAAATTTATCCTATTTGAAAAATAAACGATTTCATTTCATTTCATTTCATATCTGGGAGTCGACTTCAAGGCATCTGGATGCGTGACGTTAGAGCACGATATCAAAGAGGCCCTGAACAACATCACAAGGGCCCCCCTGAAACCTCAACAACGGCTTGAGATAGTAAGGGAGCATCTCGTACCGAGGTTCCTGCACGGATTAGTGCTAGGGACGATTACGGACGAGAGACTTAGGATGCTCGACGTACAAATCCGGACTGCTGTTCGGACTTGGTTGCGTCTTCCGAAGGATGTACCTGTCGGGTAATTCCACGCGACGACTTCGGACGGTGGCCTGGCGCTGCCCCCGCTGCGGACATGTGTGCCGGACCTCATTCACAGGAGGTTCGGACGCATGGCCGCATCGAAGTGGTCAGTGGCCAGAGCTGCCGCCCGCTCGGATAAGATCCGGAAGAAGTTGGCGTGGGCCGACAAACAACTTCGGAAGTACACCACTGAAAACCCGAGTACTGGAGAGCGGACGACCGCGGTGTATTGGCGCAAAGTACTCCATGCTTCCGTGGATGGACGGGAACTTAGGGAGTCCTCACGGGTACCTGCATCCACAAAGTGGCTAAAGGTCCGTAGCATGGAGGTAACGGGTCGTGACTTCGTGCAGGCTTTACACGTGCACGTTAACGCGCTTCCTTCGCGCGTGCGCAATTCAAGGGGGCGCAGGAGTGGTGCTGCGTCGGAGTTGAACTGCCGTGCTGGTTGCATGGTTAGGGAGACAACGGCGCACACCATTCAGCAGTGTCACAGAACGCACGGAGGACGAATCGAGCGCCATAACTGCATCGCGGACGTCGTCAGCACCGCCATGACAAGGAAAGGGTGGAAGGTGGTGAAAGAGCCACGCATCAAGACCGCAGCGGGTCTCCGAAAGCCTGACATCATCGCAGTCAGGAGTGGTGTGGGAGTGATAGTAGACGCACAGGTGGTCTCGGGTCAGCGACCGCTTGATGAGCTCCATCGTGAGAAACGTAATAAATACGGGAATCACGTGGAGTTGGTCGAGCGAGTTGCTGATATACTAGGACTGCCTTGTAAAGAGAGCGTCGTAGCTACGTCCTGCACACTGTCCTGGCGCGGGGTGTGGAGCCTTGGCTCCTATAGAGAGCTAAAGAGGCTTCTAGGGCTAGAGGAGGGTCTCTTTGGGTTGTTACCCTCGTTGGTGCTAAGAGGATCGCACATGAACTGGTCACGCTTCAACCGGATGACTGGTCGTGTCGGCGGGGCAGGGAGCCCAGTGTCAGGGTTTCCTGTGTAGTGGGCGACACCGGGCCCTGGGGCAATTTCCCACAGTCAGTTGTGTTCCATAGCAGCTGGCCTTGACTAACCATTGTATTTGTAACAACAATTGCCCTAACCGATCCCACCGGTGAAATGGCCGCGAGTCAGTGACGGATGGGGAAGTGGGAATCCGTCACGATCCATGATGATTATATAATGCTAAGCTAAGACGATGGCATATGACTCGGCTGCGAAATAGCCAAATGCCTCGTCATCTAATTAGTGACGCGCATGAATGGATTAACGAGATTCCCACTGTCCCTATCTACTTCGCGTTCGACCGCCGTGGCGTGCGGACGTGCAATACTGCGCTCTTGCGTACTCGAATTTTATAAATTTGTTCGAATTTGTAATTTTCAAGTTTTCAGTGCTTACGTGCATTCAATACACGAACAATCCCTTTTGCATATTAAGTGAAATAAACAGTGTTTTTTAATCAAATAAAAGTGTTTTGTGGCAATTTATCGCGCCGCGTGGTGGCTAGCACGTGGTGTGAAAAAGTGTTTCACGGAGCGGAGAGCTACTGGTTGGAGCCTGGTCAGCTTGGATAGTGCTGCAGGTAGCCTGGAATCAAGGTAAGCAGGGTTTCAGTGCGCCGGGAACCGTTTTTCATACGGCGGCACGAGTTAACATAACCTCTTTTGAGGTTAGAACCACGTGTTCGGCCGCGTTGCCGGCTTACGAGCCTTGTTGCTTTATTTTCTTGCGTACGATAGCAATCCATTGCATGACCAGTGAACGTTTCATACTAGATTTGTACAAAATCCTGAGGGATAGCGGGAATAAAACCGACCGGAAGTGAGGTGCTGTCTGACAGCCAACACGTGGACGTCACTTTTGACGGCCGACGTTTGCGGTGACAGGTGACGTCTGTCAGTTTGACGGTCTCTGTCTGTTTGACAGCTGACGTCTGTCAGTTTGACGGTCCCTGTCGGTTTGACAGCTGACGTCTGTGACAGGTGAGGTCTGTCAGTTTGACGGCCCATGTCAGCTTGACATTTGGTTGTCAAATTGTGACGGTTGACGTCTGTCAGTTTGACGGTCCCTGTCAATTAGACGTTTGGCTGTCAGTGTGACAGGTGACGTCTGTCAGCTAGACAGTGACGTTTGTCTGTCAGGTTGACGGGTGACGTAGTATGCCAGGGTTGCCAGTAGGAAAAAAAAAATTAATAAAATAAAATAAAATAAAATGGACGAAAACGAGAAGGAGCAGATGCTGCTGGCACAGGAGCTAGCCCGGAGGGAGGATGTGATAGAGACGCTGAAGGAGATGATGGGTGGGCCGGTCTCAACCTCCCCATTCCAACCAAGGGCCTCTTTGGCCAGTACACCCCCAGGAAGCTTCTCGCCTGCTCCTGCACCCAGGACTGCAACGGTGGTCGCTACGCCATCGCCAACCCCCGCGCCGCAACAGGAAGTGTCCCAGAAGAGGCACCTCAGCTCACCAGAGGAGGTCCAGGAGGCTGTGCGACGCCGGACTGCGAAGCGCTCGACAGCACCCCCTATAGGGGGCATTCTGACGACGACCCCGGGTGTGGCTGCTGCTGCCCCGGAAGCCGTGGAAAGTGGAGCCAAGGGGGACTCTCAAATGAGCTCCCTTGACAAAGAGGCCATTATTGACGCGGTGCACGCGGCCGTAAAGGCTATTTCCGGGGTTGCCAACGCCTCCAACAAGCTAAACATAGGGGACAAAAATACGATAGCAGGCCACGGCCAAGATATCTTGGCGATTGTTGCGCAGTTGGCGCTAAGGCTTGCAGGAGCTGAGCACGAGGTGAGCGCCGGCAGACTGAGGGCCGCAGAGCTTAACAGCTCCAGAGTTTTGGCGGCCCCGACGGTTACCGCAACGGCGCCCGCCCCGTCTTACGCGAACGCCCTTAAGCTGCCGCATGGTAAGCCTGTCACACCACATGGTAAGTCTGCCACATAGTAAAAAGAATAAGAACATTAAAGTGGAAATGGGCTGACCATGTATGTAGAATGGAAGACAATAGGTGGACAAAGAAAATCATAGACTGGGTGCCACGAGATGGAAAAAAAAAACCGGGTAGACCCAGGGTAAGATGGAGTGACATATTCAAACAAAGATGTGGAAAAAACTGGAGGAGACTAGCAAGGGATAGATTAGAATGGAAGAGACTGGGGGAGGCCTACGCCGACGAGGCGCCTTCCATAGACGAATCAATTAACTGATGCATGAATATATTTTAGTTACAATAATAATTTTAAATTTAATATTTATTTATTAGGAAACAATTTCAACTTATTTATATTATCATCATTTTATTAATATTATAACCCATAAATTGATCAATTAAAATAAGCAAATGAAATAAATTAAATCAAATGTAACATAGAAAGATTTACCATAAAATTAAATGTCACTGAGACATTAATTACATAATTATTTTATTTAAACTTGACAATCCGTTTTAGGAATATTTATTTTTCAATGCTATGTATTTCGAAAATAACAATTATAATGATTTTTTAATAACTATATTTTGATGTTATAATTTATATGTATACAGAGATCTTTTTATTGGGAAATGTGTATAATATTAGACATGAATACTGGATAGGACTAAGAAGTTTAAAGAGTCATGATATATTTATTTTGTTTGTAATGCTTGCATGACTTTTATTTTAAATTATGAAATGATTTTTGTTTTATGAATTGATTGTAAAGTAAGAAACATTCTGAGATTTGGAAAAGCATGTTTATCCCTTTTCTTGACGATGTGCACTGTCAGATACAGTCTACTTTGAAAAATCATACCAAGAAAAATACATTTGCTTGCAACGGAACGTTTTTACTATTTAAGAAAAAAACTGTTTCTGAAAACATCTACATCGCGTCCTGTCAGTTTGACATAACCGTTTTTCCTTCACATTCAAAATGATGAACCGACTCAAAGCGATCCCGCCGAAAAAGGTAAGAAAATTGATATTTTGTATTGTTTTTACTCAATAATGTAATAATTGTGCATATCACGATAAAGTACATTAGTGTATACGTGTCAATTTAGTGAATTTTGACGCAAAATTGTATATTTGGTTTAGTAAACTAATGTCAAATAGTTATGAATCTCACAGTGCACACTGCCGTGTTTACTGATTTCTTAATTTTTGGTGGAATGTATCCTGTAGTGCACACTGCCACGTTTATAGTATTTTTATTTGTATGGTATTTTATGGCATGGTTTACGGTGGCGTAGGTGATGGTGTTAAGCTCAAGCATAAAAAGTTCTGGGTTCGATTCCCGGTCGAGAAACAAAAACGTTTTTTTTATTTATGGGCTTTATTTGTATACTGTATGCTTTCGTCTTTGAAATCTGACTGTGGGTTTCTGGTTTTTATGGAATATGTGTTCGTTTATTTTTGCTTTGCATGCTGCACGGTTTAACTAAGCATGTTTCTCTTAGGGTAGAGTACAACCATCTAAGAGGCAGAAAGCTTTGTGCGCTTATCCCAAAACCGGGCAGAAAATGATCGAATGACGATTCATCGACAGAGTCTGAAAATGAAATCTGGCAGTATGCAATTCGACATAGGACAGACGATGATTTATCTCCAGTGCCTTCACTGCCATCGTCAATGGAAAACCTCAAACTGCTATCCGACGATGAAATAATTGATGTCCAAGAAGCGGTCACTGCGTCACCTTTAGTAGCGTCTCCACTCACTCCACTAGTTGCGCAGAATATGACACAATCTGTAACGACTTCACAGCAAGCTCCAGCTCCGATAGTTCCACAGTCTCCAAGGACTACTTTGCAGCAGTTCGACCAAGATTGGTTGTAGCACGTCGTCCTCATTTGGCGAGAGCAAAAATGCAACACCTAAATTTTGCACGGACTAAACAGAGTACCAAAGGGTATAACCAAAGTGCAAACTGTGTACCAAAGGGCAAACCACTGTCTCATGTTCTAAGTGCGGAGTCAGATTGTGTTTAGTACCTGGTAGAAATTGTTTTTATAGTTTTCATCACCAATAATTTTGTATTTAGTACGCATATGTGATCTCATTAAAATTTATTATTTTTAAACCGTTTGTACTTCTTTTTGGCAGTGTGTCTCGTGAGATACATTCGCCCAAGATAGTTCATTCCTTACGAACAAGGCAATGTATCTCACAGGATACGGAAGGTATCCCAGGATATAAAACTCGGTGATTTTTTCTATTATTTTTCCCTGCAACCTATGTTCATATAATAATAGATTATTTGAAAAAAAATCAATCATATAAGTTTTTTATTTTTGCCAAGAAAAGGGTTATGGTACAATAAAGGCTATTTTTTTTTTTTTTTTACGTTGCCCTATTGAGCGTCAAGTGTATTGGACAGACTCTAAAGTTGTGTTAGGTTGGCTCAACTCTAATAAAACCAAAACGTTTGTTGCCCACAAAGTAGCTGCTATAAATGAACTATCAAACCCTTCAGACTGGCGTTATGTTCCCTCCTCTGTCAACCCGGCTGACCTAGTCTCGCGTGGCGTCGATCCGGACCAAGCAGATCTCTTTATATGGTGGAACGGTCCATCGTTCCTTTTAGAATCCGAAGATTCCTGGCCCGCCTATACTGCAGACTCTATAGAGTTGCCAGAGATTAAGATCCATCACACTTTAGGGGGGGAGGATGCATCTTCTATGCCAGACTTGTCTGAAAATTTAGCAAAATATTCTCATTTAATTACTCTTATTCGGGTTCTAGCTAGAGTTTTAAGGTTTGTCAAAAAAAATCTTGTCGATGATGAATCAAACAAGCTTTCCATAAAACACATTTACTAGGGTTTTACAATGGTAATAAAGTATTTTTAGGACGCACAGCGTGCGGTGATTTTGCAAGATGGAATATAACAGAACGAATGCAATGAGTGAACGCGTGAATGTGTACAGCAGTAATGATACAGATTAAAAATTGTTGATAAGTGAATGTGTCATAGACACTCATTGTAAACACCTGCTTTTAGTACCTGGCAACACTCTCAAATGATTCAAGATGGCGATTTCTTCTTAACCGCAGGTGAGTTCGTGTAAAAAAAATATTTTGTGAAAAAATTTTATAAGTTATATTTATGACGATCATTACCTCACGTTATATGAATGTGGATGGCGCTGGCGGTAACATGTGGCGTCATGACGCGCACGGAGGAAAAATTTAAACGTCACTCAGAAAAAACAGCGTCATGTTGAGTCACAATTTTCTTAATTTTCTGTAATATAATATACGATTATAACTAAACGATTATTATAAAAACGAATAAAATAATTATTGAAAGTCCCGAAGAACAAGATCGCCGCCCCAACACTGCTTTTCAAACATTGGACCTTCGAGCCGCATCGAGATTCAGCAAGAAATGGTCAGGCTGGCTGTTCCTGTTCTTCCCATCCATTCCTTTCGCATTGTCTAATATCGTACTGTTTCAATATTCCAGTGTGCGTAAACCTACCAAGTTGTTGGTGTGCAGTACGAAGTGCCCATCAACTTGTGTTTCGCTGTTGGTGTTTAAACGTGAGTAACCTTTTGTCTCTTTGTGAACCGCCAAAATGAGTGACGAGGAATACGGTGAAACTAATATATCAAATATAGGCGATCTCAAAAAACAGAGAGGTTCTTTAAAAGCGCGATTAACTTTATTTGAAAAGTATATTAGCAAGTACGAAAATGTACAATTATCCGAACGTCAGCAAGCTGAATTTAGTTTATGAATGGAATCGCTTACAAATTTGCTTACGTCTTTTAACAAAATTCAAGATAAAATTGAGCATTTAATAGATGAAGTTGAGTTAGACAGACAAATTGAGTATACACCGTGATTTTTAGGTCGTTTTAAAAAAGTCGTCCACACAATATATCCGTCATAAAATACCTCTAGGCGCGAATATAATTTTTTTATCATTAATTAAAATAATATGCATGAAAAAAATAAATAATACATTGGAAATATGAAACATCCTGTTAAAAATGTTTACGTATCAAACTGTTGAAGATACAGTCTACATACTTACTGCGAACATTATGATTGCAATAGTAAGACAGCTGTTTTACGCTAAGGTGAATGACCTGTGATAAGACGCCGTCGCGCCGCCCGCGCGGCCCCTTTGGCACAAGGTTCGGACCGCGCTCACTACAGAGTGTTCGTAAAACTGCCTTGTGTCATAATAATGAATAATATTTTTATTCATTCAAATCTTAAAAAAAACATATTTTTTTATTATAAACGTTTACTAGTCATTGGATACATGAACTGGGCTGCTTTTTTAAAACGACCTAAAAGTCACGGTGTAGAGAAGCTTTTGAGAACCAATATTTTAGTATTATGTCAATTGCAAAATGTTTGACCGATGTTGTAAAGGTTCAAGATAAATGTGATAATTTTCAGATGCAAAATAGAAGTTCAATAAAATTGCCTCAAATTATCCTCCCTTCATTCGACGGTTCATATGATCACTGGCTCGAGTATAAAAATTCATATTTATCTGTGATACATAATCGGACCGATTTAGATGCAATTCAGAAGTTTCATTACCTTAAGTCTTCGCTTACTGGTTCAGCACTCCAAATAATAAGTGCATTGGAGTTCACTGCAGCTAATTATACTCATGCATGGGAGCTTTTGGAAAATAGATACCACAATAACCGATTGCTAATTCATAACCATGTCAAGTCTTTGTTTACTGCACAATCTATTAACAAAGAATCTCCTTCGTTAATAAGGAAATTAATTGATGTAGTTTTACGTAACTTGCGAGCGCTCAAATATCTTGACGAACCGACGGACAGCTGGGATACTTTAGTCATTTATATTATCGTCTCGAAACTCGATTCAGCTACTGAGCGTGAATGGGAGAATTATAAGGGCACCATAGCGTCAGGTCTTAACAAAACTAAAATAAAGTTAGATGATTTGTTGTGTTTTTTACGTAATCGGGCCGATATGTTAGATATGATTCATAACAATCATACTCAACAAGCCTAGTAATACGTCTGAGGTCAAAAAACATTCAAGTGCCGCTCAAATACCGCAATTTCATAGTTATGTGTCCACACGTAACAATACGACTAAATACGAAAAGTCGAAGAATGCTTGTGTTATGTGCGGTGAAAAGCACGCATTGTTTATATGTTTTAAATTCCTCAATTTAACAGTTTTAGACAGAATTAAATTTGTTGATAACACAAAAGATTTGTGTCGTAATTATTTAAGAACAGGTCACACGATTTCAGAGTGTTTGTTTGGGCCCTGCAAGCAATGCAAGGACAAACACAATACTTTATTACATAAAGATAAAAGCCATGTTATTGCTTCGATGCCGGTAGCTTCAACGTCGAGTGTTGGTAGGGAACCGGTGTCTGTCGTGTCATGTGCTTTGAATTCTTTCGATAACACCAATGCCTCGCCAATCGACAATGCGTCTTGTGTCTTATTACCACAAGTGTTACTATCGACCGCGATACTTGAGGTTCTTGGTAACGATAACAAATACTATACGGCTCGCGCGCTGATAGACGGTGGTAGTCAGAATTCTTTCATTTCGGAAAGGCTCTGCCAACGTTTAAATGTATCATTAATACAGTCCACTATTCAAATTTCAGGTGTGGGACAGTCGGTCTCAAACTGTAATAAATTATGCGATATCACCATGCGATCAAAAACGAGTAACTTTCGTATTCAATTACAATGTTATGTTCTGCCGGGCATTACAACGAGTTTGCCGGCAACTCATATTTATAACGACAAACTCCTCATCCCGGACAACGTATGTCTTGCGGACCCTACGTTTAACGTACCATCAGAAATCGATTTGTTGATTGGCGCTGACGTTTATGGGGATTTGTTGGAAACGGATAGAATTCGATTATCAAACGGTCCATACCTACAAAATTCGAAGGTGGGTTGGCTAATTTCAGGTCCTATATTTACAAAATTCTCACGCGCTAATAATAAGGTTCATTGCAATTTTACGCAACAGTCTAATATAGATACACACTTACGTAAATTCTGGGAGCTAGAAGAAGTTGTGAATTCGGGTTCAGTATTAACTGAAGAAGAACGTCAGTGTGAGGAATCTTTTATTAAAACTACTACACGAGATAGTAGTGGTAGGTTCTCAGTTCGAATACCATTGAAGGAATCAGCTGACGTGCTTGGTGACTCATACGAGAGGGCAAAATCACGTTTTGTTTCATTAGAGCGGAAATTAGATAAATCTCCTTCGTATAAAAAGATGTACAGCGACTTTATACGGGAATATATTGACCTAGGACATATGTCTCAAATAAACGAATACGCACGGCCTCATTTTTTCCTACCGCATCATGGGGTATTCCGCGAACACAGCACTACAACAAAACTTCGTGTAGTGTTTGACGCCAGTGCAGCAACAACTTCTAATAAGTCTTTAAACGACATTCAGATGATAGGCCCTCCTCTCCAAAACGACATCTTTTCTATTTTACTTCGTTTCCGACAGTATAAATATGTTGCCACTGCTGACGTGGAGAAGATGTACAGGCAAATACTTGTTGACCCTGATCAGCGCGACCTCCAACTGATTCTATGGCGGGAGACAGCATCTGATGAATTGAGTGTATAGGCTTAATACGGTGACATACGGAACCGCGTCCGCTCCGTACTTAGGTATACGATGTTTACGTCAACTCGCACTAGAAACGGATGATAAGATTATTGCTAGGGTAATAAACGAGGATTTCTTCGTTGATGATTTAATCACCGGGGAAGACGACCCTCAAGTGTTGTTGGATATATGCGAAAAAACGTCAAAGATTTTAAAGTCTGCTTGTTTTCCGTTGCGAAAATGGACATTCAATTATAATGTCAACAAGGAAGTATTTAAGGAGTTATCAAGCGGTGAACACTGTCAGAATAAAACACTCGGTTTAGGATGGCAAGTAGATAAAGATATACTTTATTTTACTACCAACTTAGAAAATATATCAAGGGTCACTAAGCGATCAATGATGTCTGTTATATCACAAATCTATGACCCGTTAGGTCTTTTGGCGCCGACAATTATCATAGCAAAAATATTGCTTCAGATGTTGTGGCTTTATAAAATTGATTGGGATGATGCGGTTCCAAACGATATTGAATGTTTGTGGAACAGATTTATACAAAATATGTCGTCGTTAAAGAACATTCGGGTACCTCGTTACGTCATGAGTGAGCATGCACTTAATTGCGAATTACACATTTTCACTGACGCATCACAAAATGCGTATGGGACTTGTGCATACATACGTACGTACTCGGATCAATCATCATCGGTGTCAGTCAAATTATTATGTGCGAAGAGCAAAGTGGCCCCCGTGAAAACAGTGTGTACTATTCCGCGACTTGAACTTTGTGGTGCTTTGCTCGGTGCGCGGTTATATCGTAAAATTACTAGTTCACTAAGGCTTACATTTAATAAAGTTTGCTTTTGGACAGATTCCACCATAGTCATGGGCTGGATTAGAATGCCTCCTCATAGTTTAAAAACATTTGTCCAAAATCGAGTGTCCCAAATAAACGATCTTACAGGTGATGCGATTTGGTTGCATATTAAAGGCACAGATAATCCGGCTGATATTGTGTCGAGGGGCCTCCATTTAAACGAACTTCAAGACAATGATATGTGGTGGCACGGGCCAGCTTTTTTACGGAGTCATGACATTGAATGGTCAAATAATGTTGTCATAGATAACGAAAACTTGCCCGAATTAAAAGTTCAACATGTGAGCATGATGTGCAGTAATCAGACTAGTGAATGTTTAGTAGATTTCAATAGATTTTCTTCATTTAATCGGTTGCGTCGAACGGCAGCCTATGTACTTAGGTTTATAGGTAACACACGTGTTAGTAAACATTGCCGCAAAACCGATTCTTTATCTGTCGTTGAGTTGGACGCTGCAACTATTATGTTAGTACGGCTTGCACAACTTCAATCGTTTGATAGCGAATATAGCGATTTACAGAAAAAATCTGTTACAAAATCTAAAAGAATTATTGGTTTAAATCCTTTTCTTGATGAATTTAAATTAATACGCGTTGGCGGAAGGTTGAGTAACTGTAATTCATTTGATAACAATAAAAAACATCCTATTCTGTTGTGTAGTAAACACAGACTGACTGTCTTAGTGTTTGCGCATGAACACAAACAGCTATTGCATTGTGGACCTCAGCAACTCTTGGCTTCTGTGCGTGAGACTTGGTGGCCACTTGGTGGTAGAAACCTAGCTAGGAAAACTATCCACGATTGTGTTACTTGCACGCGAATTAAGGGTAAAACGTTACAGCCTCTCATGGGTAATTTACCTGCTGAACGCCTGGAAGCTGGGTTCCCTTTTATGCGTTGTGGGGTAGACTATGCCGGTCCAGTGATGATTTTGAATCGAAGAGGGAGAGGTGCAAGTCTCTCTAAAAGTTACATATGCTTGTTTGTTTGTTTATGCACCCGTTCCATTCATCTTGAATTGGTTACAAGTCTATCGACAAAAGATTATATACTTGCATTGAAACGTTTTATATCACGTAGGGGTAAGCCAGCCGAAATTATATCAGATAACGCAAAAAACTTTGTAGGTGCTGAACGAGAATTTGTTTCATTTATAGAAAATAACGATAACGATATTAATAATTTCACTTCAAATAACAACATTAAATTTAGTTTCATTCCTCCGTATGCTCCTCACTTTGGCGGTTTGTGGGAGGCAGGGGTGAAATCATGTAAGCACCACCTGCGACGCGTAGTCGGTTTGGCTAATCTCACTTACGAGGAACTCAGTACGGTATTGGCACAAATTGAAGCCATCCTCAATTCCCGTCCATTGACAGCCCTGTCCACTGATCCTAACGATCTCCAACCCCTCACACCAGCCCATTTCCTTATCGGCCGGCTATTGACGGCTCCAGCCTGCAGAGATCTGACGGAAATATCGAGTCCTCGGTTGATGCGCTACGACGTGATTGAGCAGATGAGGCAAAGGTTCTGGAAACGATGGGCGAAGGAATATGTGGCGGAGCTGCAGATGCGCACTAAGTGGAAAACTCGACAAGATTCTATTGCGATCAATCAACTGGCTTTGATAAAAGACGACAACTTGCCGCCACTCAAATGGAACTTAGGAAGAATTATACGAATTTATCCTGGAGCCGACGGCATCTCAAGGGTGGCCGACCTACTGACGTCGTCGGGCATCATACGTAGGGCATTTTCGAAAATATGCCCGCTACCAGTACCACCAGCAGTTAACGTGTCGGAGCAGATGCCCTGCTAATCCTGTTGGAATCGGCTGCTTCCAAGGCCGGGGCCATGTTACCGCCAGCGCCATCTATTGGCGCAGTGACGGAGACGTGTGGCGTCATGACGCGCACGACGGAAAATTTAAAACGTCACTCAAAAAATAACGTTTTTGTTGAGTCACATATTTTCACAATATTTTATTAATTCCTGTAATATAATATACGAATATAAATAAACGAATAAAATAATTATTGAACACTGCTTTTCAAACACTAAGTTTTTTTGTGAAATACTAGAAGAGGCTCTATTATGTTATACTATAAAAGATATTTTGTTCTCTTGTCTTTGTTTTGTTTTTTATATAAATAAAAATATTTTGTAAACCGCACTACCTGTTTGAATGTGTACCCTAATTTGATTATGTTCATCACAGTAAACATTACAATAAAGTGGTATTTCTCGACAGATTTGGCAATGTTCACTCTGATGAACATTGGTTTCCTGGAAACCTGAAGGTCGCAACATTTTTTTTTTATTTTTTCTGGATTCCTTACTACCCTAAACTTATAAATATACATAAATTTTACATATATATAACACATTGAACCTCTACCAAATTAAGGGTTAACTGTACGTTGTAAATGTAAGTATTTATCCGAAGAGAACTGCTATAAGAGAAACATAAAAAAAAATATATTGCCTATGCGTCAACCAGCATTCTCTACAATGCCTAGGCATTCCATACATTGCCTAGGCAAAGTGTAAAATAGTTGGAACATTCAATATCATTTCACACATTGCCTAAACGATCCCGGCATTCTATACAATGCCTAGGCATTGTATAGAATGCCTGCATTATACACATTGCCTATAACATATAAATGGTTATAAATCCAGTAGTTCAATAGTTAATTATATACATACACACTTAATGTATTACATACTTAATGTACGAGGTTTGAAAGTCAAAGTACGAGATTTTTAACTGCTACTGTACGAGGGATTTTCATTTACTGTTGACAACCCTGCCCGGAACTGACGCGCGTGATTGGTAAGTATGTGGAAGAGGGTACGTTGCCGGACTCGTAGAAGGACGGCAGGCTCGTTGTTCTGCCGAAAAGCAATGACAGAGACCTGGCCGATCCTAAAGCGTTTCGTCCGGTGACGCTGCTACCGGGGCTTAGTAAGATAATAGAACGGGCTATGCTGAGGTGCGCCCCGGCGCTCCAGCGGGCGGCTTCGTCAGGCCAGCACGGGTTCTCTAGGGGTAAGTCGACGTTAACAACACTTAATAGCATCTTGGACACCGTCAGTGGAACCTCGGCACGGTACGTCCAGGCCATCTTCCTGGACATTTCGGGCGCCTTTGACAACGCGTGGTGGCCCATGATCCTCCTGAAGGCGAAGGGTGCGGGGTGCCCGCCAAACATCTTAAGGATGTTGTCGGGGTACTTCTGCAACCGACGCGTCGGGCTCTTCGTCGGCGGGGGGGTCGTATGGAAGACCGCCACCATGGGGTGCCCGCAGGGATCGGTCCTGGGTCCGTACTTGTGGAACCTGCTCATGGACGACTTGCTTCGGCTGCCATACCCAGACGGGGTAAAACTGGTGGCGTATGCTGATGATGTAATGATCCTCATTGAGGTTAACTCAAGAACCGGTTGAGCTTCTCACCCTCGAAGTCATTCTCGATGACTCTGAGGGGGGGCCTGGCCGCCCGCCCACCCACCATACGACTCAATGGGGTCTCAATAAAAAGCGTACGCTCGACCAGGGTTCTGGGAGTGGTAATCGACGCAAGTCTGTCCTTCGGCGAACACGCACGCAGCATCGGCGAGCGTGCGGCCTCCGGGTTAGGTAAAATGTCGCGGATGTCAGCCACGTCGTGGGGCATGCGGTACAGGGCCTTTAAGGTCCTGTATCGGGGGATCTTCGTCCCCATCGTTACATACGCGGCGGGTTGCTGGTGGCGGCGGGTCTCCGTATACGTGGTCCGCACCGCTTTGTTCGCAAAGGCCGGCCCTGATTCTGCTGACGAAGGCTTACAGGTCCACTAGTACCGCGGCCCTGACAGTGTTAGCAGGGGTGTTACCGGCGGACCTCGAGGTCTCCCGAGCTGGTAAAATCGACGAGATGCGGGACCTGCCTCGGCAGGAGCTCCTGGACGGCAAGAGAGGCGCATGGAAGGATGCGGTTGCGGGCTTGGCAGCGACATTGGGACGCGTAGGCTGGAGGACGGGAGCTATATCGGTTCTTCCCGGACGTGGCGGCTAGGCTCAGGGCAACCTGGGTTGAGCCGGACTCCCAAACCTCGCAGATCCTGTCAGGGCATGGATGCTTCAAAAAGAGAGTGTATGAGATGAAGCTGCAAGAGACGAGTGAATGTTACTGCGGTGAAGAAGAGGAAAGCATAGACCATATATTATGGTCTTGCCCGATATATGACGAACAGAGACGACTGATGATGGATGGGATCGAACGCGAGGACGAGGGACCGATCTACTGCCGCGACCTCGTTAACTCGGAGGCTAACTTTCGGCGGTTCGATCGCTTCGCGCATAGCTGGTACAAGATCAGGAACGGGCTCGAGCGAGAAGACGGGCTGAGGGCGGGAGGCGAAGCCATAACAAGTATGTCCGGAGGAGGAAACTCCCCATCGCTAGAGCAGCAGCCCCAGAATGGGGAGAATGCTGCGGAAAGGGACCGATAAAGAATTTGTAGAGTCAAGAATCGCCTGCGGACGAAACAAGAAGCCAAGAGCAGCCGTCTTATGATTCGGCCCATATGACAAATTGTTGGTGGGGCCATGGGAAGGTTGGAGGGATTGCCCAATCTGGGTAAACTTCTTAAGCGGATCAGTTTCTTGTGCGCCGTGCCTCTATCACAACAATGCCGACTCCCAGCACGGTTTCACTCGCAGGCGTTCGACTGTCACTGAACTCAATCATTTGAATGGCATTGTCGACCTCTCTGCGTCTCAATACGTGCAACTGGTCTTTCTGGACATCTCAGGTGTTTTTGATAACGCGTGGTGGCCAATGATCCTCTTAAAAGCAAAACAGGGCGGAGTACCACCGAACTTGTATAGGATCTTGGTCTCGTATTCCTCCAATCGCCTTGTATGTCTTATTACCAGTGATCAGTCACACAGGAAACACAACACCATGGGGTGTCCACAAGGAACTGTTCTTGGCCCGACACTTTGGAACCTCCTCCTCAATGACCTCCTGCTACTGCCTCGACCCAAAGGAGTTCATCTGATTGCGTACGCCCACGATGTGACCTTAGTGATCGATGCGTCTTCACGCGCCGAAATAGAACAAAACCCCAACGTCATGTTGGGGGCAATTGCAGACTGGGGAACCAGGAACCGTCTTGGTTTCTCTCCGGGCAAGTCTTTAACGATGACCTATAAAGGTAAGTTCAAACGTGCGCCGACTATTAGGCTCGGGGGCACCCCGGTCGCTAGTGTCACGCAGGCTAGGGTGCTCGGTGTTACTCTGGACTATGTGAGGTACTACGGTGCGCATGCTGGGATTATTGGGGAAAATGCCTTTAACTGCTTCGGCAAGATGTCGCGGATCTCATCGACCAGATGAGGGGTCAAGAACCCTGCCCATATAGTTCTGTACTCGGGAACCTATGTGGCCATATTAACTTTCGCTGCGACCGTATGGTACCATCGAGCTTCCAACTTCGTGGTGTAAACAACGCTTCTGCGCACTCTGAGGCCAGCACTTATTTAACTGACGAAGGCCTACAGGTCGTGCAGCACCGCAGCACTGCCAGTGCTCACGGGGGTTCACCCTGCCGACTTGGAGGCCGTTCGGGGCGATTAGTGGAGGAGGGTCACCAACTGGCCCGAAGGGAACTACGCGCTGTTAGGACGGGCATAAGGGGAAGGTTCGTTGAGCTTTGGCAGGAACGATGGAGGACGAGCGAAGATGGACGCGAGTTATACAGATTCTTCCCCAATGTGTCTGTAAAGATGGAATCAGGATGGATAGAACTGGACTCTATGGTGTCCCAGATGCTCACAGGGCACGGCTGCTTCAGATTACGCCTACACAGACTGAAACTTGGCGACACGCCGCTGTGCCCCTGCGGAGAAGCCGAAGAAAGCCGTGATCACGCACTCTGGGAATGCAGCCTGTACGCGGAAATCAGATCCGAGATGCTCGATTCCATACGCAGAGTAGAGCCGGGACCACTTCACCATGTGGATTTAGTAAGCAGCGCTGAGAACTTCAACGCGCTGCGCAAATTTGAACACTCGTGGTACACCATTCGACGCCGTTTTGATGAGTAGAATTCGTGAGGAGCTGAACGCGAAGTACCGTTACGTGAAGTCAGGCCCTATTTAGGAGAGATGGTAGATACGACGACATGAGCCAACCCCGTTGGGGGGAGAGTACGGCTCGAGAGCGCAACGGGAAAGAGCCCAACGCAAGTATCGTGCGCTCCCACGATTCGGTCCGTACGCCGTGAGGCAGGAAGGACCATGAGGAGGTGGAGGGAATGTACCTATCTACTATCTAGCGAAACCACAGCCAAGGGATTGATTTCACCCCTTGAGATCTCATCTTCGATTTGTAATCGATTTTTAAATGTCGTGGATATTCAGCAGAACTAAAAAGACTCACACTAAAATAATTGAATGTTATTTTAGTGTTAGTCCCAAATCGGTAACAACGTCGAGTGAGTGTACACTGTATAGTAACTGTAACTCCAAAAGGCCGGAGCTCCAATACCATATAGATCGGCTAACATCACAAAAACAACCATGGGTGTTTCTAAATACTGCTACCTAATACCTCCTGAACCATCTATCATAGAGACTCTTCGTCAAATATTAATTAAGTCTTATTGTGACTCTTACATCTACTAGTCATTACACATGATTCTTGAAAGATGTCGTTTTTATTGTAATTCCGATAAATATCGAAGAAACTTTTCCCTTATGGAAGGCAGACGCCATTTTTATAATTCTCAAGAATCCGGTGGTAACCGCCGTGGGTTAAGAGACGCAAGACGCGGTTATGAACATTTCAATTACCGCAGTCAGATAGCAGATTGGTCCTATGAACCGGTTCCATTTGATCAGAATCGAGTTCAGCAAGTCCGAAAGCCAACTAACAGAGCTACCAACTTTAAAAAGGAGATTCAGGACTCAAAGGACTAGAAGGCAGTTGAGAAGACTAATTCCTCGGCTGTTAAACCTGCTACAGTAGAATCAGCACCAAGAGATGAACCTCTTTATGATGTAGGCCCACATAGCAGCCTAATTCCATTAGAGGATGTACATACACAAAATTTTGACCTTGGAGGATTCATACCAATAGTTGAAGAGACATATGAAGAACTAAGAGGCATAGATCCTCGATTATCAGAAAGGTTGCCGTTATCTATGTTTATTCATGTGTGTTGCAATCACTTGAACTTACAACTAGCCGAAGTCTCCAGACAGAATGGTCAGAATATTCTTGGTAATAGGACAGATTTTAGAGAGGTTTTACCAGATTACCAGTGTATACCCAAGACAGTACCAGATTATATATCACATGTTAGTAATATTATTACACAGACTGGTATTGAAGTTAAAGTTAACTTGCCCAATTTGGCCGTACCTCAAGGTCCAGACGGTGACATCCCGTCGGGTACGTTTGGTCCCATAAATGCGCAGACTCATAACGTATACGAGTCATACATCTGTCCCCTCGTTACTGCGAATCGCGTGATCGCGAGCCAGCAGACTAATCCTAATTATGAACCGCTTCCTGCAGCACTAATACCACCAAATTTACAACCAACCGGAAATCTACTCGGTTATGGTCTCATTGACAGTCAGAACGCTGGAGCTCAGCTACGACTCCAAGGCATTGCGTTTACTAATGATGACAGTATAGAAGGCCGGTATAAGGTATCACATACTGTATGCAATCGAGTTTATATTATATTAGCGGAGCTGAAGGACAAATTTAAAATGCTAGAGTTTAAAAGAGAGAAAAATGACAATGGCCTAAACCACATTAAGAAGATAGAGCCAAAAGTTGTCAGTTCTAATTTAGTTTTTGTTGAATCCGAGGGACCAGCCAACCCCCTGAATATACCTTTATACAACAGAACTGTTAATATTTATAGTAATTCAGCACAAGGTTCAGCAACAGCAAATCAAGCTAACGTTGAAGTTACGCACAGAAGGCGTATCTCCCGTGGAGCGCAAGCAGCAGTTGGGCCCTGCTATTGTACTCAAGCCGGCCAGACGCCCGGTGGTTGGGCAGCCACCGCTAATGACAATTGTTTGAAAGGTCATGCACCTTCGTAAAATTACACTGATTGACTTGCTTAAGTATTCCCACAGTTCCTTTGTCAGTTTTTAGTATGTAAAATAACATAACATTAAACTAATAAGTGATTATGACACCTGCGATTGATTCTTGCGAACCGCCGAAGATTAGAACGACCAAACCACCGCATTGCTAAAGAAATATCAATACACAACTGGTTATGACACGAAATTATGTTTAATGCTTACAAAACTCATAATATTACAAGATCCTAGATTGTTTCTAGAAACACTCTCGGTTTGCTGAAGGAATGGCAATGTGGTCAATAGAAACTAAGACCACAAAATCACTTGCAATTTTTCTTATCGTCTGCCATACACAAATGCATGTCGCCGGTTCCCGTGTCGAAAAACTATCATTGAAAACTAACGGTATTGAACACCCCTTCAGCACTCAAGTTGCCGTTGAACTTGCGACTTAATAACTCTTTGAACTTTGGTCGAGGACCACGTCGGGGTCACATGCTGTAACAAATGCCAGCAGATGGGACACACGGTAATCCGGGAGGGCCGCGGGGGGCGTCAAACTCCCTGGGCTACCCCATTGGCGACTTGTGGTGATCACTTGCTCGCTAGCCTGCGGTTACCTTTGGGTGGGGACACGATAACCGCAGGCGAAAAACGGCGGAAGGGTTAGCAGCCCGACCGCCAAAGGTTTAATGTTGCTATGAATGAACGTAATAAAAATAATACGAGTCGTACCTCCGGCCTCCCACAGGAGCCGGAGAATGCGACATCCCTTTGCCCTGACACTGGGGCCTCGGCTCCGCAGGGGCGAGCGGTTGCCGGGTGGGTGTGCGAGGTTTGTGGGCGACCTTTTGGCACAAAGATAGGGTTGGGAGTGCACAAGCGGCGCGCCCACCCTATCGAGAGCAACAAAGAGGCTGCTCCACCGCAGGTGAAGCGAAGATGGCCTGACGAGGAGGTCGAACTTCTCGCGAGGACGGAGGCTAGGCTGGATAGCTGCATCCTCCGAAGAGGAACATGACGTGATACTGAATAGGGTTTTTGAACGTGCCAGACTTCATAGAGTAAAATTTAATAAAAACTAGTTTCAGTTTAAGTTAAAAGAAGTGAAATATTTTGGGCATATATTCTCTAAAGATGGTATTAAAATTGATCCTAATAGAACAGACTCCATTGTTAACATGAAAAGTCCTACAAGTAAAAAAGAATTATATTTTTTTTTAGGTATGGTCAATTATCTACGTAAGTTTATTCCTAATTTAGCTAATATGATGTCACCATTAAGAGAATTGTTAAAAAAGAATGTAGGTTGGTTGTGGACGGGAATTCATGAAAAGATATTTAAAGAAATTAAAGAATTTATTACAAAAGCCCCTGTTCTTCAAAATTTTAATAGTGCTTTATCAGTAGTTATTCAGTGTGATGCATCAAAAGATGGTCTTGGGGTTGTTTGTTACAAAATGGAAAGCCAGTTAGTTTTATATCTAGACATTTAACACCTGCTGAACAAAGATTTTCACAAATAGAAAAAGAGTTATTATGTGTAGTCTGGGCTACTAAAAAGTTTCATTATTTTATTTATGGTATTAAATGTATAGTTTTAAATGATCACAAACCACTCGAGACATTATTAAAGAAAAGTATTCATGAGATTCCATCGCCAAGACTCCAAAGACTAAAACTAAAATTATTTAAGTATGACCTGGAGTATAAGTATTTAAAAGGGAAATTTATGTTTATATCAGATTTACTTTCAACATAGACGAGTCATATATGTATGAGGTGATTCATTGTGTAGTTGCAGTGTTCAGAAGAACAAAAAATACAATTAATTAATGAAACTGGTAAAGATGAAGAACTGTTGGAAGTGATAAAATACACAAAAGAAGGATGGCCTGAAAAGATTAAAAATGTACCTGACTCACTTTGTTATTATTATAAGCTTAAAGCAGATGAAGCACAGTGGATGAAGGTCTAGTAATTATGAGTCATAGAATAATAGTACCTAAGAGTCTTAGATTGTTGTACATGAAAATATTGCATGAAGGTCATATAGGTATGACAAAAATGAAACAGTTAGCAAGAGAACTGTATTATTGGCCAAAGATGGATGTTCATCTTGAAAATTAAGTCAGAGAATGTTTTACATGTCAAACATATCAGAACAACATAAAAGAACCTTTACTACCGCATAAGGTGCCAGATTTACCTTTTTCAAAGTTAGTAATTGATATAATGGATTTCAGAAGAAAAAGCTATTTGGTTGTTTATGATTATTATTCTAAATGGTTGGAAATTAAACTAATACACAATAAAACAGCAAGTAGTGTAATAAATGTTCTACTAGATTTATTTTCGAATTTTGGAGTGCCATCCGAAATAGTCTCTGACCATGTACCATTTGATTCAAAATAATGTAAGCATTTCTCACAAGAATGGAATTTTAAATTCACCTGTTTTAGTCCTAAGTATCCTCAGTCAAATGGTATGGCAGAACGAGCGGTACAGATAGTTAAGAAAATTTTGTTTAAATGCATGGATGATAATCTTGATTCCAGAATTGCTTTATTACAAGATAGAAACACTCCAGTTGCAGGCACAATATTTACCCCAGCACAGTTGTTAATGAATAGATATTTAAAAGTAAAATTACCAGTAACTTATCAGTATTTAAAACCAAGACTGAATGATAATACAAAGACTGAAATGCAAAAATCTATAAATAGGAACATAAGAAAATTATAATGTTAAAACTAGGAATAAGCCTAAATTTATAGTAGGGCAAAATGTGTGGTTTAAGAAAGATGTTAATAGTAGGAAATGGTTACCAGGCACTATAGTAGAAAAAAATAATTTTAGATCATACAATGTAGTTGATAAGGATGGTGTGAGATACTGTAGAACTTCATATCACATTCGTGCGTAATTTGGTGGTTCTCCAGGTATTTTTATTTGGGGGGTTTCGAGGTTACCTCAAACTCCAAAGAGAAAGAATATACTTTCTGTTAACATACGTTTAATTTACATATAGTGTCAAAACGGTTTTATTAGAATTGGTATTATAAGACTACTTTGGCAATAATATTTAAAGTAAGGTATGAGACTAGTAAGATACTATCATTGTGTTGCATAAAATGTATAATTACCTAAATAAGTATTTCGGATAAGTATATTATAAGTAAGAAATTCTGGATTTTGTTTTCCTTTTGATATGTTGTATTTTTTGTTATAAGTAGCTAAATAGGTAATTCAAGTTTGTTATAGAAGATAGATTCTTTATTTTCTCTTTTTGTTATTGGTTGCAAATGTATAAGTAAATAGGTAATTCAATTTTGTTATAGAAGAAAGACAGTTTCTTTTTTTTTTTCTTTTTTTTTTGTTTCAAAAGTGGGATAGATGTAATAGATTAGAATAAGCAGGTAACTCAGATTGATTTGTTAATATGACAGGACCTGTCATACGTCAATAGGCTTGGTGATCTGTGGCCCGGGGGTAGAGATTAAGTGATTGTATCTTTAATAATAAATAGCCCAGTCAAATTAGGTAAAATAAGGGGTCAACCTCGGAATGAAAGATAATAAGCTGAAAATTTGGTGAGAACCTTTGTTTGGTCGCCCTAAATATTGTCTCAAAAGTCACAAGTTCTATCGTGTCCGCGTCTTAAGATATTCAAGGTCAAAGGTCACGAAAAACAATTTTTCGCGAATATCTCGGTTCTTATGGTTTAAATGATATTTTCACTAATATCAAAGTTGTAGAGTATAAAATTCTCTACAACTTTTGTCTAAACTTTTTTTTATACGATGAACCATTTTTTGAGGTAGAGCGCGACGAGTGCGCAGCGTACAGTCATATAATACAATGAGGTAATGCAGGGTCAAGCGTGAGTTTCAGTTATCAGTCCGTTGTATAAAGTCAATTATTGACGAAAAAAATATAATTATTAAGTAATGGCCCATTATTTCTGCACATAATAAGGTCGGGGAAAAAGTTTTTTCGCATTATAGTATGTATGAATTTGTAATATTTTTTTTTTGGCTATAGTATTTGTATCAGGCTGGTTTTGGTACAATTGATAGTTTAAAATTTTGAAGAACATAATTCGAAATCCTAATTTTATTAGAGAGAGAAAGATTTTATTACAAGTTGCCCTCGATTTCTCAGGGTTCCCATCATCAGATCCTGACCTGATGACAATGGGACCACCTGGAAAGTATACCCTACCAAATAAAAAAACAATTTTGCAAATCGGTCCAGGCGTCTTCGAGTAATCGGTGAACATACATAAAAAAAAAAAAAAAAAGATCCCGACGAATTGAGAACCTCCTCCTTTTTTTTGAAGTCGGTTAAAAATAATCGTTTGGCAGAATCCTCGCCACGTTATTGTAGACCAATAGGAATAAGATTTGATAAAGAAACTACCGACTTGATAAACGAATAAATCGAATACATATCGTCAAAAACAGAGCAACTAGAAAACAGTCAATTCATAGTTGATGGCTTGTTGGAAAGAGTTTATACAGCGAGTGTTCGACGGAATAACCAAAAGTGACCTGAAGACACGAGGTCCGAGAAGAGTCGTGACTTTGTGCAGGCTGTGCACGTGCATATTAACGCGCTTCCTTCGCGCGTGCGCAATTCAAGGGGGTGCAGGAGTGGTGCTGCGTCGGAGTTGAACTGCCGTGCTGGTTGCATGGTAAGGAAGACAACGGCGCACACTATTCAGCAGTGTCACAGAACGCACGGAGGACGAATCGAGCGCCATAACTGCATCGCGGACGTCGTCAGCTCCGCCATGACGAGGAAAGGGTGGAAGGTGGTGAAAGAGCCACGCATCAAGACCGCAGCGGGCCTCCGAAAGCCTGACATCATCGCAGTCAGGAGTGGTGTGGGAGTGATAGTGGACGCACAGGTGGTCTCGGGTCAGCGGCCGCTTGATGAGCTCCATCGTGAGAAACGTAATAAATACGGGAATCACGTGGAGTTGGTCGAGCGAGTTGCTGATATACTAGGACTGCCTTGTAAAGAGAGCGTCGTAGCTACGTCCTGCACACTGTCCTGGCGCGGGGTGTGGAGCCTTGGCTCCTATAGAGAGCTAAAGAGGCTTCTAGGGCTGGAGGAGGGTCTCTTTGGGTTGTTACCCTCGTTGGTGCTAAGAGGATCGCACATGAACTGGTCACGCTTCAACCGGATGACTGGTCGTGTCGGCGGGGCAGGGAGCCCAGTGTCAGGGTTTCCTGTGTAGTGGGCGACACCGGGCCCGGGAGCAATTTCCCACCGTCAGTTGTTCCATAGCAGCTGGCCTTCACTAACCTTTTAAATAATGTAACAACAATTGCTCCTACCGATCCCACCGGTGAAATGGCCGCGAGTCAGTGACGGATGGGGAAGTGGGAATCCGTCACGATCCATGATGATTATACAATGCTAAGCTAAGACGATGGCATATGACTCGGCTGCGAAATAGCCAAATGCCTCGTCATCTAATTAGTGACGCGCATGAATGGATTAACGAGATTCCCACTGTCCCTATCTGCTTCGCCTTCGGCCTTCGTCGAAAGCGGACGTGCGCAGCTTTGCGGAGCGATTTTTTCGTTTTCGAATGCTGCCATTGGCTGTACGAGAAACTCGGTCCCTCTCGTTTCCTCTTGGGGAATCTTCCATTTGGCCCCGCGGCCATATTGGAATTAGAGCGGGAAGGAGTGTGTGTGGGCGGCGTGTTGGTGTCCCGGACACCATGTGAATTGAGTGCTACTTCTTGCTACTTTCGACAAAACGTATGTGTTTGTGTTGGAGTTACCTAAAAAGTATTAACCGTCATTTTCAAGCAAATTATGAAATGTTTTGGTTTTGTTGTTTTATGGTTACCAGGGGTATCTAACTATAAAGTTGTAACTAGAGAATACCTGTTCAATAAAATACAACAATAAAAATAACACCCTTTTGATGAAAAACTCCATTATTTGGAAAATAACCTTTTATCGTCTGACAACTTTAATGAAGAACAATTAGATTAAAAAAAAAGTGGTTAAAGCTAGCAGAATTCTTAAAAAAATTGTCTCTGAAAATGCTACGTGGCTTCAAGGAACGTTCGAGATACCTATTGTTTCACTACCACAAAAGCGTACTGGTCGCCCATTAAAGCCTTTTGACGAATTCTCTGACAGAAGCAAACGGAAGAAAACCAATGAACTAAGATCAACAGTCAGTCAAGGAGCGTTAGTACATGCAAACTAGTTTGGAGACATCTGGCCATAGAAATGTGTCCCGTCCCGTTTACTGTCATAAGTGATGAAGTCACCGAAGCGAGAAATAAAATACAAACAAACTTATTCAAACTCTCTGCAAGCTAGTGACACACAACTATCTCCCTTTAAAGCACTATCAATGTTTGTTGAAGCAGATCTTTCAAGAAAACAATATAAGATCGTCAGAAATATTACTCTTGTTACAGCTTTATACAGAAAGAAAAGCAAAAGTGCTACCCACCGAAGACCTCAATTACTGTGTCTGAAACAATTGCAGAAGTGAATTTGCATTAAATCACACGGTTACTATAAGGCTCTTTACTTATTTAAAAGACAATTTAAGTCTTTTAACTGAAGAAGAACGTAGTTCATTGGAGCTTATCTATAAGTGAGGTTGTGACGGCTCGCAGCAGTCCCAATTTAAACAGAAAATGCACCTGTTTAGTACCGTTACAGTTACAATGTGGAAAAATAATCGTTTGGCAGAATCCGACTCCCTCCTCGCCACGTTATTGTAGACCAATAAGAATAAGATTTGTTAAAGAAACTACCGACTTGATAAACGAAGAAATCGAATACACGTCCAAAAAAGAGCAACTAGAAAACAGTCAATTCATAGCATGTTAAGCGTACATTAACAATGGTGGATGCTAAACTGTACACGTGCACATTAACGCGCTTCCTTCGCGCGTGCGCAATTCAAGGGGGTGCAGGAGTGGTGCTGCGTCGGAGTTGAACTGCCGTGCTGGTTGCATGGTAAGGGAGACACCGGCGCACACCATTCAGCAGTGTCACAGAACGCACGGAGGACGAATCGAGCGCCATAACTGCATCGCGGACGTCGTCAGCTCCGCCATGACGAGGAAAGGGTGGAAGGTGGTGAAAGAGCCACGCATCAAGACCGCAGCGGGCCTCCGAAAGCCTGACATCATCGCAGTCAGGAGTGGTGTGGGAGTGATAGTGGACGCACAGGTGGTCTCGGGTCAGCGGCCGCTTGATGAGCTCCATCGTGAGAAACGTAATAAATACGGGAATCACGTGGAGTTGGTCGAGCGAGTTGCTGATATACTAGGACTGCCTTGTAAAGAGAGCGTCGTAGCTACGTCCTGCACACTGTCCTGGCGCGGGGTGTGGAGCCTTGGCTCCTATAGAGAGCTAAAGAGGCTTCTAGGGCTGGAGGAGGGTGTCTTTGGGTTGTTACCCTCGCTAGTGCTGAGAGGATCGCACATGAACTGGTCACGCTTCAACCGGATGACTGGTCGTGTCGGCGGGGCAGGGAGCCCAGTGTCAGGGTTTCCTGTGTAGTGGGCGACACCGGGCCCGGGAGCAATTTCCCACCGTCAGTTGTTCCATAGCAGCTGGCCTTCACTAACCTTTTAAATAATGTAACAACAATTGCTCCTACCGATCCCACCGGTGAAATGGCCGCGAGTCAGTGACGGATGGGGAAGTGGGAATCCGTCACGATCCATGATGATTATACAATGCTAAGCTAAGACGATGGCATATGACTCGGCTGCGAAATAGCCAAATGCCTCGTCATCTAATTAGTGACGCGCATGAATGGATTAACGAGATTCCCACTGTCCCTATCTACTACTTCGCGTTCGACCGCCGTGGCGTGCGGACGTGCAATACTGCGCTCTTGCGTATTCGAATTTTATAAATTTGTTCGAATTTGTAATTTTCAAGTTTTCAGTGCTTTTTCAGTGCTATATTACGTGCATTCAATACACGAACAATCCCTTTTGCATATTAAGTGAAATAAACAGTGTTTTTAATCAAATAAAAGTGTTTTGTGGCAATTTATCGCGCCGCGTGGTGGCTAGCACGTGGTGTGAAAAAGTGTTTCACGGAGCGGAGAGCTACTGGTTGGAGCCTGGTCAGCTTGGATTGTGCTGCAGGTAGCCTGGAATCATATGACTCGGCTGCGAAATAGCCAAATGCCTCGTCATCTAATTAGTGACGCGCATGAATGGATTAACGAGATTCCCACTGTCCCTATCTACTTCGCCTTCGGCCATCGTCGAAAGCGGACGTGTGCAGCATCGCGAAGCGATTTTTCGTTGTCCAGTGCTGTGATTGGCTGTGCGCTAAACTCGGTCCTTCTCGTTCCGTCTTGGGGAATCTTCCATTTGGCCCCGCGACCATATTGGAATTAGAGCGGGAAGGAGAGTGTATGGACGGCGCGTTGGTGTCCCTGACCCCCCCGCCCCCCTCTCAGTGTCTGACAGTGACAGTTGTGCGACAGTGACGTTTGTGCGGTAGTGACGTTTTCTTTGTTTGACAGTGACGTTTCTCGGATTAAGTGACACTGAGCTGTGCTTGTCAAGTTGACAGGTGCAGTCTGTGCGGTGCTGACGTGTTTGCGCCCGAGGACACAGGTAAGTTGCGTGGTTTGGTGCGGCGACTGTTCGCCTGCACTTGCGATAATACAAGAACAGCTCATTACCTGTTCGTGTATTTCGTTTTGTCGATCGCATTGGTCGGACCGGTCAAAATGGACCGGGACGCCACTGAGGCTCTCTTGGAACAAGAGATGAGACGTGTAATGTATGTGTCTTATGACCTCCTTTGATTGCTGCGTGTTTATGCCCCAGCGCCGCCATCTTGTGAAGGACTGACAGTCCACAATAAACCACGGTACTAGCTACATGTCGTTTTATTCGAACACCTCAATGGCGACGAGGATAAAAAAAAAACAAAAAATATAAAAAAGCAAAACTTTTGATCGGGCTAACGTAAATTGATATACAAACATGTCCGATCGGAAAGTTATCCGAATTATAACGTGAGATCGGGCAATTGGACAATGTACTTGGAGCGCATGGAAATGTTTTTTAAAGTAAACAGTGTCAAAGAGGAACTTTGGTTACCCACGTTGATTGCGGCGATGGGTGACGAAGCTTATGAACTGTTGAGTAATTTAACAAGTCCTGAAAAACCGAGTACAAAAACGTATACAATGGTAGTGAAAATCATGGCTGACCACTTGCAACCAAAACCGTCGTTTATGGCGGAGAGATACCGTTTTCGACAGAGAAGGCAAAATGCGGTTGAATCGATTTTAACAATATTATTTCGGAACTTAAGAAAATGTCGAAATTTTGCGAATTTAAAGCCGTGTTAGAGGAGAATTTTACGTGATCAGCTAGTTTGTGGGCTCAGGAGTGAAACGATCAGGCAACGATTGTTTACCGAGGAAAATCTGCAATACGCAAATGCGGTGAAAATTGCATGTACGCTCGTAGCGGCGGAAAGAGATGCAGCGGCAGTGGAACACACAGTCGGGAGCAATATCGAGCCGGGCGGCGGCGACGCCACGGCCGGAGCGCTGCACGTGGTGGCCACACCGACGCGAGGTAGCCGCGGCCGGGGAGGTCGCAGTGGCAGGAGCGGAATAGCGACAGGCGCGCGCAAGGACAATACCAACAGTTGTACTGCTTGTGGGGCTCCTAACCATCAGAGTGAAGGGTGTAGATACAATCGCTTTATCTGCGGTAGATGTAGGCAGAAGGGCGGCATCTACGTCGGGTATGTCCGATGCGAACAGGGGCTCGGCAGCCCCAAGATCGATACGACACCAACAACATGGCGGCGGCGGTACGAGCGACAAGCGGAGCAGCCAGCTTCTCTGCGGACCAGTCAGGGGACGATGAACCGCCGGTGTCAGACGAAGGAGATTGGGAGGCGGTGGAAGACGTTCAACAACTAAGCTTGAATAGTTATAAACCGGTGAGCCTAACCATGTGTGTCGACGGAATCAAGTTAAGTATGGAAATTGATACGGGGTCGTTAGTGTCATGCATCAGTGGGGAAATGTATTACAGATTATTCAAGCATAGACATTTAAAAAGCTCAAATTTGGTATTTAGATTCTATGATGGTACTATAATTAAACCAATGGGCGTTATAATGCCACTCGTCATGTATAAAAATAAGTCCAAACAAATGGAATTATTTGTGATAGAAGGGGGGACCACGTCATTATTAGGTCGGCAATGGCTTACAGAATTAAATATTAAAATATCGGGGTATCAAAGTATATTGACTAATTCGCCTTCGGCCTTCGTCGAAAGCGGACGTGCGCAGCACCGAGGAGGAGATGCGGCGCAGGGAGGAGGAGATGGAGGCGCTGGAGGAGCTCCACAGGGAGTCCGGGTTTGCGCCTCGCAGACCCCTCCAGAGGACGCCGCCGAGCCGCTTCAGCGCTCCCAACCCGAGCGAGATCGAGCAAGACACGACCGCCCAAGGTACGTCTAAGGTCTCCGCCAAACGGACGCTCTCTTCTCCTGAAAAGGTCCTAGAGGCCGTCAGGAGAAGGGTCCTCGAGAAGCAGCGGGAGGCGACGCCGGCAAGGCTGGTGGAGGAGAGCGTCACCATCGCGACGGAGCAGGACGAGCTAGAACTGGCTTCGGCGAGGTCCCTGGCCGGCATGGCGACGGGGGCAACAAAGGGAATCATGGAGGCGGTGCGGGCAAAGGCGTCCAGACTAAACAGGGACGAGATTGCCAGCATCGCCTGCCACACGGAGAGGCTAAGCGCCATAGTGACGCACCTTGTGGTGCGCCTAGCGGAGGCGGAGACCAAGCTCGCGGCGAGGGGTGAGTCGGCACTAGCAGCGATACCAGCGACACCAGCGATGGGGACCGGAGTGGTGGTGCCTGCGGCGCCGTACGCGAACGCCCTAAAGTTGGGAAAAAACCTAGCACCGGTGCCGATCCCACCGAGCCGCGGCCCAGCAGTGACAATCTACCCGGCGGAGGACCAGAAAGGGAAGATCCGGACCGCGGAGGAAACGAGCAAGGTCCTACGGGCTGCAATGGACCCCTCAAGACTGGGGGTCAAGATAGAAGCGGTCCGGAAAGTGGGGAACGCAGGGGTGGTGGTTCAAACCACCACGGAAGGGGCCGCGGAGAAGATAAGGAAGGCGCTGCCGGCTACGCTGCGGCCAGGTGCACCGGTGTCTCACCTCCCGCTCATCGCCATGGCGGGATTCAGCGCGGGAACGAAAGCAGAGGATCTCGCAAGTAAGCTGCACGAGCAGAACTTTGAGGAGAGCGAGAAGTGGACCCCCACCGCAATATCGAAGAGCCTCCGAAAGGTCTTCGAACGGACCTGGAGGAGCGGCGAGCGCAGCACCTGGATCTGTGAGGTGACCCCGGAACTGCGGAAGGAGCTCCTCAGCCTCGGGACTGTCTCGATTGGGTGGGACGTCATCGAGGTCGAGGACCACGTCGGGGTCACCTGCTGCAACAAATAACAGCAGATGGGACACCCGGAAAAATACTGTCGGGCGAAAACAATGACATGCGGAAGATGCGGCGAGGACGGGCACAAAAGCCAAGAATGCAAGGCGACGGAACGTTGCTGCGCCACCTGCAAAAAGTTGAAGCAGAGAGGTGCAGCAACCCATAGGACCAACGCCAGGGAGTGCCCTGCCCGACAGCACGCGGAGTCCCGAGCCGTCCAGGCCATCAATTATGGATAAGAAACTGAAAATCGGTCAACTGAACGCCCAGGGGTCGGCAGTTGCGACCCGGGAGCTTCCTGCACTGGCACAGGATGGACTTGGACGTTGTGCTGGTGCAGGAACCCTACAATGACCCACAGCCGGCCGGTGCGGGGCACCTGGTCTGGACGGGCTCGGGCGCTAAGGCGGCCATATTCGTCCCCCGGCTTGACATACGGTGCAGCATGCTGCCGCACCTGTCAACGAGTCACTGCGTCGTCTGCCACATGGCGTGGGACCAAGGAAGCCCATATTTAGTCAGCGCCTACTTCCAATACTCGCACTGCATCCAGAGACACCTCGCACACCTCGAGGTGGTCTTGGATGCGCTGAGAGGCAGTGCGATCCTGGTGGGCGCTGACACGAACGCGCACTCCCCCATGTGGCACTGCGAGCGATGGAACTACGAGGCGAGGAGCCCGGAGGTCTCGGCGCGGCGGCAGCAAATGGAGGACTTCCTGTTGGCGAGAAACTTAAAACTACACAACATCGCGGGACAACCATCAACCTTTTGTACCGCCAATGGGGAGTCCAACATAGACCTTACGTTCTCGTCGGGGGGCGTCAGGGTGTCCCAGTGGGAGGTCCACGAGGACATCAGCAGCAGCGACCACCGTCTCATCACATACCACGTGGGAGGCGGTGCGAACATGGAGCCCGCTCCGGCGGCCGACCCGTCGGGGGCGCCAAGGAGGTTTCGGGACCGCGGAGTGGATTGGGAACGATTCCAAGCCGAGATCCACGAACGAGTGGGGAAAATCGTATTTTGGTACCCTTCAGATCTCATCGATGAGTTGTAAATCATTTCAAAATTTCGTGGATAGGCTGCAGATACAATACCTATTGTCGATGATGAATCAAACAACAAGCTTTTCATAACACATTTACTATAGTTTTACAATGGTAATAAAGTATTTTTAGGACGCACAGCGTGCGGTGATTTTCAAGATGGAATATAACAGAATGAATCATAGAGTGAAGTGAATGCATAGAGCAGTAATGATACAGATTAAAAATTGTTGATAAAATGAATGAGTCATAGACACCTATTTCAAATACTATGTTACTTTAGTGTAAGTCCCAAATCGGTAACAATTTCGAGCGAGTGTACACTGTACAGTTGTTACCTGCGATTGGTTCTCGCGAACCGCCGAAGATTAAAACGACGAAACCAGTCAACCAAACGAAATCATTCCAGAACCAGTTATGGCACAAAATAATAACATAGACGTTTTCTTTGTAACTAATTGTAACATTTCGTGAAAAGGCTGCAATGTAATAACAACTTTTTTTTTCGTTCTACAAAGAGTTCGTTCCGAATCAGTATTATGTCGAGTGCACTTTAATCACCAGCAACACTTTTTGTGGCATGTTTTCGTGTCACTCAACAAGTCTCGAACCACAAACAGCTGACATTACAGGAGTGTTTTATGACATAGTACAAGTAACCATATTAACTAGATTTTACCATAAACTTGATATAAAACAGACAACGTCATTTTAGGAGGGCTTCAAACGAGTATCTCTTTTTGGTCAGTGACAACCATCAAATTCAACAAGTCACAACGATGACCAATGAGCAGGAGCATTTCGACTTTTTGACGAAGTGTGAACCTCTAGCAACTTAATCGTATTTTGGTACCCTTCAGATCTCATCGATGATTTGTAAATTATTTCAAAATTTCGTGGATACGCTGCAGATACAATACCTATTTCAAATACTATGTTATTTTAGTGTAAGTCCCAAATCAGTAACAATTTCGAGCGAGTGTACACTGTACAGTTGTTACCTGCGATTGGTTCTCGCGAACCGCCGAAGATTAAAACGACGAAACCACTCAACCAAACGAAATCATTCCAGAACCAGTTATGGCACAAAATAATAACATAGACGTTTTCTTTGTAACTAATTGAAACATTTCGTGAAAAGGCTGCAATGTAATAACAACTTTTTTTTTCGTTCTACAAAGAGTTCGTTCCGAATCAGTATTATGTCGAGTGCACTTTAATCACCAGCAACACTTTTTGTGGCATGTTTTCGTGTCACTCAACAAGTCTCGAACCACAAACAGCTGACATTACAGGAGTGTTTTATGACATAGTACAAGTAACCATATTAACTAGATTTTACCATAAATTTGATATAAAACAGACAACGTCATTTTAGGAGGGCTTCAAACGAGTATCTCTTTTTGGTCAGTGACAACCATCAAATTCAACAAGTCACAACGATGACCAATGAGCAGGAGCATTTCGACTTTTTGACGAAGTGTGAACCTCTAGCAACTTAATCGTATTTTGGTACCCTTCAGATCTCATCGATGATTTGTAAATTATTTCAAAATTTCGTGGATAGGCTGCAGATACAATACCTATTTCAAATACTATGTTATTTTAGTGTAAGTCCCAAATCAGTAACAATTTCGAGCGAGTGTACACTGTACAGTTGTTACCTGCGATTGGCTCTCGCGAACCGCCGAAGATTAAAACGACGAAACCAGTCAACCAAACGAAATCAATCCAGAACCAGTTATGGCACAAAATAATAACATAGACGTTTTCTTTGTAACTAATTGTAACATTTCGTGAAAAGGCTGCAATGTAATAACAACTTTTTTTTTCGTTCTACAAAGAGTTCGTTCCGAATCAGTATTATGTCGAGTGCACTTTAATCACCAGCAACACTTTTTGTGGCATGTTTTCGTGTCACTCAACAAGTCTCGAACCACAAACAGCTGACATTACAGGAGTGTTTTATGACATAGTACAAGTAACCATATTAACTAGATTTTACCATAAACTTGATATAAAACAGACAACGTCATTTTAGGAGGGCTTCAAACGAGTATCTCTTTTTGGTCAGTGACAACCATCAAATTCAACAAGTCACAACGATGACCAATGAGCAGGAGCATTTCGACTTTTTGACGAAGTGTGAACCTCTAGCAACTTAATCGTATTTTGGTACCCTTCAGATCTCATCGATGATTTGTAAATTATTTCAAAATTTCGTGGATACGCTGCAGATACAATACCTATTTCAAATACTATGTTATTTTAGTGTAAGTCCCAAATCAGTAACAATTTCGAGCGAGTGTACACTGTACAGTTGTTACCTGCGATTGGTTCTCGCGAACCGCCGAAGATTAAAACGACGAAACCAATCAACCAAACGAAATCAATCCAGAACCAGTTATGGCACAAAATAATAACATAGACGTTTTCTTTGTAACTAATTGTAACATTTCGTGAAAAGGCTGCAATGTAATAACTTTTTTTTTCGTTCTACAAAGAGTTCGTTCCGAATCAGTATTATGTCGAGTGCACTTTAATCACCAGCAACACTTTTTGTGGCATGTTTTCGTGTCACTCAACAAGTCTCGAACCACAAACAGCTGACATTACAGGAGTGTTTTATGACATAGTACAAGTAACCATATTAACTAGATTTTACCATAAACTTGATATAAAACAGACAACGTCATTTTAGGAGGGCTTCAAACGAGTATCTCTTTTTGGTCAGTGACAACCATCAAATTCAACAAGTCACAACGATGACCAATGAGCAGGAGCATTTCGACTTTTTGACGAAGTGTGAACCTCTAGCAACTTAATCGTATTTTGGTACCCTTCAGATCTCATCGATGATTTGTAAATTATTTCAAAATTTCGTGGATACGCTGCAGATACAATACCTATTTCAAATACTATGTTATTTTAGTGTAAGTCCCAAATCAGTAACAATTTCGAGCGAGTGTACACTGTACAGTTGTTACCTGCGATTGGTTCTCGCGAACCGCCGAAGATTAAAACGACGAAACCAATCAACCAAACGAAATCAATCCAGAACCAGTTATGGCACAAAATAATAACATAGACGTTTTCTTTGTAACTAATTGTAACATTTCGTGAAAAGGCTGCAATGTAATAACAACTTTTTTTTTCGTTCTACAAAGAGTTCGTTCCGAATCAGTATTATGTCGAGTGCACTTTAATCACCAGCAACACTTTTTGTGGCATGTTTTCGTGTCACTCAACAAGTCTCGAACCACAAACAGCTGACATTACAGGAGTGTTTTATGACATAGTACAAGTAACCATATTAACTAGATTTTACCATAAACTTGATATAAAACAGACAACGTCATTTTAGGAGGGCTTCAAACGAGTATCTCTTTTTGGTCAGTGACAACCATCAAATTCAACAAGTCACAACGATGACCAATGAGCAGGAGCATTTCGACTTTTTGACGAAGTGTGAACCTCTAGCAACTTAATCGTATTTTGGTACCCTTCAGATCTCATCGATGATTTGTAAATTATTTCAAAATTTCGTGGATACGCTGCAGATACAATACCTATTTCAAATACTATGTTATTTTAGTGTAAGTCCCAAATCAGTAACAATTTCGAGCGAGTGTACACTGTACAGTTGTTACCTGCGATTGGTTCTCGCGAACCGCCGAAGATTAAAACGACGAAACCACTCAACCAAACGAAATCATTCCAGAACCAGTTATGGCACAAAATAATAACATAGACGTTTTCTTTGTAACTAATTGTAACATTTCGTGAAAAGGCTGCAATGTAATAACAACTTTTTTTTTCGTTCTACAAAGAGTTCGTTCCGAATCAGTATTATGTCGAGTGCACTTTAATCACCAGCAACACTTTTTGTGGCATGTTTTCATGTCACTCAACAAGTCTCGAACCACAAACAGCTGACATTACAGGAGTGTTTTATGACATAGTACAAGTAACCATATTAACTAGATTTTACCATAAACTTGATATAAAACAGACAACGTCATTTTAGGAGGGCTTCAAACGAGTATCTCTTTTTGGTCAGTGACAACCATCAAATTCAACAAGACACAACGACAACTAATGAGCAGCAGCATTTCGACTTTTGACACTATCATCAGTTCATTTTACATACATCATTTTTAAAACTTAATTAATTTAAGATTTTAAGTGTTTTTTTAGTTTGGTTTCAAATTTAATATTCGTATACGACGACGAAGCAAAACCGTCAGGACAGATGGACAACGAAGTGTGAAACTCTAGCAACTTTTTCATATTTTGGTACTTTCTATGACTAGACAACAACAACGACTTGCGACCCGAGAGCTCTACCAGCTTAGTCCTGTGCAGCAGACAAGCAGACCAATGAATGGTCGTAATTGTTTTCCAAATGTCAATGAAGCTGTTTAAGATGAGGTTTCATATCAAAAATTGGTGTTTTCTTAGTTCTTCCTTCAGAATTTTTCATAATTTTCTCGTCGCCAATATTGTTCAGACAACTAGCTGTCCGCTCTTTCTTGCAGAAGCTATGTTTGTAGTTTGAATTGCATTTCTCTTCTATGTCTCGCAGCACACATATGGTATGTAACCTGGAACATAATAAGGTACAGTTAAATAACAAGTTATTTGGTCCAATAGATACAGTTTAATGCTGTTTACTACTTTTCATAACTTTTTCGTTACCAAATTGAAACAACATCACAAATGTTTCTTATTTTTGTCTACATCTTAAGGTACAGAATGAACCAATCCCACATTCAGAACACATGTTTTAAAACTTAATACTTCTATTAACATGAAAACCTATACAATATAAACAGAAGAGCTGACTGCCTAATTACCTCATTTACAAAAGAAAAACCACAAGTGAAATGGGATAAGGGCAGGAAGATGATGATGATGACAAAAGAATAACCACATCAGAATCTATTCAACCATTAGAGAGCAAATCAATTTCAAAAACAAACACACAGACTTCATGCTTATGATGACACCCTATCAGGTAGTCGAAAGTTGATTAAAACACAAAAAATTGGAAATAAATAGATGGCAAAATAACCCTAACTGTAAGATAAAGCTGAATATAATCATTTTTTTTTATTGAATCAACACTCAAAAAGTTTCTTGATATAATTCTACTCATCCTCAGTTGACGGAAATGTATACATTTAATTAATAAGTAAGAAATGATTTCTTTTTTATTAGGGTTCCATACTAAAAGAGTAAAATACCTACAGTAAATGTAATTTTCCATTAAAGATGGATATTATGGAACCCTTTGTGCGCGAGTCCGACTCGCACTTGGCTGGTTTTTACTGAATTAGCATATTAATTAATAATATTGCAATAGCATGTTACCCTATGGATGCTTAACATTATAATCAAATAATCATTAGCTCAATAGAGCCAAAACATAGTTAAATAAATTTTGATGAGTATGTAGCTCTTTTGGTTTCTGCTAGTATTATCAATAATCCTAATTGAATTAAAAGTAGAATGAACTGAAAATTTCATGCAATACATACAGTTAACATCAATGTATTTCTAAAAAGAAACATTCGTTACTGCATGTGATTCAACTCATATACCAAATAACTCCTACGATTACAGGCGTACCATATAATACAGTACAAAACTGCCGTCCACTAACTAAAATGCCGTTAAGCCACAATTGGTCGTTTTTCACTTTTTAATGTAGTCTTATACAACTTTCGACGCTCTATCTTTTGGTCTAAAAATCATTTTTCTATGAATAATAGTGTTAGAGAAACAGAACGTTACTGAGCAGTTAAACCGCACCAATTTTCTTTCTTCTTAAATTAAAAAGCGGCAAAACCTTCGCTAATACTCGCTAGAAAAACTTATAATTTAACTGCAAATTGATGTATATTATTTTCTAAATAACTTGCAAACTTGCTTCTAAGTAGCATGCTTTTAAAGAGATATAAATTTTTGCTTATTTTTGCGTTTTCTCTGAAACTACTTTTTGCATTTAGCCGCATTTTAGTTAATGGACGGCAGAAAAGCACTGTTAACTAAAACCTTTCCACTAGATTAATTACTGAGGAGTATTTTAGCCACTGCTGACCTGGTTAAGTGAATGAGTTGATGTCACGAAGAACTCTATGAGTTCACAAACAATGAAGTGCACAAGAGGACTGGTTAAGCTTTGATCGCTCACTCAATAAACCTAATACAACATTTTTATGCAATTGATACAGTTTCAATAAACACATTTTAAGTTAAAGCAAATAAAGAACAAATGCTAAACAGTATAATTAAGCGCACCCCACTGGAGTATACTCAATGCAATGCAATTACAGGAAATAGGCATAAATTGATGTTCCAGCCTGGATAGGTATACAAGTAATTATCTTAAAACTGATAAGTTTTAATACTATGAATGATGGAAAATGAAAATGTGTGGCCATAGCATAAGTTATTAATGTCGAAATAGTTTCAAACTATAACACATATGCACATCAAAATAATAGAACATGCTTGGAAGAAAATGCACAGGCGAAAGCTAACTTAGATTTAGGTTGCAATAGAAAGTACATGTATTGGCGGGCATGACTGTAGGCAGAAGCCAGTAACTAAGCACGTGCTACACTCGCTTGGTCTGCAGGAAATATTATAGGTTATCTTTCCTTATTCTCGACTTCAGTCGTGTATTACACTTGATACAGATTAAAAGGCATTATTCCGCTCACCTTGACGATCAGCTAGTTTGTTTCAGTTCGATGTAGCTTCCGTAAAGTACCGGTGAAGCGGGCACTACCCCGTCGTATAGTTGTGACCACACCGCCGCGTGCCGCACACGCCCGGGTGATCTGCCTGATAGCTGCAACAGTTAAATATATTAATATAAACCATCGTTCCATCAATTTAGCATCTAAACAAAGGCTGTTTATGACGAATATTTCAATATTCACTTGAGGTTTAAGCGTTGCTTCACAGTAGCGGCCACGTCGTCGAGGAGCCCAGTAAACCAGATGTGAACGAACATGGCGGATTCATTTCATAAAGTCATTGTACCATTGACACAAGAAAACCACAGCGTAGCATTTTTCTTTTTTTTCGTTCCATTTTACTAAGCATGTATAATTATTTCGTTAGCTAATTCATAAAATCATTCTATATAATTTATAAAAAAATATATAAAAATCAATTTATTTGAGAGTATTAAATCATTCCTACAAAACAATTATTTAGATATTTCTAAATATATAAACAATCTGTTTCCCTTTCAATCTGTTCAGAAATGAAACTTAATATACGTCGTGAGTGTCGTTACACGGACGTACGTTTATTTATTTCTTCGCTCTTCTGTCTCATGCCTAGTTTACACGTATTAAGTTTTCAAGTAGTCGAGTTTCCATGGTTTATGGTTCAGGGTTAATATCATACTGTATTTAAAATTTAGGATGTATATACCTGTACATTTATTCATTATAGATTATACTAGGTCTGTGAGTGTGGGTTAATATATTTAATTTAAAACTTAATCATTATAAAAAGATTAAAACTTCGTTATAAAACCTTATTATTTACAATGTCAACTGTTTTATTCTATAAAACCAAAATTGATATATTTACAAACGTAAAATTTGGTCCGCATCACTGCCGGATGGGAGTGTTTGCAAAAGGTGGGTGGCATTTAATATTTGAGTAATTGCAAGCTGTCTAGCTTTGTTAGGCCCCCAGTACACAATGACCTGTGATGGGCCACGCTTTGCAATGCACAATAATAATTGCAGGCCACGATCACTTGGTGTTCACACAATGGCACATGGCTCATTGCTGCCTGGCAAACCACAGACTTGCGATAGACGTCGAAAATAGACGTCCACTTGGTAGGGTCTATAGTGTTCTGGTGTTTATCTAGCAATGCATACCAATGTTACCATATGCCATAAAAAAAAAATGAAAAATAAATATTATCAAGGATTACAAAAATTGACTGTTATTACTTGAAATCAATAATAATTCCTGATACACTTCGTTATATACCTATTCCAATGACACAAACAATACATCGTCAAAATATTCAGAAAGCACCGCATTAATTTATTATTCAAATAAATTCTCGCGCCACGCCAATAGCACGCAACACAAAACTGTACTGTCTATCCCGGTCAGCGGCCGGTGACGAACTAAACAATGACCAAGTGTGTAAACACCTCAGGCCACGCTACGCCACAAATCTATTGAAGTGTGCCAAAAAAACCGACAACGATTTGCGCGCCACGATGGACAATTGCCTGCCATCATCTATACTAATATTATAAAGCTGAAGAGTTTGTTTGTTTGTTTGTTTGTTTGTTTGAACGCGCTAATCTCAGGAACTACTGGTCCGAATCGAAAAATTCTTTTTGTGTTGAATAGACCATTTATCGAGGAAGGCTTTAGGCTATATAATATCACGTTGCAACTATTAGGAGCGAAGAAATAATGGAAAATGTGTAAAAAAACGGGGGAAATTGTTCATCCTTGAGGCTTCCGTTGCGTGCGCTGCGAAAACGGTTCAAGATACACACACTCTATGTATGTAAGAATTATTCCTATTGAAATGATCTAAAAAAATGTCCGCGACAGTATACGTCTATCTTTTAAGATTAACTCACTAGAACCGTTTTTATGGTAATCAAATTCGATCGAAATTAATGCATCAACGCACAGCCCAAACTACTGGACGGATCGGGCTGAAATTTGGCATACAGGTAGATGTTATGACGTAGATATCCGCTAAGAAAGGATTTTGATAAATTCTACCCTCAAGAGGATAAAAGAGGGGATGAAATTTTTTATGAAACTTTGTCAAAATTAAACCGATCGGGCTGAGACTTTACATGCACATAGGTACTATAACGTAGGCATCCGCTAAGTAAGATTTTGATAAATTCCACACATAAGGGGATGAAATAGGGGATGTTTGTAGAAATCTTCTTAGATTTTTGACTAGCCATGACTATAAACAAGTCTCAGGGGCAAACTCTCAAATTTGTGGGTATTGACTTGAGAGAACATTGCTTCTCTCATGGGCAGTTCTATGTTGCTTGCTCACGAGTAAGTTCTCCCAGTAACTTGATAGGTTTAGCGCCAAATGACAAATTAGTTAAGAATATTGTGTACAAGGAAGTTTTGTAGGCCCTAATTTTTACACTAACTTGCTAAACAATAATACTTAACGCGTGCGAAGCCGCGGGCAAAAGCTAGTAATAATTATATAATTGTACCATTATTATACCCCCTGTACACAATAACGATAGCCTGTAGTGGGCACACATGGGCCATCGTGTACTGGGGTTTATATAATCGAACATAGACAAGAACCTTTAGGTCTATGTAATTGAAGTTGAGGCGTAATTGTCAGGTATAATAGAAAATAGCGGGATCGTTGAAACAGTTGACAATCGGATAAAAGTGTAAAAATACTGAGATTTGAGAGTAAGGATAATGGCTTGGTTTGTTTTTTTCAGATAATAGAGTGGTTATTAGAAGGACACGACGTCTACGACTCTGAAATTAACACCGTTACTGATGTGTTGGTGAAACGTATTATTTATACATCAATTATCATATGTGACGAAGCGATAATGGTAGTAAATGATAATAAAACATGATCTCGCATTTCATTGAATCGAACACCGATGATCATCATCACTCTAGAAAGTGTTGCTAAAAGTAAAAAAAAAGAGTTTAAACTTGTGGAGATCTAGAACTTTGATAAATCTAAACTTCACAGAAGATGACAGTGCACATGATGTGTTTTGAATCAAGAATCATCAATGTTTTAATGTTATCATGACGTAGCAATTAAACTGTTGATTAGAAAAGATTCATACACAATTTTTAAAGACCTATTCAACTTCAATGTCCCGGAGCAATTATGGGTCTTGGATTTACCAATTCTGCAGTGCTATTGTTTGTCAATCATAAATATCCTTATAAGTAAGGTTGCATTGCTAGAATACATAGCTATGAAACAATAACTATGTGATGGTGTTTACCTAGCAAATAGGTCATTATGCCTATGGATATTATTATGCATATAAACCTTCCTCTTGAATTATTATATTTATTTAAAAAAAACTGCATCAAAATCCGTTGCATAGTTTTAAAGATCGAAGGGACAAGAGGACAGAAAGAACGACTTTGTTTTATACTTTGTAGTGTAGTAGTACATGATGACACCGTGACACAGAACAGATGGTCGTGCTCAATACACAAACATTTGTCCTGGGTGAGAATTGAACCCACGACCTCCAATAATGCAGTCAGGGCCACTAACAACTAGACCAACAGGCCTGTCGAACATTAGTAGGATAGGTAACCTATTATGTATATTTAGAATTATATGTAGAAACTTCAGCTGACCAGTAAAACATAGGTATCCGTCTTGTGGTATTTACTTGTTTACAAGTTTTTTTAATATCAAGCCACAACAACTCAATGCTAAGTGTTAATCATCTCTTTGGACCTTAAAGTTGATTTAAGTTTTTAATCAATACCATTAATCTTAAAAAAAATTTGACTTTTAAAACAACGCCAATTTCTCTAGATGTGTAATATACCGTTATGTGTACACACATTAACCTTAGTGTGTCTAACGGATTCAATCATATAATGCACCTGTACTGTTTGATTCAATCCGTATAAAGTTAATAGTGACCTGTTTCCCCTTGTTGTAATACTAATATATTATACATATATTTTCTTCTTGAAACATTCTGTTTATTAAAATAATACTGCAATCAAATAATAGCATAGTTTTAAAGATCTAAGCTTACACAGGGGTGGATGGACACAGGAAGTGATATTGTTATAAACTATACATTGATATTAAATATGGTGTTGTAGTCGGCATAAGCATTTGACAACATTGACTACTCAAGTTATTTCTTATTCAATCTATTATCCCATTTATTAAGGAATAATAATATATACACCGTGACTTTTAGGTCGTTTTAAAAAAGCAGCCCAGTTCATGTATCCAATGACTAGTAAACGTTTATAATAAAAAAATATGTTTTTTTTAAGATTTGAATGAATAAAAATATTATTCATTATTATGACACAAGGCAGTTTTACGAACACTCTGTAGTGAGCGCGGTCCGAACCTTGTGCCAAAGGGGCCGCGTGGGCGGCGCGGCGGCGTCTTATCACAGGTCATTCACCTTAGCGTAAAACAGCTGTCTTACTATTGCAATCATAATGTTCGCAGTAAGTATGTAGCATGTATCTTCATCAGTTTGATACGTAAACATTTTTAACAGGATGTTTCATATTTCCAATGTATTTTTTATTTTTTTCATGCATATTATTTTAATTAATGATAAAAAAATTATATTCGCGCCTAGAGGTATTTTATGACGGATACATTGTGTGGACGACTTTTTTAAAACGACCTAAAAATCACGGTGTATTCGAAATTCACTCTTTTCTCACCAAAAGTAAAATTTGATGACCATGTTGGTATGTTGGGGCATGGCATAAGTATGTGAGAATTATTCTCACCTCTTTAAACTTAAATAGCTAAGCCACTTTGATGCAAACATCTTGTCAGTAAGTCTACTTCAGCTTGTGCACTTAATACATTAGTACTGTAGGATACTAAGTGGTGCTCCCGTAAAACAGGGTGAATAAAGACATTTTCGGGGTAAATAGTAACACAATTTTTCTTAAATTTTGCAAGTTTTACAAGACAAAATTATTATTTCAAGATTCTTAACTGTGTGATAAAATACAAGTAGACGAGAGTTCATGTAAAGAAACTTATGCGACACCCAAGCCACTTATATACTATTTTTCTATACATCCCTTAAATCTCTATTCACCCCGTTTTACTGTACTAATAATAATGCTGCTTATTGTATAACAGGTTATCTGTTGAGTCGGAAAGCCACCACCAGCTAACTTAATTTAATTTTAATTTGCAAGCATTGAAAAAAAATGATTCATCATATACATATAATTCAGAAAGTAATAGTCCAGTTTGTTATATGTGTACAATTTACGACAGTTGTAGCAAGAGTGGCAGGGGTGGATGGCCCGTGGAATATGTGTCACATTTTAATGTGCTCAACAAGGCCTTTGCATGTTGATCCTGTGTGCCGCTGTGTCTCTTCTCTTGATGTTATTCCGTAAATTAAAAGAGATATTACATATCTTCAATAATGTTAGTAGGAACGGCACTTCATACATTTAGCCTTTCCTGTCCTTTAGCTAGCAAAGGCTTCACCTAGACCTTTCCTTAGATCCCTATCCTGTACACACAGCCTAGCTAATTAAATAAAGCCTAAGCAATTAGCAACCAAAAAAGGGGTTGTAAATATCCCTCTGGAATACCTGTAATAATAAAATCCCACCCAAAACATAAATGTAAAAGGCTGCCAAGTTCGATAATATGAGAATGCTTCTCCTATAAAAGAAGTGAGATCTGAATAAGTACCAAGTTCTATACACATACGTCAGTTAAAAATAGTTACAGGAATGCCCACTTGGCAAGTTTTCACACACCTTGTTATAAACCTACTTAAACGCAATGAGTCAAGTATATAATTTTCTTTAGAAAATTAAAAATACTAAAATTATATGTATAATTATAAACTTGCCAAGTGTGCATTCCTGTAACTATTTTTAACTGAGGTATGTGTATAGAATTTGGTACTTATTCAGATCTCATTTCTTTTATAGGTGAAGCATTCTCATATTATCGAACTTGGCAGCCTTTTACATCTATGTTTTGGGTGGGATTTCATTTATTTTTGTAAGGTTGTTTATTTCATTTTTTTCTTATGATTAAATTAGTTAAGGAAATGTCTCATTTACTGACGAGTGGCTAAGTAAAATATCCGAATCGGACTGACAATTTTATTTTCTTGAATTTTTAACCGTGGATTCAGCGCATAGGTATTGGTTGTGACCCTGCTTTGCACGCCGTATGTCGTCGCGGGTTTGATTCCCGCGACAGACAAACACAGAGGATTGTCATGTGTCGGGCGCATTTATCAATAATCTATATACAACGTTGATAAAAGCGAGAGGCATTAAATGAAACCACATATTCTGTATATCATTATAAGGCTACACAACAAAAATCAAATCAAAAATAAACAATAGGAATATTAATGAAATTTTGTATTTTAGGTAAGTAAGGGGGTCTCAACAAATACTAGAAATTTGATATGCGTAAGTAAAATAGATTTTGAGTTATACGGTCGAAATTGGCCCGAAATGGTTCGTGTAATATAACCCACGGCCGGTGTGTCGCTTTTTTGCTCGAACTTGGCGGACACACTGCTGTGTGTCTAGATACAGGTATCTAAGACTACTTTTTTAAATGAAGGGAGAATTTGCCTTTTAATATTTCTTTTAGAGACCAAAACTATTTCCAACTCATGTTAATGCGTCGCTTAACTTCTAGATCTTCGTTCCTTTCGTCAAATGATAGTTGCTTGCCGATGTAGCTATATCTATACTAATATTATAAAGAGGTAAAATTTGTAAGTTTGTAAGTTTGTAAGTTTGTAAGTTTGTATGTAGGGGGTAATCTCTGGAACTAATGATCCAATCCTAAAAATGTTTTCACTGGTAGAAAGCTACATTATTCCTGAGTGCTATAGGCTATAAATTATTTTTATAACATGTATATTAACCGAGATATCACAACTTTTGTCTAGCAAGTCGGAGAAAAATTGCTCATAAAACAGAAACATATGCATGCGCTGCCTAAACAGTTGCTTAAAATTGAAAACAATGTATGGCAATCTGATTTGTCTTAATGATTTCTACAAAAAAGTCCGCGACACCATATCTCTATCTTTTATATTTTACCTTTTATACGTCATTTAACGTAAAAAAAAAAAAATCGGCTTACTTTGGTTGATTATTTAAGCAATAAAATATTAATTATGATCAAAATAAATTATTTCAGTATCACAACGACATCATACAGATATGATTTGCCATTTACAGTATATCAATAGGTCATACAGTTTCGGAGATAATGTAAAATTACTAAAAAGCAAAATGCCGCTAGCACAATTAACACGCTTTGTGTGGACGTTTTATCTATTCACCCATAGATGGCGTTGTGCAAATACGTCATTTTTCTGAATCGCGGTGTTAAGATTTTCCTCGGACTAATGACCCTCTCGAATTGTTAGGCCACTTTGTCGTTGGTTGGTGCTCAAATGTTGTTGTCAGTCTGTTGATTATTGGTTTCGGTCGTATCGTTTGTTTGTTCGTTGAACGGTTCTCGGAATTGTAAAAAAAAAAATCGGTTTTTTTTAATAAAAACGGAAATTTATTTTTTATGCGTTTCGGCGTACTTTAAGAATCGGTACATATTGTAATTTCGTTACGATTGTTTTGTATAATTAAAGCGGTGGTCGAGTCGCTCTTTGTTCATATTTATTCAAGTCTGTGTAGTTTGTTTTCTAATAAAGAAACGAACATGCCTAAACGGAAATCACAATTATCCCGGCAGACATCACAGACAAGAGCAGCTCGAGTACGCCGTACGCAAGAATCTGCCCTAGAAAATGAGCAGCGCCTCTCGAGAAATAGAGAACATATTTCTCAAGCACGTGTCAGAGAATCAAGCTCCGAGCGCTCACAGCGGCTCGCTAGCCAAAATGTGAGAGCTTCGCGGGCCCGTGCTCGGCAATCTAGCGCTGAACGTTCGCAGCGTCTCGCTGATTTAAGGCAGTATGTCTCTGAAACGAGGGTTAGGGAGACTAGCTCTGAGCGTTCAATGCGGCTCGCTAGACAAAATGTAATTACATCGCAGGCCCGTGCTCGGCAATCTAGCGCTGAACGTTCGCAGCGTCTCGCTGATTTAAGGCAGTATGTCTCTGAAACGAGGGTTAGGGAGACTAGCTCTGAGCGTTCAATGCGGCTCGCTAGACAAAATGTAATTACATCGCAGGCCCGTGCTCGGCAATCTAGCGCTGAACGTTCGCAGCGTCTCGCTGATTTAAGGCAGTATGTCTCTGAAACGAGGGTTAGGGAGACTAGCTCTGAGCGTTCAATGCGGCTCGCTAGACAAAATGTAATTACATCGCAGGCCCGTGCTCGGCAATCTAGCGCTGAACGTTCGCAGCGTCTCGCTGATTTAAGGCAGCATGTCTCTGAAACGAGGGATAGGGAGACTAGCGCTCAGCGCACGCAGCGTCTAGCAACAGAAAGACAGCGAGCAGCTACAGTCAGAGCACGCAATCGGAATTTAGCTCAAGGAAATAGATTAGCCTTCAATTACGATGCCAATATAGATTATGCCCAGCAAAACACTGTGAAAATAGGCGAAATGAATAAAACATGTCCTAAGTGTTTTGCAAATAAATGGAGCGATGAACCAAATGGTATGTGTTGTGCTGCAGGAAAAGTGGTTCTTCCTGATATCCAGGTACCGCCACAACCAATAAAAGATTTATTAATGGGCAATCATCCATTATCTGCACATTTTTTAAAAAACATACGCAAGTATAATACACTCTTTCAAATGACGTCTTTCGGTGCTAAAGAAATTCGCGAAGGGAACTTTATGCCTACATTTAAAGTAGAAGGTCAAGTTTACCATTTAATTGGTAGTCTACTTCCTTCGTCAGGACAAAGCCCGCAGTTTCTACAAATTTATTTTATTTCTGATGCCGACCAACTTTCGTTGCGGTCTAATATTGCTCCTAACTTAAATATTGAATTAATCAATGATTTACAGACGTTGTTAAATAGTCATAACGTCTATATTCGCAGCTTCAAAAACAATTTAGAGCATAACTCTTCATCTGAGAACTTAAAGTTAATCATCCACGCTGACCGCACTCCACAAAATCAACATCGTGGAAGATACAATTCACCTACAACAAATGAAGTTGCAGTATTATTGGTGGACGAAGATAAGGGACCTAGAGATATAGTCCTTCATTGCAAAGATGGTCAACTGAAAAGAGTTTCTGAATTACACAGAGCTTACGATCCCTTACAATACCCATTGATGTTTGTTAACGGTGAAGATGGTTATTATTTGACTATCCCTCTACAAAATTCACCGCGAAATAAAACAGTTTCATGTATGCAGTTTTATATGTATAGATTGATGACCAGGGCCAACAGTTTTAATCCCTTACATTATTATAGGGATTTGTTTAGTCAATACTGTGTTGACATGATGGCTAAAATGATAACAGAGAGACTAAGTTACATAAGTCGCAATCAACAACAACTGAGAGTTGACGACTATATTCATTTAAGAGACGCTTTAAATCAGGATGCTAATGTTAACGCTGCAAATATTGGCCAACATGTCATCTTGCCTTCATCTTTCACCGGCTCTCCGCGTTACATGCATGAAAAAACTCAAGATGCAATGACATATGTACGCAACTATGGAAGACCTGATTTATTCGTGACGTTCACTTGCAATCCGGAGTGGCCAGAAATTAAGAAAGAACTATTTGCTGGTCAACGTTCTTTCGACCGTCATGATATCATTGCTAGGGTTTTTCATTTAAAGATGAAGAAAATGATCAAGTTGTTCACTAAAGACGAGGTATTCGGCAAAGTCAAATGCCATATGCTTAGTGTTGAATGGCAAAAACGCGGACTACCACACTGTCATATGTTGTTTTGGTTTGAACAAAAAATACAACCAGATGAAATAGACAGTATAATAGTTGCCGAACTACCCAACAAAGATGATGACCCAATATTATTCGATATTATTACCAAAAATATGATCCATGGACCTTGTGGGGAGCACAATTTATCGTCACCGTGTATGAAGAACGGTATATGTTCAAAGAAATATCCTCGGCGATTCGTCACCGACACTCAGACAGGTGAGGATGGTTATCCTGTATATCGTCGTCGTGATGCTGAAAATGGTGGTCAGCTCACAACTGTGAACATCAGAGGGAGGCCGATTACAATAGATAACAGATGGATTGTACCATACTCTCCAATGTTGTGTAGGTCATTTAACGCTCACATAAACGTCGAATACTGCCATTCAGTTCAGGCTATAAAATACATATGTAAATATATAAATAAGGGTTCCGATCAAGCCACGTTCAGCGTTAGAAATCCCCATGATGAAGTGGAAAATTATTTAAATGGGCGGTATATAAGTACATCGGAAGCCGTCTGGCGAATATTCGAGTTTCAGATCCACGACCGGCACCCCACTGTCGTGCATTTGGCCGTGCACTTAGAAAACGGTCAAAGGGTGTATTTCACACCAGGAACTGCGCGACAAGTTGCCCAAAATCCGCGCAAAACAACTTTATTAGCGTTTTTTGAACTCTGCAACACCGACGAATTTGCAAAAACTTTGTTGTACCATGAAGTTCCACACTATTATACGTGGGCTAATAACAAATTTTCAAGACGAAGGCGCGGGCAAGACGTAGATGGGTATCCTGATATAAAAAGAGATGAAGCTTTGGGAAGAGTATACGGTGTACATCCGTCACAATCAGAATGCTTTTACCTTAGAATGTTATTGCACCACGTACGTGGTCCCACTTCATTCGATAATTTGAAAACTGTAAATGGAGTTATCAAGGAGACGTTTCAAGCAGCTTGCCGAGACAGAGGTTTGCTAGAAAATGATGATCACTGGGAGAAGACTTTAAGAGAAGCTTCGATGTCGCAATGTTCATTGAAACTTAGGGAGTTATTTGTGGTGATACTGCTATTTTGTCAGCCATCTGAACCGTTAAAACTATGGGATATCTTCAAAGATGATTTTTGTGAAGATATCAGACATGGAATTCGACAGCAAAATCAGGACTTTACCATGCCTTTTAATGATGTTATGTACAATGAAGGTTTAATACAAATTGAAAATAAACTTTTAGCATTGAATGATAAAACATTGAGTGACTTTGGATTACCCTCTCCAGTTCGCCCTGTAAATAATGCAATAGATACAATGTTGGTACATCCGCACAACGTCAGTGGATTGGCTACTTTTGTAAATGAAAATTTACCCAAGTTAGTCACAGATCAAAAACAAGCTTTTGATACAATTATTGAGAGCGTAACGTACAATAAAGGAAAAATATTTTTTTTGGATGCCCCAGGAGGCACAGGGAAAACTTTCCTCGCTAATTTAATATTAGCACATGTGAGGCAATCCGGAAAAATTGCTCTGGCAGTGGCTTCTTCTGGGATTGCAGCTACTTTATTGAGTGAAGGCAAAACTGCGCACTCAACCTTCAAACTCCCATTGACGGTTTCACTGGAGCAACAGTCGGTATGTTCGATACGAAAAAATGGGCCCATAGGTCAGTTGTTGCAAAACACGTCCTTGATATTGTGGGATGAATGTACCATGAGTCATAGAGCTCATGTTGAAGCAGTGGATCGAACCCTTAAGGATTTGAGAAACTCAGTCGCTGTCATGGGTGGTGTCACTTTTGTGTTTGCAGGTGACTTTCGCCAGACACTTCCCGTCGTCACAAAAGGGACACGTGCGGACATCATAAAGGCATGTCTAAAATCATCGCCCCTATGGAATATAATTGAAACTTTAAGTCTACGTACGAACATGAGAGCCCACCTTATCGGAAATACAGATAACAATTTTCCACAACAGCTGCTCAAAATTGGAGAAGGGTCTTTTTCTTCTCGAACCTTGGTCGGTAACACTGTGGAAATTATTATAAATGAGACTCTGGGTCGTATAGTACACAGTCTGCAGCAGCTTATAGAAGCAGTATATCCTGACCTTGAATATTTATTAGAAAGAGACATTCATTGGCTGTGTTCAAGGGCTATCGTCTCACCAAGGAACGACACAGTCAATGAAATTAATAACCTGATTTTACAAAAAGTCCCCGGGCAAGGCAAAACCTACAAATCCATTGATACAGTGTGCAATATCGAGGATGCAGTTCACTATCCGCAGGAATTTTTAAATTCCCTCAAGCCATCTGGCCTGCCACCTCATGAACTACAATTAAAAATCGGAACGCCTATCATGCTTCTAAGAAATTTAAGCCCACCTAACCTGTGCAATGGCACAAGGCTACTAATAAAAGATTTAAAAGATAACATAATCGTGGCGACCATTCTCAACGGACCAGGAGCTGGCCAGTTGGCGCACATTCCAAGAATTCCCATGATTCCCACGGACCTACCTATTTCCTTTAAACGACTCCAGTTTCCAATAAAAACATCATTTGCCCTGACTATTAACAAATCCCAGGGACAAACATTCTCCTTGGTTGGTATTGACCTACGACAAGAATGTTTTTCTCATGGACAATTATATGTTGGTCTATCACGAGTTGGATCATCCGAAAAACAAATTATTTTATTACCGGAAAATAATACAACCTCAAATATTGTATATAGAGAAGCATTAAGTTAAATAGGTACCGAACTTGAACGTAAGTACGTAAAATTCGTTCGTTGGTACGTACATAATTGACTAGCTGGGCCCGCGACTCCGTCCGCGTGGAATTCGGAAGATAACATTATTTCATATTAATGACTAGATGGCGTTAGTAGTTAGTAGTTTTAAAAATAGTTAGTAATTTTAAAAAAAAAGTTATCAGCTTATCACTTCTGTCCTGAAAGTAGGTACCTAGAATGCTTTTCTTGATATTGTTAAAATTCGAAAAGTTTAATCGTTCTGTTGTTATTGTTGTTCTGTGTTGAAAAATATTTGTTCGTTATTAAGATTTGGTGTTGTTGAAGTTTTGTTTTTGCGTATAAAAATAAAGTTGAATTGAGCACCCCCTCTTTTTATTAAGTCGCTTAAAAAGTACTATGTAGTTAATATGAAACAATGATATTTTCCAAATTCCACGCGGACGGAGTCGCGGGCACAGCTATGTATGTATAATAACTTAAGATGATCCGCGGGTGAAACCGCGGGTGACAGCTAGTGTTTACATATTCTAATCTAACCTTGGGGCTTAACCGACTTTGCAGGATTGACTTGAACAACTTGTATACACATGTAATAATTAGTATATATGTACCTACAAAAAACTTGTTACTACTACTATTTTCTATAATAGATGATAGTATGGAACCCTTCCTGCGCGAGTCCAATTCTCACTTGGTCGGTTTTTTAAATATTAACTCTATCGAATCCCTATTTATCAACACTAATTATATCTTTGGCGTTTGTTATCCGCCAATTATTGTTAATGTATGCTTGTTGATTTTTTAGTTATCATAAGATTTAATTCATTTTAAAATAGACAAAAACAGTTGTATTACAAAATTAAAATATTAACAAACATATACATATACAACGTCATAAAATTCGTCCGCGGCAATGCCGGCCGGGACTGTGCCCAAAAGGCTGGCGACATTGTTACGTTGAATGCTAAAGACTGATTGACTGTCGGAGCTATAACCATGTTTTTATTATGCCTCAAATGAGGCCTCACGTTAACAAAACGTTTTTAAAATGAATTTAACACTGGACTGTCACTGAGAAACATTTCTGAACGTGTTTTGCTCACATAATATAAAGTTTATAATTATTTCTGTACTACGTTCAGAAATGTTTTTTTTTTATTAAAATGCCTTATATTATTATTATAAGGCATTTTAACAAAAAAATAAACGCCCATTCACTGCTGGCAGCACAGATTGAGAAGGGCAACCATAGTGTACTTTCGAGGTATTGTTTTTGAACGAAATAAATTGTGTCAATCGATGACGTAAAGCTATATGATAATGAAATATGTCATCAGGGGCAAAAGTCAAATGGACTGGAATCGAATGCCTCAAGTATTCAGGTTTTTTAGTCTAAAAGTTTAAATAAATTTACGTGAGGTATTCCCTGTACCTCATGTAAATAACTTAAAAAAATTGTGTTTGTGCACTTAAATTAATGAAAAATCTTTCACTCCAACGATAACACATAAAAATTCTTTTCATATTTACCTGTGATACCAACATGGATAAATCATTATCTTTCCAAGAGTTATACGCCATTTACAAGAGGTGGGTGATCACTAATCCCGGGGTCGTGACTGATGTGGAGACTGTAGCAACTTGGTCGTCATATTTCGTGGCGGGCAAGATAAATAAATCGCCAATAGTATCAGAATTAGTGTACTCAATATCAAAACTTGTTTCTCTCTTCAATGATAGACTAATAAGAGAAGCATATGGCGCCGGGGACCCGTTCTACGGTCTCAGAGACCAAATCAAGCTGTGGCTGACTATCATGCATTACTGTGAAGTGTTCTTTGAGTTACTCGTTAAGAACAGGTGGGGTACGCGCGGGAAGTGGACGATAACCGCCCTACTTCAAGTGTTCAAGTGCTCGTCGGCACTCATACTGCTCTTCAGGTTCAAGGAATTGCCACTATCACATCCCCCAATTGCAGCACTGCAGCGGAAGAAGTTTACAGAGGGGAAAGAAACTGATGAAAATTCAAACTCGTTCTTCACTCTCCGTCGGTCCGGTCGCGTCATCCGCCGCGTGGACGGCGCTCCTGCGGTTGCTTTCCGTGACTGGGAGCCTGTGAGAATAAAAGATGACAGGCCAGGCACTGCTATTAATGTGAAAGATCTAGTTTATGCTGAATCATTGCACATATTGCGGCCACTGATACATTTAGCTGCAATGAAAGTATTTGGAACCAAGGCATGGAAACAGTGGTTAGTTGCACTTGGAGTTGACATAGCTAGCATTAAACTGTACAGCAAGTACATGAAAGACTTATCAAATGAACAAAGGCTTGAGATAAGTCGGAGGAAGCTGAGCTTAGTTTTATACTTACTTAGAAGCCCAATGTACAATGGATATTCAAAGAATGTGATAGAGAACACTTTAAACTCAATGACTAAGAAGGTACCTGCACTGACCTTCATCTGCGGGCCTATCACACAGTATTTGAGTCATTGGCAAGACATATACTTCTACATGTGGTCTTCATAAATCTTATGATCCTTAAACAAGGACTGTTATGCTTTCATTTCTTGTTTCAATAGTATATTGTGACTGTACATGAACACAAAGAAATGACAATAATGTAAAAACTTTATTTATACTATGGTATTCGGTTACTTTGTTTATTCCTTCTTTGTAAGTGACGGTTGATGTAGATTATGACTTGAAATAGATATTAATACTGTATTGGCCTATTTTAAGAAGTACCTGTTAAGTAATGAATTGATTTTTTGTATTTACAATAATCAGAATGTGTATAAAGGTGAAAACTCACAGGGTCACATTGGGATGTTAAAATAGTGTGTGATGACAATTGCAAGGCAATGCTCTTTCCAGAGCATTGGCGCTCCGGCAGCTTGTTATAATACTCCACCGCTCAATGCCATGCATCTTGCTACTGTAACACACATTCAACAATACAATATAAACCTGACAGTGTGTGTTTCAGTAGAAACTAGTAAAAGCTATTGTGCGATGCTGTGGGTTTCCATCTTTATTTTGTTCGCCTAGGCTTAACATGATTCCTAAATCATAAATTAAGACCTGTTTTATAATGTTGAAGACACATTCCATGGTTACCTTGTAAACACTTGTTGTTGTTCATGAAATTTGTTTTAATCATATTTAAGGCTTGATAGGATGAGGCCAGAAGTATTGTTCAAGTTGCTGGCAATGTATCAATTTTTGTACCAATATTCAATATTTTTCGCCTAATTTAAATATTTACAGTATCTTTTATTGTGTGTGTCGAGCAGAATTCTGTGACCTAGAACAACCCAGTGTGAGCCTCACACTTGTGCTTGAGCGCTCACTCCCTATGCTGTACATAACACTCTTTGGTACCGTCACAGTGCGAATTCGGCAAATGTGGTGTGTCTATAATTGTGTGTCACAATATGGCTTGCTCTGCCAAGACTTGCCAGTTTTTGTTGCCAGGCAGCTGGCAGTGCAAGCATCCACAAGTTCTGTCTGCTAGTCAAACAAATTGTCGTTGCGAGTGAACGTCTTTTGGTGAAGTATTTCAGGTGGTTATTGTTACAAATATGGTGTTTAGAATTATATAAAGTGGAGGTTTTTATGTGGAATTCATGTTATAAGTTTCACAAAAACAATGGTTGTCTATGCTTGGCAGCCTGTAAGTATAAGTAATGTGTATTTTTAAAATTACAAGTAAATTATATGTATTTGGACTTTTTTATCATTGTTCTCTGTTTTATTTCTTTAAATAGATTTTAACATTAAACAAAGTTAATGCATCGCCTCTGTTGATGCTCCAACGTCTCTCTTGCTTGGAGAGAAACTGACCCAGCTCTCCTACGGCGGAACCAATTTCGACACGTTTCTTCAAAATCGGAAAAAAAGTATCTTAACTTTGGCCTTTTTGCGAAATTGGCATTCTGCGAACTAATTGTTACATTTTGGGAATCTGGCATTCTGAGCCAGAAGCGAATGTACCTCTATCTACCTATGTAATGAGACAAAAGACTGAAATAGTCGTTTCACTTGTCGTAAAAATGCTGATGGTGTCGCTGTGCGCTGTGTAGGTACTGTACGCCTAAAACTCTGATTATTTACTTTAACTATGATATAATTATTTAAGTAGAATCCTAGTTGACTGTATAGTCAGTTTACTCCCGACATAATCGAGTTCTGTTTCAATCGAGTTGGTACTTTGGAGTATACAACCTAGCATACAAACTAGTGCTAGGGACTAGTTTGTGTATTGCCACGAGTTGGAACTAATTCTCTCGATTCCGTTTGGTTCCATTTCCACCAATTCAGGATCAAATCGAGGACTGAATCAAAATAATTAAAACAAACCAGTTTATACTAGCTGACACGACAGACTTCGTACTGCCCCAACGATAAATAAAACACCTAAACTTTTGTATAGGAAAAAGAAAAGGGCTGTTTTTAGGGTTTGCCCGGCAATTATTTGTTTTTTTCTCACCTTTTAAACCTTCCCTAGGCCTCCACGAACAATTCAAGACCAAGATGAGATAGATCCGTTCAGCCGTTCTCGAGTTTTAGCGAGACTAACGAACAGCAATTGATACCTGTGTATTGTAAAGAGGGTTGGTCACACTTCCCCATATTCCAAGCCAACTGACTTAGGCTGATGATTATAAGTGTGTTACGTCTTCGTAACGGATTAACGCATTATAGATATATTATGTTACTAGCGACCCGCCCCGGCTTCGCACGGGTGCAATGCTGATATACTAAATACGCTACAGAAAAACTGTGAACGTTGTTTATAAAAAAACATAGCGGCCCGCTCCGGCTTTGTACGGGTTTAAAATATGTAACTCACTGAAAAAATGATAAAATCAATCCAGTAGATTTGATTTATTCATTTACTGCCCGTAGCCCGCACGCGTTTTTGGAGTACTTAAAACAATTCCCCTTTCCTTATCTTTGGAATATCTTTTATACACAATATTTTCACTTTTTTTTACATTTTTACTTTTTTTTTACATTTTTAAAATTTTTTAACATTTTTGCTTTTTTTTTACATTTTTACTTTTTTTACATTTTTACCTATTTATTTTACAACAATAATTAATATATTACGGAATATCTTTATATACAAACGCTGCCGCCGCGCCGCGTCGCCGTAAACGCTACGTTCCGCAATTTTTAAATCTGTACATCTTCAAAAATATTGATTTAAATCAGATGCTGTAAAAGGCCAAATAGATCTATATTAAATCAACAATGTATTTAAGGTATTTAATTGGATAAGGATTAATGCTGTATTGGTTAAAATCGCTTCGAATATTAGTCATTATTTGTCGTAAAAAGTAAATGACAAAAAAATGTTATTGTGGGATATCCATAAGAGATAGACATATACCATCGCGGAGTTTTCTGTAGACCTTTTCATTGTGTACAATACTTAGTACATTATTTTGATAAATCTCGTAGGATTCAGCCTGCGTTTGCAATGTAAGTGGAAAAGATGTAATTATTTGCGACATCACATTAGAAACCTCAAAAATAACAGTATTTGTCCACTATTTAATGGATGATATTATACATAAAAACCTTCCTCATGAGTTACTCTATCTATTAAAAAAACCGCATCAAAATCCGTTGCGTAGTTTTAAAGATTTGAGCGTTCATAGGGACATACAACATGACACATGACAGAAAAAGCGACTTTGTTTTATACTATGTAGTGATACCTCATTTGTCCGAGCGCTAAAGTCTACCTAATCGTTCAAATTCATAGAAAGTCAAGTCAAGTTCAGTCACATCATTTATAGAAAAGCGCATTCCGTTTTCGTTTCATATATTTTAAATCTTCTGTCAGTAAGTGCTATAGGCTCGTTGAGACGAAGCGAGTCATTGCATGCGAGTTGCGATAAAATGCTGGGGATGGTAGATTTACGATTTTTCACCAAAGGCGGCTCAGCAATTTATAGTAACTTACCTGACTTTGTAAGTCTCGATATGAGCCACGTTGTGGCGTAACAATAAAAACTTGCGCAACCTATTTAGTACTTCAGCATCCATTATTTCGAAAAATGAGGATCGGGCACGGTTAAAAATCGCTCCGTGAGTTCTTAGCCTTACAATTCAATACTTACGGTATCTAAAACACATTCTTACTATTGTTCTTAAAGACTACTAATAAAACAATACAATCACTATGCTATGTAGTTTAATAAATCCCAATTTGTTAAAATCAATCGATGAAACCTTTGTCATAGTCATTTATACAATACTAAAACATTGCGGGCTTTACAGCACGTCATTGCGTTGTTTACAACAATAAATCTAACAGTGAGATACTAAATACCATTTCAGAAACTTACAAGTAAAAATATACAGTGCTGAAAAATTATAAATTATCATAAACATATTTTGTACATAATTATAAAACAAAATTGATCTTATAAAGTAGAGAAAAATATAAAAAATAGTAATAAGTGGCCCAAATATAATAAAATTTAAAAGCCTACATAATTAGATAGTTTTTAGGTATAACAAGTCTGATCTGTGAGAGAGCCCTGTCTAGGTGATCGCCAGTTCTACACTTACAAGGGTCTTATGGCACTCGGGTGACATAGCCACGAGGGCGCTAGTGTGCATATTCCCAACAAGAATCAACTCAACTATATGTCAATGCTATGATTTTTTTATATATGACGGCATTAGTACCGATTTAGGCCACGTGCCATAAGATCCTTGAAGCATAAGTATGACATGCAGTTTTACTTGTGTTGTTGTTCTAGACAAGGCTTTATTTTAATACAAAGATAAATGGCATACCTACTTACAGCTAGTAGAAAATTTATTTGATAAAATTTATCTGATCGTACATAAATAACATAGGTACGTTTTATATCTCAGAAAAGGACGTTACAATCTGTTAGGCCGGCGCACACGCGACACTGAACGCTAGTAATTGTGTCTTGTCACTCTTCAGCAAACCTTTAAGAGGTTGATTGGAACCTATTTACGAGTGTCTAAAAACATTGCGGTGGATTTTAGATTTAAAATGAGTTAATTATAACGCCCTTTAGTCAGTACCTAACTTTTAAATATAATTTAGAGTAATGTACATTAAGGGGCCGTCTTAAAGAGAGAATCGCCGCATTTTACTGTGCTCAGATTCCACACCTAGTCCAGTAAGATCAAGGTAGTGTTTCAAGACATTTTAATGTAGGTTTTCCTGAAATAGACGTATTATGTTTTATTATAGAATTCCGTTCAGACTAGTAAGATGACTTGCGTTTAATCTGTAACAAGGCGATGTGACGTGTGCCGTGTTTTTCACTTATTTCGCTTTCCTCTAGAAATGAGTCGACAAAGAGGAGCATTGTGTCGGTAGGTGGCGCTCGTCAGTAAAGCCGACGATAGAAACGCGCTCTCATAGCCATTGTCTCCGGAGACGGTCCCCAAATGTACTTTTACATAAATTGCCTAACTAATAATAATATGGAATTGTGTTGCAAATAAATGCGTCAATCTCACAAGCGCGGAGTTCCGGCGAAATCTCGTTGGAGGAAAGCAAACCGTGGCGCAGGCGCCGATACCATGCATATTCGTACGCGTGGGACAGAGATAGCGATAGCATACTAAATTAGCTGATATATTCAGAACAGACAGGCGTTTGCCACCAACAGCCGAGTATACGAATATGAAAAACTTGATATGTAGATAGTGAACATCGGACGCGGATCACACCGACACCCACGGTTTGACAACTGCACTACATTATGCATACTACTTGACAGTTAAACACAGGATTACTACTAAGTATTGGCTCAGCTCAATACGCGTACAGCTAATATTATAACACTGCAATCATCGTAGGGACAATGCCACAACGCCGTGTGCATAGGTCCCTAGCAAGAACTTCACTCACGCACGCTATTCACAACTTGCTAGAAGTGCGAACGGCGTGCGACCGATCCTGAATCTCAAACGTTAACTATACTAATACAATAAACGTATCGGATATAGGTATATATAGGCCTATTTTGATAATTAAATTACGTGTAAATAGGCCGAGACCGCCTGACGTACCTATCTCTACAAAAAATAACATCAACAAAAACCGTCGCACCAAGTTTGGACTGAATTTACGTAATATAAATAACTATAATAATTTTCTACTTCTTTTCGTAAAATAGATTCTCTTTTTTTCATAAATTGTCAATTTTTAGTTAAAACAGTTAGGTTTAATCTGACGGATTCAGTGCAATGCTCACAGCTATGGTAGCTGTTGCCTGGCTTCACGTCCTCAACATACACGAACTTCTAAACAATAACCGATTCGTTAAACAAAATTTTGCGTTGTTACGGTATCAGGTGATTGACAAGTGACGTGAACAACGAATATGTTACTGCTTTGTTGCGGTTCTTTTAGCGTTACGTTTCCAGACAAGGAATAAGAACTAATAAAGGGACCTTTGCGATACATCACAGGGGCCACATTCGGTCGCATTAGTATTATGTTATGTCTTAAATATTTAATATTCTGCACGAAATCGTATTGAGATATTAATTAAGTTGGCATTGAAACTTGCAGCTGTTGAGTTATTCAAGACTTCACAATTTACGTACTATCTGAATTATAACAGGAAAACAGTTGCGCCATCTACCGGGGGTTTGTGCGAAACTTTAGGGAGTTAATGGTAAGCATTTACACCCTTATTTAAGTTATAAATACATTCAATAGCAAAATTTTGTTCAAGAATCACATATTTTAACTACTATACTGAAATAAATCGTGTTCTAAACTAAATTAATATGGCTTTATCGATGTGATGCAGTTCATTCGTAATAACTTAATATTAACCAAATCTAGGAAAAATGAGATTGTAATATGGGAGGTATGGGAGTGTAACGCGCAAACGTTACGGAGTGATGCAATCGTCACGCACACAGTTGTAGGCATGCACTTGACGGGACCGCCATTTTAGAATCTCATTACGATCATTTGCTTTACATATCAACTTTCAGAGCGAGTTGCCTAGATCTGTATTTGTATAATTTTCAATATACTTTTGTTATATGCTGCCGTCTTATTTAATTTCACATTTGAAAATATAAAAATATTTACTAAAGATAGATCGAAACGGTATAATGTAGAAGGTAGCTTATTGTAAAAGAGGAAGGTAGATTTGTAACTTGGTTGGAATCCGGTCGTCAGATGCTGGTGGGGTCGACCGGTGAGCGATACTGCCACTCTGAAAAATGCATAAAACATTTTTATTAAAACATATTGAAGTATTTAGAGATCTTCATACAAATGGTTTAGGTTAATTGTAGCTTTGTTTCATACATACATACATACATAAACGTCACGCCTCTTTCCCTTGGGGGTAGGGAGATCACATCTTTCCATTTGCTACGATCCTGGCATACCACTTTAGCTTCATCCACACTCATCAATCGCGTCATACACACCCATCGGTTTACTTTCCCTATTTGGTCATGGAACGTCTGCCGTGGTCTTCCCCTCCCAACAACTCTATTCAGACTACACTCATATATCTGTTTCGTCAGTCTTCTTTCATTCATCCTCTCAACTTTAGTAGCTGTAGCTTTGTTGGTGTAGCGATAGACTTTATAGAATTTATATGGTATGGAAGCAACGAAATGAGGTTTTGATTTGCGAGATAAAATATGCTCAATTAAATAAACTGCAGGAATGTTAATTGAACATGAATGAATCGAGATATAAATGTAGCAATTTATATCTCAATTAATTTATCGTTGGAGACAATGCCGATATGAGAACTTAAATCTATCCAAATAAAATCAAATAGTAAAATGAAAAGATTAAAATTATCTAATAGAGTACCGAATTAATCTGCTTGCGGTGGGTCGTCGGTCTGCTGACATTTTTATCGACCTAAAATATTGATTTATCTGGCACGGTTCCTACCTTACTATACTTTTATAATGTAAAAGAAAGACAGCGTGCTGCTGGGGAGTTTGTTGCGTCGTTTCTTCTCCCGTAGCGAAAGCACAGGAAGCGGTGAAGGGTGGGCGATGGGGTGCTGTCTATTATAATTGTGATGTTCAAAAAGTGCTACATTGTAGTCTAATTTGAATAAATGATTTTTGAATTTGATTTAATCCTCTGTATTTCTACTATGTACTCATCTTAAAATATGGCAAATTTGAACTTTCTATCAAATTATTATTTTGCGGACATTTTTGGACATTAATATGTAAGTGCGGTGTTTAAATATCAATGTGCGATGCGTATATGTGAGTGAGTGTGTGTGAATGAGTGTGTGTGAATGAGTGTGTGTGAGTGTGTGTGAGTGAGTGATGCGTGTTATACAGTACCGTCTAGTTGTTGAGCCAGTCCCAGGAGTCGTCGGCGGCGCGCTGCTGGCCGGGCGGCGGGCTGGCGCCGAGCTGCGACAGGTCGCGGGCGTCCAGGTTGTTCCGCGCCGCGACCGAGTCCTTCCACGGCTGGCTTTGCTCGTTCCTATAACCGATCAGCCTCACTTTACACACGTGCACTTGTAACAGTATGTATGATTAGGAGTTTAGAACATAACACCTTAAACAATGTTACTAGTACTTAAATTAATCCAGTTAATCTTACTAATAATATAAACGAAGAAGTATGTATGTATGTATGTTACGTCGTCACGTTTAAACGGCTACACGGATGATAATGCAATTTGGTATGGAGTAAGATGACACACTAGACTAACACACAAATTACATTTAATTACAACAACAGGCATCATGCTAATGATTGACTACTATAAGAAGAAGAGAAATGAAGGAGTAGCTATATGTGTGTAATGCGAGTATCTACTGCATTTTCATACTCGATGTGAAGACACTATTGTCTGGACTTTAAAAGAGGTGATGACCCCTGAGTTTGTTTCGACGTTTCTTTTCATGGTAGTCAGTTAAGAAATGCCGATTCCAGCGAGCTTATATTTTTTGAAACATGCGAGTAAAAGCGATAACATTTATTCTACTTGCAGAATCAACAATTTTTTTTTGGAAAAAAGTGTGTTGAAGATGATGATGATTTATATTTTTGAGTGCGAGATTATACCACTGCGAGTAGGGCTCGGATGTGGAGCTCTTCATGGCCCCGTAGCTGGAGGACTGGTAGCCGGCGCCGGGCGGGCCCGCGTTGGACGCGCGCCGCGGCTCTGTGGCCCCGCCCAGCGAGCTCCAGCCGCCGCGGTTGTTCACCTGCCGGACACAACACAACTCGAATTGTCCTGAGAGGCTGGCGAAGTACCAAGCAGTCACTGGCACGACTGTTAACCGAGATCTCTTGCTGATCGTAAGTCAGACAGTCGTATAGATTCAAAGTCAGTATTCTTTCGTGGCAGTAAATAATAGTTTGTACTTCTGCCAAGTACGAGTCGGACTCGCCCATGAAGGGTTCCATCAAACCCTAAAAAGGCAAGCTTATTTTGTTAACTCTATGAATATGATTGTATAATTACAGTGTTAAAATAAAAAAAAATATGATTTTTATATCTGATCGTACAAACGCTAATACTTGTCGAATCGCTAGAAGTTAGAATTTGTCGGACATTAGAGTGTATCATTGCAAAAACGAAGTCAAACTAATGGTGAAGAAAGTAGTTGAATAGTGTTGCAGTACCTTCTCAGTGACGGTGGACGCCATCTCGGAGACCTTCTGCGTGGCGATGCCGCCGTAGCGCACGGCGCTCTCGGTGGCCGTGCGGGCCGCCTTGCTCACGGACGACGCGAACATCGACCAGCCCTGCAACCCCCGACACCACTAGTATAACACCGGCTCGCTAGCCACAACATGCAACAGCGATTATAGCCCAGCGATTTACTCGCGCGTATCAAGTACAACATTTTGGAAGACACACGCACTCGTGTAAGGTTTCATAACTACTGCCAGATCGAGCGAACACGCCGAGATATACCTCAATACGCGCAATAAAACGCTAGCCTGAAAAGCAGTTTCTACAAGTACCACAGTCAAGGAATACTACTACAGTAAGTTGTATTTGCCGAGCCACGATGCCAATTTTTCAAACAAAATAAAATTTTGAACGGCAGAACTCTCCTAATTACCCTCACAGGCAGAAAGTAACATTTTAGAAAATTTTAGTTAGAAGACATTTAGAGACGTTCACATAGACGTACACGTTGCATGCTTCTCGTTACGTGATCACACAAACAACGACAGTCCAGTGCGTTACCTCATCCTCTTTGTTGCTTTGAGCAAAAACACATAGATACGTATGAAATGGATCGAATACGACGAACACATATTTCTGATGTTAATGATTGTGTCCAGAAAGTGAGAAGCTTGTGATACATGCCGCAGAAGACTAAGTCGCGGTCAAATCAAACGTACTGCCGCCGTCTGTGAGCTAGCTTCACGAAGTATGTTCACTTTTTCGTTTACACCTAATCGCCAATACGCCATACCTAGCGGTAACGCCACGCCTAATTACTGCTCGTACATAACAAAATTTTTCACAATCACACTGGGAACAGTGAGCCTGCTGACAGCCGCTGGCTAACTATACGTTTGATTCGAACGCGCGCTAATAATACTGAAGTAAGACGGAGCGTTGATTCTGTCCAAGCGTCAGCAGTCACGTCAGATCATTCACATCATCATCACGTATTTAGTTGACACGCCGCGATATGCTTTTAATCAGTCATCTGCCGGTAAATTGGTTTGTTTGTGGCACTGTAGCGCTTAAGTGTGTGTACCGATCAGGCCATTTAAAATATATAAGAGGTGAAAGTTAATTACTTGTAAACGGTTATTATTTTAATTCTAGTTATACGTCGCTGCATGAATATAATAATATAAACATTGTGACCCTTTTTGACACGAAAATATTAATTGTACTGTCTCAGCAGCTGATGTGTCGTTAGGTATTTAAATTATTGCAACCGCAAATCTACACACCTCAAACAAAAAATATTTAAGTCATTCAAATAATCTTACAGTTTTAGAGCATACGAGATGAGTTGAATATCAAAGTCTTTAAAACTGTTTACATTTTTAATTGAGCGCGTTCTCACTATACTGTGACAATGAATGTATCGCTGGGGGACTGTCGTCTCTAGCTGCTCTTATTAAAATGCCCGTTTAAAAGACTTGAAAAGTAACATCTACGCAAAAAAGTCGCGACAAAAGTTATTCCTGTCGTCCTATGCGTGAAAACTATTACAAATACACAGACCACCACACGACATCTGCCGCGGCATAGTGTGAACGCGCCTTAAGTCTCGGATGGATTTCATGTCGATTCATTTGGACGCAATGAATTGTAATGATGTGCAAATAAGTGCGTTTCACAGTAGAGATAAAATACAGGCATACGGGCGCGAGAAACACCATCGATGTAAGTTCCTGAGATCTGAAATCTGATAACAAACAAAGCGAATGCCATGAATATAGAACCAAGTTAAGTTCAGAAGGTCGTGCGTATCATGCTGATGAGTTACGAGACATATATAAAAAGAGATACATACAGTGACCAAGGACCGCCCGCATGATTTCAGTCGCCGAGCGACCGAGTTGCGTTTTTGGCTGGCATCCTGTCCGCATGACCATCCGAACTTGACCTTTATTCAAAGACAATTCACTGAGAAAATCCGTCCCTGTCGGGAACCAAGTCCGCGTGTTGGAGTGTTAACAGAAGCTGGTCGGTGAGCTCTGTCCTGTACCATATAAGCTGCAACCTGCTGCCCTCTGCTTGTGGCTTTGATCCTTCTAAGGAACTGTTGTTCCGCAAACACTTAGCAGTCTGTGACGTCGCCATGTTGCTATGTACAGCGATAAGGACACATACATTTGTGACTTAACCCGTAAGCGTATACCATATGCCTTACCAAAACGCATGAGATTTCACCACATTGAAGCTCTGCTAAGGGTTAATATCGCTACACTCTAAATTATAACTTATGTTTTATGCAAATGGTTGATTTATTTTCATTATTCGAGAAGAGATGTGCCTTACTCGTTTAGCTACGATTATGAAGTGGTCATATATGGGTCACACACAAGGAGATAACAATATATGCATGTATTGGCTTCTGATGTCACGGAAGTAATCTCGGAGGCCTTAGCGCATCACAAATGCCTATTGCATTGCGGTCGCTGTAACTATAACAATTCAGCCACGAGGAATCACGAAGTACGTTTCAAATGCCAACTGTCAATTTCTTCGAGGAAATATAGGCTAGTCATTTTATAACGTAAAATATCAATCAGAGAATTATTTAATAAGACACAAATGTCAACTGCATAATACATCGGGCCCTCCAATCAACTTTAAATGTCAGAACATCTATTTTACCACGAGCCAGGCATTTTCAAGCGTGCACTAGTAATTATTAATTGGACCTGTCGTATAGACTCGTTGCGATACTGATTTAAAATTATAAGGCGTACAATGTTTCCTATTATAAAGGTCAATTCTAAAATGGCTTCATAAAAGAAACTTCAATAAAAGCTTCCAGGGCTAGTGGTGGCAGAATTCTGCGGAAAGTTTAATCGGGCTTATTTACGAAGTAGGTACGAAACGATTGTCTAAAACAATCGGTTCCTCTAGTTGAAATAATGATTACTAAACGTGATATACAATTACTCAGACGCCTAAAGTTGTTAACACGATCTTGAAAAATATGCAAGCTGGATCGTTGAATAAAATAGATGTTTGAAATTCAATTGTTAGATTTGGTTACGTCACGAACAAAAAAAAAAATTCGACATGCGGTCAGTCTGTCTACCACCATCTTTTGAAGTAATGACATTGCGCTTGTGGAAGGTAGACGTCGCTCCAAGCCGCTGAGCGCAGTCACGTTTCCACAGTTGCAATATTACTTAATCCTCTGTCCGTTCTAAGTTTCTTCTTGAAGTGACGGGTAGCACGTTATTACGATTCTAACTTAATTTTTTGCTAAAACATTTTTCAATAATTTATAGTATCGCGTTAATTTTAGTTAAAATTAACATTTCTTTTTGCTTTTGTAGTTATAAATTAAATTTTCCAACGGTTCACTTGATCTGCGACGTTATCCTGGTTATACATCTTACACGATGGTTTTAATTTAATTACTTGAATAAATGCAATTTGAAAGGCTAATTAAATGCCTTGCACCTGATAACAAAACGATTTTGTAAAAGCATCTTACCACACTATGGTTGATGGATACATTTATCCATCAATCTAGAATCAAGTTGTACGTTACTATGGCATTTCATAATAACGTAAAATTTAATTCTTTCTCTTTGACGAAAACATTTTAATGTGTACAATTATATTTAGAATTCAAATACCAATTTTTACACGCGTTACATACAAAAAATATCGGTAACGCATTTCGCGTATTTGTAACATTTTATGTCGAGTGGCAAAAAGAAACTCTTAGAACGGACAGATGTTATGATGGGCCGTTTGGTGGTAGACCTGTATTGCGGTTTGCCCACGAGTGGGTAAGCGTGGTACTCACGGTGGCCAGCGAGGCGAGAGTGTTGTCCACCATCTCGTTGCCGCTGTGCATGGGCGACATCGGCGTCGACTGCGACTGCTTCTGATTGCCGAAGCCGGTGTACCGCCCACTGCCGTACTCGCTGCTACTTTAAACATTCATTTCCTATTTAGTTATATTAGTTTCTTACAGCTTTCTTATAACATGCTGCCACGCGGATTTAGAAGTGGATTCGTCGTGCTTATTCTGTGTCTTTGGATTTTAACATTAATTTTATGTAAATTCATATTAATAATAAACTTATATTAACATTGCGTTTGGGAACTATGTACAATGGTGTAATATACAACTAACAATTTATCAGTAAAAACTTGGTCGAAAAATACCGCGTCATAAAACATTGTTTTTAAGCACTTTAAATAAACACAACTAACTGAGGAGGAAGACATCACGGGAGATTTACATTATAATCAAACACAAAATGAAATTAAAGTTTAGGTAGTGTTATGAGAAATAATACAATAAAATATAGTTCAATGTCAGGATTCGCATCGCGCCGTGACCTTGATTACGCTTCTTTGAGCAATGTAGGGCAGACTGCAAGTCTCTGCGAGTCCGTGAAGCGTGCCATCAATTCATTGGAGCGTCTTGAACTTATAACTACCTGAAGAATGTTGTCAGTACAACTTTATAACGAGAAATGTTCGCCGATCTGTATGAAAACCGAGAAAGATGTTATCGAGTGAATAATCTCTGTTAAATTGTTCCTTTACATACAGACGACACTGCGTATGTGATTATTATAGAATAGCACATATTAACTATCTATATTGCGATATACTGAATGCAAAAATAAATTTCAAGCCTATATTAAGAAGTAAAAAAAGCGCACCTGTGAATAACTAGGTAGCAAAAGCATTTCTAATTGAAATAATATAAATCACAAATATTAAGCTTTTGGACGCTATTTTAAAATTTTACAGATCCTTATGTCAGTAACTAAATCCGTGTAGCCGTTTGGTAGAGCATCAAAGATATGTACATACATACACACTACACATTATAGAACCTGTTTTTTTTTGTGGGAAATCATTAAATGATGAGTGTCAGACTTTTACTGACTAAAACCCACTATGTTCCTTCTGGAGCCCTTTGCATGCCGGGGTCGCGGTAACTCTCACGAACATCCCGCAGCCCCGGCAGGACATTATAGAACCTTAAAACATTACCCTCCTTCTAGTGGTGTCGCGAAATGGTATTGAGACTAGAAATTGACGGAAACAAGCACAAAGGCACATTTTAATCAAACTGTGAGACAAAGCGGCGATCAGTCGACGTTGCCTCTCTACAAAGTGTATGTGATTGACTATTCTAGAATTACAATGCCCTAGGCTGATGCGATAGTAGATAACTAGTAGCTGTATAGTGGATAAAGGCGATGTCAGTTCCGATATCGGGTATATATGCTAAGGGTATGAACACACTGGGTTAGACAATATTATTTATAAAGTATATTTGTCAAAGTTTATACGTCACGCTGACGTGAGTGGCGTACGTGTCTCATCTGTTTATAGAGTAGAACTTACTTATTATTTATCCTTCTGTACATGGGAAGAGGCAGTTGGTCTTTTGCATTTGCTATTATATAAGACTTACTGGTAGCTGATATTGTTATCAGATCCGCTGGTGTGGAACGAGTTGTCCCCGGACGAGTAGAAGTCGCGGGAGATGGCGAACTCCTGGCTTTTCTCCACGGTGTCTGGCTTGTAGTCGCTCTCGCTCCACGAGCGCCCCTCGGCAAGGGACGACACCTGGAATTGTTACTGGCGTTACTATTGTCCCATACAGCCTGGCCGCACAGCTGCCCGGGAGACCTGCGAGTTCTCGGAATAGAGACACACGTGAGGCACTACAATATAGAATTGTTCGGCACCCACCGGCTCGTGCCCGAACATCGTTACCTACACGCCACACAGTGTGCTATTGTTTCAGAGCACTGCGGGCGACATCCGTAAAGGTCTCCCGGACAGCCATGGAACCAGCCTTAATTAATCTTAGTTTGAACAGGTAAAGCAATCGCTTTCAACTATTGAATACAGTTGCAGTTACTAAAGAAATTCAACACAACACTTAGACAAGAAACATTTTAATATAACTTGCGGAAATTACGACATATTGTAAGACATTGACATACATGAGCAGTAATTTTAATACACACATCGATAAATAAAAAACCGACTTCAAATTACTTAGCTCCGTGTATTTTTTTACAAATCTATGAAACAATTTTCAAAAAAAAAAATGTTTTAGTATTTAGTGTAAACTTCTTCGAATAACAATAAACTGTTCTTCTTTTTGAAGTCGGTTTAAAAGCATATTCATTCATGATAAGAGAATACAGAGAGCATTTAAACAATGCAAGTGTTTAAGTAAGGTCAACCGCTATAACTGAGGTTGATTTCGCGCGTTATTTTGGCAAAATCAGCCTTAGTCTGTTGATACAAGGGTGCTGTCAACATCGATGTGATCGGTCGGCAAACACGAGTGGTGGCCGAGACATCGAAAGCGTTACACAAAGCGCAAGTATACTCTACTTAACACGAACAAGAGGTACTAAGTTAAGCGAAACATCTGTAACACTTAATTACACATATACTAGGGGTTGTAAAACTGTGTCACCAGCTCCGAGCGACTTGTTGCACTGTTTTAGACTTCAAATTATATATTAATCTTCTTTGTAAATACAGCAACATACGTAAAAGATCGTAATACCTAGTACAAATTATATTAACATCCTACTTATATCATAAATGGCAAGGATTATAATATGGATGGATGTTTGTTACTCTTTGAAGCTCATACAGCTGTATCAAGTTAGTTGACACCCTGGTTTAAAACATATGCTACTTTTAACAGAATGCGTCAGAGGTAGTGTTAGTGCAGCTATAAACGATATTCGGGCCAAGTCACGGGCAACAGGTATTGGTATAATTTAACTATAAGTATGCTTTTGTGGACATCATATTGGTCGCAATCCGATTACTATTAATTTAAATAATACATTTAAACATTACTATGGATTGATTTACATCGACATAAGTCTATCACAATAGATCCATGAATAATTATGAATAAAAATTATTATCAAATTGAAAATTGGTTAAATTTTACATAATAGTAATAAAAGTTCGATTGAATAATTATCTTTTAATAATGAATGAATTTATGTTATGTACCAACGTTTATCATTATAATTTAAAACTTTTGTTATTTTCTGATCGCATTCAAAACAAAACTTGCATAATTTGTATCTAGCTGTGCTAAAAATGCATACGTATCACTAGTGCCCCGCCCTAGATCGCATATAAACCTTCCTCTTGAATCAACCTACTAAAAACGTATACGGACATACAGGCAGACTGTGACAGCAACTTTCCTTTATATTATGTAGTGATAGTGAATAATGGGTTTGTAGTGGTACCTACATGAATTGTTTTTATTTTTAATGTGTTCTTTATAAGGCCAAATACAAGTTTCAGTCTTTTTAAATAATTTCTCAATACCTACTAAAAATGTATATTTGTCGGTAAGGCACAGCTGTACTTTATGACAAAACAAATCGAAGAACTTCCCATATCGCAATAAGCCGCAATCATTTAAATGAAACAAAAATTACAAATAACAATTGTATCAAAGTGAAAAACATTTTATTGTAGCACCGTGCGTTAAGGGCGTAATGTCATTTTGACCTCTTTCATAAATTACTTTTAAGATCTACAGACACATTCAGAAAGATATTCACTTCTAAGAGCTAATAATTGATTCTTATAAGACACTTACATATTACAGTTTCTACACCATTTGCAAACAGGCGGAAGGATAGTACATTTGGTAACGGAAGATAAAAAATACACATAAAAAGCATATCGAAACATCGATAGAGGTTTAAAGACGGCTGCAAAGAGGCACAAGCCTTATTTATTCAAAAGCGTCGCCGATTTTTTTCTATAAACAAAAGTGATCGCAAAAATCTCGTTTTCTTTAAATAAACACTGTAAATAAATCGTTAAAATCGAAGGTTGTTTCTCATTTTTACAAAACCGACCGTATCGGAGATTGTTCGTGTCAAAATATTCAATTCTTGCTTTTTACTTCAAGATTTTTGTGTCACTTTCGTAAAAGGCAAAAGGGGTATGTCGCGAGACCACACAGTAGCTTATAGGTGTAACATTAAGTACAGATAGCCGACGTAACTTGGCACGTCTGGAAAGAGGTTTTAAATATCGCCATCTTTATTTCAGACCAGATAAATGTATGCTCGATCTTTAACAATGTTTAATCTCTTTTCGGAACAGCCAAGTAACGTTGGTGGTATTGTAGTAAGGTGTGTGACTCACTTCACTGTTGTACAGATACAGTGAAGTAAAGCTGTGATGACGCAGCAGCGGCAGGTCGTAGCCGCGGGTCGGGCGCAGGCCCGGCATGGACGTCGAGCGGCGCATGAGCTCGCCGTGGTCGCGTTTGCGAATCTTAACAGCGACGGACTCGTTGTAATCTTACCACTTATATTACCAAACATAAAACCTATTTCGACTCGATTTTGTATAAGAAAATCAGAGCTTGAATTGTCACCTACTAGCTTTATTGCTAACTTACTAAAACACGTAAAAATTCCAAAAGCGAATTCAATCAGTTGTCAATATAATTTAACTATCACTTTTATTGTTATTGCAATATTATAGTATATTCAATGTATTGTAATATTTACCACACACATCTGTTTTAGATAAGTAAATAGGTACTTCAGAAAGTAGTTAAACAGCAACGAGACAGTTGCACGTGATTCTTATTTCTATTTTGTGCGAGCGAAACTTTAAAATTTTCGGTAACCAGCGTAAAGGGTAGTTATCATCGCGCATGAATCAGAATATTTTTATTGATGACTTTATAAAACATTATTTTAGTATAGGTGAATAAAATTGAGCGCTGAAGAGCTTATAGGTAGTCATGACGATATATATAAATATGTAAGCTTATTAGTATATCGGATCTCGTTTTTAGATCCATGCATCAAAAGGCAATTATTTAGTTGTTGTTTATTAACTCGGTTTAAGTTTAGTAGACTTGCAAGATGCGGCCCATTTGAATAGCCCGTGATAAATATAACATAATCATAAATAAATTGAAGGCAAAGCAGATATAGATAGTATTACAGGAAAGTAAAATAATATATTTCGAAGTTATTAAAACAAGGTATCAATATGATCAATTAAATTAATGACTGCATCCCGTAAAAGGGTTCGACGAAGCATATGACATATCAATTAAAATGAACGTTGAAATTCCCATCAAAATGTATTCAGACACAAGAGCGATAAAGGTGAATGCTTCAATGGCTTTTGGGGTGGAGTCACACTTGTACGCCGCGACTGGCTCGCTACGAGGGGATTTTCATATTCGCGGCGAGGTATGTATGATGGACTAAGAACGTGCGAGGGTCAGCTAACGCTTTCAGACCAAAGATCCCCACTGCAAGCATACAACTGATTTATTATTGACGGGCCTGTTGGTCTGGTGGTTAGTGAGCCTGACTGCTAAGCCGGAGGTCGAGGTCGAGGTTCGATTCTTACCCAGGACAAATGTTTGTGTGATGAGCACGATCGTTTGTTCTGTGTCTGCGTGTTTATCAGCTGTCTGATTACCATAACACAACCTCTGCTTAGCTTGGGATCAGACGGCCGTGTGTGGATATTGTCCTAAGATATTTATTATTATTTAAAACTATTAATTTATATATGTTTGCGGCGTGCTAACATCATGAATGAACTTAACACAAGTTTTTGCTTCGAGCAGAAACATCAAGTCTGTATCCACCCTTAGAGGTAGGTAAGTATTACACGCCTACATGCACAGGAAACTTTCGGCATCCGTGGACTTTATTAATTGTTCCTAGAAAGGAAATCGCACGACATCTAATATATACAATTCTTCATCGATATTTTCTTTTCGTGAACGAAGTCGCGGGCTACAGCTAGTTATTACATAACATACTAGCGGATGCGGCTCCATCGATACTCGAATACGATCGATCATAACAGTGCGTGTCAAAGACAAGCCTGCAGCTCTCCAACTAATATGATAAACGCGAAAGTTTGTAAGTATGGATGAATGGATGGATGTTTGGAACTCCCTCACGCTTAAATAGCTGACTATCTTTAATATGGACCAGCTAATATAATTAACAAATAGGCTTTTAACCAACTGCGTGCGCCAAATAGGTCAACTATTTTTGCGGCTATAACCTATAATCGCGCGGGCGAAGTCGCAGGCAACAGCTAGCTGGTACGCAATACAAAAGTTTGACAGATCTTCAGAGTAAAATATATCTTGATACCTGTGACGTTTGTCAGAATGACATCACATGGGGGGGGAGGACTGGGATGGGGGCGTCTTTTGTATTTTATCGATATCTATGTCGTAATGAGTTTTATTAAAAAAATACGTCGTTACGACATTTGAAATAAAGAATGAAGAAAGAATTAAAGATAGAAAATAATTCCCCACTATCGATTTATTTTGCCATTTTTTTTTATTATATTATAACTTTCATACTACAATTTTATCGATATTCGACTGTCAGTTAGTTACACGTCACTATAGCTCTTCAAAATTGCATTTATAGAGTAAGCTAACAACCAAAGAATATTTAAGAGAAATTAAATATTATTTAAATAACTGTTTTTTTACTGGTATCTTTATAATTACACTAGCTGTGCCCGCGACTTCGTCCGCGTAGAATAATTATTTTGGGCATCATTTATTTTTGCGGACAACCTCTGCCAACTGAGCCTGAAGAAGGGTAATATTATGCACACGTAACAAACCATTTGCGGGAGAATGTGAACGGGGCATACTCGTACGCGAGATTAATGATATTAATAACAGTCTATCAACACACTTTTACCAATGCAACTACCCTATACCATCGCAATTAGTGCACAATTGTAGTAGTGTATAAGTACTATCAAATCTTCAAAACCACGCGTAACACACCAAAATTGCAGTCAACAGCTAGTTAATAAAATATAGTAAATCATTTACCGTCCAAACTATTGTTTTTGTTTATTTAAAAAAAAACAATTTTATGTTAAAAAAGCCAGGTACTTCATACAATACTTTTGTACTATCAAAAACGATAGAAGAAAAGTAAATGTTTGTTTAGTATTTATATTCAAAAATTATTGAACAATGAACTCAAAAAGTGTATGTCGAAATGAAATTTGAACTTGAAGTGAAAAAATACGAAGCTCGCAATTCACCAACCCGGCTATTTTGATTGCTATGTTGTAAGCCAAACACATGTTAATACGTATTAATGTAAAAACATAAAAACCATAGCAACAGTATTTTGGTCGCTATGGTGACTCGTACACAGCTATGGTGACTTTAGAACAGTTACGAAAATTCGTGATTGATCACCCCCTGTATAGGATAGCACAATAATATATAGTATTTATGTTAGCCCGACCTTCAGCAATAATATAATGGTGTCATATCTTAACACTGCGATTTAGAAAACGACGAAATTTGCACAACGCCATCTATTGGATTTAGAATTTATCTATCAACATTAGTTCTATTTTTTGTCATAAGATGTCGTTGCAAGTGACACACTGAATTGCGTAACGTAATTATTTTACTTCTTGAATTCATTTAATTAATCATATCTTTTGGTAGAGTGAACCGATTTTGATCAAACAAAGACTAAGTTATACCTCAAGTTGCGTATAATTTTTGTGTATAAACATTGTCTGCATTGAGTTCGTAGATTTTACGTGATGCGGGAGGGACTTTCACCTCTCCTCCTTCCCCCCCTGTATCGGTTTCCGGGATGAAAAGTAGATATGATCCTTCCTCGGAGTAGGTACTATAACCATACCAAGTTTCATCAAAATCCGTTCAGTAGTTTTTGCGTGATTCGCGTTCAAGATACAGACAGACAGACAGACAGACAAAATTTTTTTTAATTGCATTTTATACTTCAGTATCGATAATAAAACGCCCCCCACTCATTTTTGTTTAAATATCTTCAATGTACAGAATTTGACCCCGACCATTTTTATTATAGTATAGATGATTGTTTTAAAAATGCGTTTTATTTTTATACACATACGTCGTACCTATGTTTAAAAAATTTGAATTAAAAAAAAAACATGTAGTGAAGCTGTCTTCAAAACACACTCGGTAATGTCACAGGTATCAAGCTATATTTTACAAAGTATAGAAATAACGCTGCCAGTTTGCCGTACAAAAGGACCGGATCAAAGTTTGTCAAAGCATTCACCGGCCGGCGGCCACCTGTTACCTCAGTGGTTTCTGAATCGGAAGCACTATCAAAACGAAATAGTTTCTGCAAATGTCTCTATGCAATGCTTTGACTTGGAAACTAGAATACTATTGCCAGACTCAATAGAACGAAATATTAACCGCAAATAAGCCAAAGTGAGATCTAATTTTAGCAGTGCAGAGTTACCTATTTCCAAAGAGTCTTTATGCTTAAATTTAAAACCAATTAAGAATACTATAACCGTTATTTATTCACGCCAATTATACAAGGATACCATAGGACCAAAAGGTGTCGAAACGATACAACATAGAAAATTGTCTAGTCAACTAAAATCATTATTTTATGGAGATTAAAAAACGTCGTATGAAACTTGTAAACAACTAAATAGACTTTGAAACACTATAAATAAATTAAACAATAAAATAAATTTGAGAAAATCGAGACAAAGTCATTCTGTACAATATCTTCGCTTTCTTAGAAATTTACCCAGACATAAAAAGGACGGATTTTGAAAAAACAATGTCCGTTCAAAAGCATTAATTTACGCAAATATTTACTGTGATTACTATCAGAGTAATACTTGGGAAAAGAGCAGGAATGATGATGATGATTTACTGAGATTAACAATTTTGGTTGTTGAACACGTCGACAGGCTTACTGTGTATACCGTCGGATACCGTGTAGTGTTACCGGATCGAAGTTCCGATTCACTAGAGATTGATTAAATACATTAATTATGCCAGGCTAAACCATGCAGCACTGGAAATTGAGAGGCCTCATCAATACTTGCATCTTGTAACAGTAGCCATCGTGTGTACGAGAGACCTAAGTTTATTACGTAGCTATTGTAATGATCGCTGCTTCGTACAACATGTTTCTCCTAAGTTAGTTAAATAATTACACCACTGGAATTCGAAAAGGCTTAGAAATTCGACAAATATTATAAACGCGAATGCTTGTAAGTATGAATGGACAGATGGATGGATGGATATAATAATATGTGTGTTCTGTTTCGCACTCAATCAGCTAGAGCTATTTTGATAATACGTCTTTAGTATGATGTTAGTTAATAAGCTAGATTAACAAAGGCTACTTTTTAACCGACAGCGTCAGACAGGGGTGATGTTTTTGCAGCTATAATCGACATACGCGCAGACTAAGTTGCGGACAACAACAAGTTATATATTTAGAGCCTCAGTAACTTCTTACTGTACAAGTTAATAAGAGAGTTTAATAAAAAATCTTCACTTTAACCTAACATATGTCTGTAAGTGTTTAAAATGTTAACTTTATACTGTGTAATTTACACATTACGCTCTCATTTGACACCTCTCTTGTGTATTAAATGTACGCCGCATCTTGTAAATAGCTGACCTAATTTTAATTACCGTCTCTTTTAAATATCTTAGCTTCGAACTAAATTTTCCAGAGCACCAGATACTCGTAAATTCCTGTCGGAGTAACAACGGAAAATGTGACACAAATAGTTGTTGAGCTACGGAGATGAGGCGGCGATGTCCTGTGACCGATGCACGATGTCGGTACGCATACATTGTGCCTCTGTGAGTTGCCTGCCGGGGCTAACATCAACAAAACGGCCCTATCTTGTGAATCTAGGCCGAGTGAAACTAGGAGATGTCGAACAAACTTTAAATTACGTTAAAGTTAGGTGACATACTGATCGTACGCAAGCTAAACATCGAATAAAAACTCGTGATTGAGTTGCATACGATAAGTGTTTGCACACAGTCAGTTATTAGCGTTTTGATTTGAATTTTGACACAAAAATGCAGTCGTATTCTTCCTATTGATATTAAAACGAAAAAGTTTGTAAGTATGGATGGATAGATGTGTAAGAAACATCTATCCATCCATACTTACAAACTTTTCTTTCGCGCTCAACCGGCTGGATCAATTTTGAAGAAATTTACTATGGATTTAGCTGATAAATTTTAAAACGACTACCTTGAAAGGGGGCAAATGTTTAAAGTAAAGTAATCTTTATTGTGTTGATTGAGTAGGATACAGTACAGTTTCTACAGTAGAACCAACATTCGCGCGGGCGAATTCACGCGCAACGGCTTGTAATCTACACTAATATTATAAAGAGGAAAACTTTGTTTGTTTGTTTGTTTGTTTGTAATGAATAGGCTCAAAAACTACTGGACCGATTTTAAAAATTCTTTCACCATTCGAAAGCTACATTATCCACGAGTAACATAGACTATATTTTACTTTGGAAAAAAATAATAACAATAATAATAGCGGTCCGGACCGATTTCGGCCACGGCGGCCAGTGTTACTATGACACCAGCCAGCTACGCGGGACATATTATAGTGCACAAGCGTGTGCGCAAACACAGGTGCACTCTCTACTCTTTTACTCTCATAGCCCGATGGGACGGTAATCCGACACGACCGGAGAGAGATCAGGCGCAGGACCCACATTTTTACGTGCCTTCCGAAACACGGAAGCTGTGATATTTATTTTTAAGCGCACACAACATTCGAAAAGGCGGTGCGCGCCGTGGGGATCGAACTCAAGACCTCTGACTTAGCAGTCCTACGGTCTTGCCACTAAGCTATCACAGCTTCAAATAGGGTTGGTCATATTGGAAAAAAAATAGGGTTCCGTAAGATATTTGGATTTTTCGGACACAAACTGAAAAAAATCAACCAAAGTATCCAAGTATACACGCGGGCAAAGTCGCGAGCGGACAGCTAGTTAATAATAAACCTGCGTTAAAAGACGTGAATAATCTAGTTAGACCGGTAACAAAGAACTTATTATATAGAAGCTCACGATATCTTATCGATATGTGCGTGCAGCGTTACGCTACTGCAAATCGATAAAGGCAATCACCTATAATTTCAATTTTGCAATCGATACTGACCTGAAAAATTATATGAAGTCTCGACAAAGAGCTTTTAACGCGTAACCATGTCTGTATTAGTTCTTACCATTTGTTATTGAATTTCTAGCCTTATGTTGGATATGGGAATTTTTCATCAAAAGTAATTAGCGAAAATGTCGTTACAGAAAGGGGATTTGCTTTCAAAACCTTATTTAAAACTTTTTATTACTTTTGCAGTTCGTTAAACTGATAGTAAATCTTATAAGTGTAAAAATTGCAGTAGGTACATATTCTCACAAAAAAATGTTTAAAAACAAGCCTAAAACTAATAACTGATTCAGCCGCATAATGACTTACAAAACGTTTAATTTACGAGCCATTTGTTCTTTTCTCATTTCAAAGGTAAAATTATTAGCTCCGATGGTAAGCTTTACAAACACTAAGGAAATAAATTAATTGCATTTAATAGCAATGCTTTTAGCAGAGTAATGAGATGGTCGGTCCGAGGCTTGGGGCGCAATACTTCTGCAGCGTAATTTTAATGCGCTTATTCTATATTACTCTTATATTATATGAGTTTATGTGAACAAAGGAATTACCTAAATGTTCTCTTTACCTTAATATAAAAATGGGGTTGTTTACAACAATGGTGAAGTAATGAATAAATTATTTTTAAATGAGGATCACCATTGGTAGGGTGGAACGTATGTAAAATAACGTAGAAGAACATTTTTTTTCAATACCCGATAGCTTTAACTATTTTTCACAATGGGTTAAAAGATTGATAATAGTTTTATACGTAAGTAGGTGCCAGTTTAATAAATAACAAAGTCTAATTTTGGTAAGTAAAATATACAGGAAAAGAAATGATAAAGTTATTTTAACCGTGAAACGTCTTTGAGCACTAGTAAATAATAACTAAATCAATACATAATACAATTTTAAGCTTATTCGCATATCTGTACACCGCCTTAATCTTAGTATAATAGCAAGCTAATAAACGGGTGCAACGCTTAGATCTACGTTATCTTAATTAAGTTGGATGGACGCTTCAAACCGCTGCCTCCCTAACCTCCTACTCCCCTACCCTAACACGGGACGTCCCGAAAGGAAAGACCGCGGAATTCGGCATCCCGCCGTCTCGGCACTGTCTAGCCGAGCGAAGGCCATTACATCCGCCCCGCGTTACACTTAAACTTTGTTATCCCGAAACGGTGAGCAGGTTCAAGGTTAGGACTGCCATTTTAAAATAAGTCTCAGTTTTAAATTCGGTAATAATTACTAAAATTACGCTTTAGAATATCATAGTGTTTGAAATTAATAGCTGATTGGACGACTTTCTAAAAACAAAACGATTCTAGCTTTGAAAAGCATTTCACATTTGCAGTTTCGCACAAACTATGTAAACTTTCAATTAGATCGTTAACGAATTGAATGGAAAACCTAAAGTTCAAAACACCGTCGAAATCGTTAGCGCTATAGGACCGACCAATCAATTCAGTTCCGCCGCTTGCTAAATTAAATAAACTCACGCGGTCTTATTACAAAAAGCGGTTTAACTAGGAACCCAGGTTTAAAGCTCGCTAAACTACGGTTTAAACAAAAATGTTATTATAAAACGAGATTTTGCGTCAAATTAAAGACCGAATTATAGATTAACGCTAAACCTCGGCGACCCCTAGTATAAATAATAATATGATAAACAATGGTTTATTTCGTATCTGACATTTGTTGTATTACAAAGAGGTTTATTAAGTTCTTTTATAATAAGACGGACGAGGATCCCGCGTCGCTGTCACACAGGGTATAGCTTTAGTTTAGCGTATAATGTTATGGAAAATGTAATAACCTAATTTACGATGCATAGGTAAGGCGGCTCGAGAACTTGCCACTAACAAGCGAACAACTAGTAAGTACTTACACTGTCAAAGTTAATACGAGAAGCGGTGGCGGCTAGGAACCCTTCGTAAACCCACGGCAATATAGTGTGGAGATCATTGTATCTTGTTTATAAAATTCCCATGTCACAATGTTAGTTACCGTCCCGCGTCCTCCGAAACGGCTTTAATCATTTTCACCAAATTTTATGTGCGTATCAGTAAGTCTGAGAATCAGCTACTACCTATTTCCCATCCCTATTCTTTTTTCGCGTATGAATGTCCGGGCAACAGCTAGTCTTATTGTAAACGTGCCGAAGAATCTTTATTTAAAATGTAATTTAAATTACCTAAATTAAAAAAATATATTAAAAATTATTTGACGATCTAAAATCCAAGAGACACAATATATTAAAATACAAGTCTCGAGTTTTATGAGTTCGTAATAAACAGTGAAGCTGTTGTCCTTCTCTAATCACATTTACTTAGCAAGACAAGACAAAGACAAGGCGTGGATATGTGTGTCGATAGCCGCATGTGATGTGAGAGTTTTAATAAACGACAGCACTCTCTAACTGGGGTCGGTGCATGCAATTCATCAAGCTGAACTTAACCTAATTAGGTGCAGACCTACGATTCCATCGAACGTATTCATACTAAGTGGCCGGGAAATGTTCTACACTCGCTCTGTTGTGTGCAGTACGTTTAATTTAATTAGGCCATGCAACGGATGGGGTGCAACGCACTCGAGGGGCGGCGTTGGAAACAGATTTGTCTATTTCAATTACGAACATTTCACAGTAACCCTTTGTACCACTTTTTTATAATTACAATAGACAGCCAGTATACCGGAGTGCAGTACGTAACAGATATACTGGCTTACCGAGAATTTCAATATTTTTTTTTTTTTTTCAAAAAGCTAGTGGCTTTTCTGGGTACTCTAAAACAAAGCTTTTTCCCAAAACTAGAGACACGCCCCAGCTTCTACGTAAATATTATAAAGCATCCTTTTCAACTAGTCTTTTTTTCACAAAAAACACTTTTAAATCCGTTGCGCAGTTTTAAAGATTTTTACTATGTAGTAATATCAATCGAGAACATGTTAAACGCTTCATTATTTTGAATTATTACTCTGAACTCGCTTTTAAAACAATGAGTTTATTAATGTTATTACCTAGACGAGGCTCAAGCTGAGCGAAGCAGAAAAGGGTAAGAGAATCGTAAACACATTACCTGAGCCATGTTTTAAGTAGGACGCGCTAAAGAAGTAAGTGAACAACACTGTCTAATGTTATAAGCCTAGTACAGATTATGTGTAAATAGATATTAACAATATCATTCACCTACACTACAATAACATTATATCAAATAACATAAATCCTATTTAACCCGGGTTACTGGGAATCGGAGAGTAACTGACCAGCTACGAGACAACACAAATGAACAATTGTATCAAAGCAAATTGTTCTGTACCTCATTAGCTTGCCTAGAATTAATTGCTTTAATAATTGCAATATGACAATCAAAGTATACCGATAAATGGACGTTTCCGATATCCGATCTGCATTCAATTAATTAGGGTATATAGATAGCTTATTACCGGAGGCATTAAGGTAACATGGACGTTCTGACGCCCGTCGCTGGGATTACAACTGTATGCGCGTTCGTGGAATTGATTGAATGGTTTTGAACAAAGCGGTCGAGTATAACAGACAGTTGTATGCCAGTAGACCCCTAACCACGTAATTATAGCGAACCAATTTAACGGGATGAGTTGATGTCGTTTTGGTTGTTGTTCTAATAAATGAATAATAGTTTACTGAGGCAGCATAGCCTGAAAAATAATGGTATCTACATAAATTTTGGCAAAAGAGCAAGACCCCAAACACAGCTTCGAAAACGGTTTAGCAAAAGAGATAAAAATTGAGCGAAAAATTACTAATCTGTATAATAAGCTTAACAAAATACTCACTGCTTATTTTAAGTACGGAAAAAATATGAACGTTTGAGTTTTGGCACTATACTGAAATGTATTTCTTTATGTAAATACATAATGCTTAATCAGAATTTGTTTTTCCGTTTAGAACTATTTTCATTGCGTAACAGAGAATGCAATGGACCTCGCTCTAATAAGGAGGGCGGTATAGTATTGCAATGGACAGCTGCGGTAAAAGATTTTGATATAATCCTGTAAGCCGAGCGTAGCGGCGGCGCACTACTACGATAACTCATTTAATTAAGATATCCAAGACGTATTACACTAAGCAGTTCACTCGGAGCCGATAAGAGCGACTTGTAAAACTCCACGAGCATTTTTAAGGCCTTTGGGAAATTAAACCGAGATTTTTCGCTCGCAAACCTCACCCGAGATTGAAACTTTTTCGAAACTAGATTAGTTTGCGTTTAATTATTTCCTGTAGGATATAATGATCGGAAGCTAGATACTTATTTACGTTTCACTCGAAATGTCAGTACAGGAATTGGGTCAGGATTTTTTTGCTCTTTCAGCAGTCCGATATTGTTCGATGAATTCGTGAAACTATCGAATGACCTATAAATATACCGCATGTATGAAATAACTACAAGTAACAAGACTATGGCAATTCACTGTTTAACCCGAATTTCCAGGTCAAATATTGTAATACGATTTATGATTGAACAGTATTGCAAATTCCTGGAACACTGATGGAATGCTCGAATGAGCCAATATGCCAAAAGCTGATTCTGTTAAAGGCTTACGGGCCGAGGATTCCTTATATAATACACGACATACCGTTCATTGTCTTACAATATTTAATTATCCTCTGTATTGTACTAGCTCCACTGTACCAGGAATGGTTTGTACTTAAGCTTCAATAGATACAATACATTGTGAACGTTTTGCGTCTAGCGTCGCCTGCCTGTACTTAAACTTTAGGTCCCGTTTTTAAATTGCCACATAGCATTTATCATATAAATATCTGATGTCATAATCATTATGAAATTAAATAGTTTATTTCTGCAAATAGGATAAATTTCCACTTTAACATAATTTGTTTTTAATAGAAGCTCGCTGGAATCGTTTCCTTACCGGTTAACCTGAAGAGAAAAAATAACTATCATCCGTCAGTTTTCAATATTTGTTCCTCTGTAGTGAACTTTCGATACAAAGGCAAACGCTGTAAATCGATATAAAAAGCTGACCGGGCTGGTTATTATCTATGCGTAATTATCATTCCGCTATAAATCTACTATATCCGCACTCACATGTCGTGTGGACATATTGTTATTCAAAAAATGGTTTTTCGTTTAAAAACTGATATTAAACTAGTGCAGCAACGGCAAATGAATTTGTACTTTTATTTTTATTGTGTGCGAGTTGAAATAGAAACCGTTTGTTCGTTTTATTTATTGACGTACCTGGTATCGGCAGGTCGGGCATCTGAGCCACGCTGTGCAGGTCTCGTACGTAGAAACCAATTAATAATTTTTCGTGTAACGGACACCCGGCGAAATTGGTATGCACGGAAGTTTGAAGGTACTGGACTTATTCCAACGCTTCTGTAGATACACTCTCACGTATATTATATTCGATTTGAGAGCCACTAACAAATGTTATGACTTACAATTTATCTAGGTTCCTTGTTTTGTTAACATTTATATTTTTAAGTATCCTCTTGAAATCAGCGAGTGTATAAGTCCTTGTTAACGTAATAAGCAATAAAAACTATAAATTTTAATTTACCTGGAATATTATCAAGTGTTTATCGAGATGAAGTCTTCTTCAAGGCAATTATGGAGAATTTCTGTTATTATTTTTTATATGATGAAACAAATGTACTAGGTTAATGAGGTATTAAGCGTGAAGTACTGTTTTCTTGAAATTATTATACATTTAAATTTCAAGCATTATAATTTTTTCGAGAGGATTTTTTTGGAGTCTACATCTGAAGGGTATCAAACACTGTTTGCATGCCCTCATTGTTTGTCTGTGGTTGTTAGAGGTTCAAGTTTTTACCAGAATATGCCGATTTATATGGTTTAAGAACCGCCGTTGTAACCGCATGGACGTGGCACAAAATAACAAAATTGTACGCGAAGCGCCGCGGCTTCTATTCTCGCGTACGACGATTTGTGACCTACTAATGCTTGTTTTTAGGCTGAATTTAGTTGGTGTACTAATGATCATTACATTTATATGAGACTAGCTTTTGCCCGCGGCTTCGCACGCGTTAAGAAGTATTATTGTTTAGCAAGTTAGTGTAAAAAATTAGGGCCTACAAAACTTTCTTGTGCACAATATTCTTAACTAATTTGTCATTTGGCGCTAAACCTATCAAGCTACTGGGAGAGCTTACTCGTGAGCAAGCAACATAGAACTGCCCATGAGAGAAGCAATGTTCTCTCAAGTCAATACCCGCAAATTTGAGAGTTTGCCCCTGAGACTTGTTTATAGTCATGGCTAGTCAAAAATCAAAGAAGATTTCTACAAACATCCCCTATTTCATTCCCTTATGTGTGGAATTTATCAAAATCTTTCTTAGCGGATGCCTACGTTATAGTACCTATATGTGTGTAAAGTACAGCCCGATCGGTTTAATTTTGACAAAGTTTCATAAAAAAATTCATCCCCTTTTTTATTCCCTTGGGGGTAGAATTTATCAAAATCCTTTCATATCGGATCCCTACGTCATAACATCTACCTGCATGCCAAATTTCAGCCCGATCCGTCCAGTAGTTTGGGCTGTGCGTTATGCATTAATTTCGATCGAATTTGATTACCATAAAAACGGTTCTAGTAAGTTAATCTTAAAAGATAGACATAGACTGTCGCGGACATTTTTTTAGATCATTTCAATAGAAATAATTCTTACATACATATATTGTGTGTATCTTGAACCGGTTTCGCAGCGCACGCAACGGAAGCCCTCAAGAATGAACAATTTTTCCCGTTTTTTTTCACATTTTCCATTATTTCTTCGCTCCTAATAGTTGCAACGTAATATTATATAGCCTAAAGCCTTCCTCGACAAATGGTCTATTCAACACAAAAAGAATTTTTCGATTCAAACCAGTAGTTCCTGAGATTAGCGCGTTCAAACAAACAAACAAACAAACTCTTCAGCTTTATAATATTAGTATAGATTCCCAATTTCAAGGAGTTATTTGAAAAGAAAAAGACGAAAAAAGGACTTGTTATTTGATTCAACAAAATCATTAATCTTGCAGGTAAAGGCGTAAAAAAAATATCATTGAGAGTAACTATAGTTTTTGTGTTTTACAACTAAGTTCTAAGTGTAAAGTAATATAATGTTCTACGGTAAATGTATTCCCACCTTCGTATAGCCCCAACCAGAAGCTTTGACCAAAGGAAAAGCGAACAAATAGGCTATGATAATAAGCGTACTGTGAACGTAAAGTGATTCTACGCAATGTTCTAATAGACACGTTACTAGTAGTAAATATATATTGACTTATGTAATATTAATTCTTTTCACAAGACTCGATGATAAATATGAAGATCAAACTAGTCGTTTTTGGTCCGGTGCAAAGATGTTTGATACTTAACCGTTCAAAACTATGTCCAATCAAGTGAATGACACATTTTTTTGTGTAGAACACTTGCATTGTGCTATTAAAGACCAACATATGAAATCGTCTTAGTCATTAACTGTGATTAAATTTCAACGGCTTAACTAATCCTACAGCAGTACTTATTTTCTTTCAGGACCGGAGCATTAATAGGACTATTTATCAAGGTGGCACCGAAACCTTTCCGATACTGATACACAATAAAACTACATTCTAGTACACGTATGTAATAACAGCTGCTATGCACCGACTCTAATATTACGGGGCGGAAAGTTACCCGAGTCACTCGAACGAAAGGTCGCATCGTCGCGAACAATCAACTATTGAAAAATGTTCGATATAACATCTGTGATATGACGCAAGCTATTACACACGCATTCTACGGGGCTTCCTATCCAAGGAACTTTACCAGGATAGTTGACAACTACTCCGCAAGTCGAGCGCTATAGCTCCGAGAATGACAGCGCGAATATTCTGTACTCATTGCTAGATCTCATTACTCGACTGTTAGGTTTCCTGACAAATGATTGACGAATTCCACACTTCTTCATATTTTATATTAGTCCTAGCTGTTGCTCGCGACTTCACCCGCGCGAAGGCCGGTGGTAGCTGCAAAAATATTACCAATTCTATCGCAGTCGATTAAAAACCCTGTGTTAGTAGGGTGTCAGCTAACTCCATACCAAATTACATTAAAATTGATCCAGCCGTTTGAGTGTGAAAGAGTAACAAACTTTTACATTTATAACATTAGTAGGATATGTTTACTTGTTATAAATTTATTTTTAAAAACATTAAACAAAACAATTTAAAATATAATAAATTAACACATAACTACCGAACAGTTAAACTTAAAAAAGAATATACATACGCATATATCATTTTATTTGTGGTGGTAGGCCATAACTTTAGCAAGTCAAGATTTTTAAGTGTAAAATGCATAAAAATACTAGAAACAATTGACACAAAATACAAAAAGCTTCATCAATTAAATGCAAAAATGTCAGGTGTGGGGTTCGAACCCACGCTCCCTCTCGGGAACCAGAGCTTAAATCTGGCGCCTTAGACCACTCGGCCAACCTGACATGTTAACAAAACGTAAAATTACGGGTACTGTATCGTACTGTACCTACAGTTCAAGATCGCTTGATGAATTTTTTTCTTGTCTACTAGCGATCCGCCCTGGCTTTGCACGGGTATTGCACCCGTGCAAAGCCAGGGCGGATCGCTGATACTAAATATTATAGAAAAGCTGCAAATTATGTATATAAAATTATAGCAAACGCTGCGTCCCGTAATTTTAAATCTGTAATATCTTCGAAAATATTTATTTAAATCTTGTGTTATAATGGACCATACAGACCTATATTAAATTAAAATTTTATTTAAGCTATTTAATTAGATAAGGATTAACGCTGTAATGGTTAAAATTGCTTCGAAAATTAGACATTATTTGTCGTAAAAAGTAAATGACCAAAAAATGTTATTGTAGGGTATTCATAAGTGATAGACATATATCATCGCGGAGTTTTCTGTAGACCTTATCAATGTGTACAAATAATTAATTAGTACATTATTTTGATAAATCTCGTAGAGTTCAGCCTGCGTTTGCAATGTAAGCGGGAAAAAAATGATAGTTAACATTAGAAAACTCAAAAATAACAGTATTTCTTCACTATTCAATGGATGGTATTAAGCATATAAACCTTCCTCTTGAATAATTATTCCATCTAATAAAAATAAACCCCATCAAAATCCGTTGCTTATTTTAAAGATTTAAGCGGTCGAAAGGACAAAAAAAGTGACTTTGTTTTATACTATGTAGTGAAGATGCAAAAAATAGTGCTTTCAGACAAAAAACCGTTCTGAATCGGTTCACACTTACATGCTTTACGTTGCTACGCTGATTGCTACACAGGTCAATTGTATATAATAACAATACAGTTTTAATTCAGCTTTAGATTTGAATGACACTAAGTTGCTTTATGCTTTTGACTACCAAGCTATGGCCACTGTGCCATATACCATTTGTTTAAAGAACGGTGGCCATACCTAGGCCTATGTCCAGATGAGGAATACCACAATCAGAGGAAGACGAAGTGGCTGTTATTGGCAAATTTAATCAATTTAAGATACTAATCTACTCGACGAAATAAATCGGGGTGTCCTATTAACTTCTACCCTTCTAATTAGTGCTCACCAAATATTTGCGATGATACAGACTGATCAGATATTGTGTCGTCATTACGTAGTGCTAAGTACACAGTGACGTGGATGAGTCGCGAGTCAGATGTCGTAACTTAACTCGCATTTGTTTACATTTAGCTTGCGAATACATGTCAACCTTAATCTCTGGTTTCTCAAAAGCTGATCAATTGTAAAAATAGTTAATTTTCAGTCAAATCTCATGTCAAGCTCTGTGATTGATTTTGAGTTTTATGGTCAACCAATTACATTCGTGATCCATTGATTAGTAGATAGCAGATTCAATTGACTAGCCTTCCTGAAACTGTAGGTAAGTAATGTTCCTGATTGAATGTAAAATAAAAAAATCAGATCATCTAATACTCTAAAATTGTATGCAATCGTAATATTAAAAGCCGTAAGATGTAATTGAGAATACTAAATGTATTTGCATTGCTATCAAGGACGTTAGTTAGTGATACTTTCTTAGACAAAACTTCAGTAGTATCAATTTGCCTAATGCGTTTCCACAAGCTTTTATTTAACTTGCGACGTGTCTTGTTACTTTTAAGTCTTAATATTTGTTAAGTGATTTAATAAATGTATACAATGGTATTTTCAGTAGGTAAATCAAATATGATTATCGTTCTTCAGTAGTAGTAATGTTTGGTAACTCTACCAACAACTTAATAAAAGTTTGATTAAAGTGCATTTTTAACAAAAAACGTGAGTTTCTAAACTCGATGTGAGTCGCTGGTTTTGATGAACTACGCGACCTGTCAGCAAAAACGCAGCCTCTTTGAAATGGATCGAGAGCAAGGCATGTCCGATGGGCCGAGCGCCAAACGCTTCACACAGTCAACCTAAGGAAGTGGCTTTCCTCCATACTAGAATGTAACCAGTAATCTAAATGTTAACAGTTGGCATATTGACCTGACCCATCACATGATCGCTATTTTTGCTTAAATACACGTCGGCCTCACTACACTCTCGCTCAAAACCGAATTACCTACGCCACAGAGATACGAACGAAATTTATAAAATGTAGAAACAAGATCACTGTGATACGATAATCGTGAAAATAACTAGTTTCTCTATAATATGAAGCATAAGATAACAGAAGTGTGCTATTTCAGTTTATTTGGAGACTTGGATATATCCAGAGCACTATATGTCATGTTTTGATAGAAGTTTCGACGTTCTATTTTAGAAATAACTCCAGACTTAGACCGAGTTCGCTGGTGTCGCATACGTCCGGATATGTGTCCAACAAAGTTAGTGGCAAGTACTAAAGCGGAATGCTATAGTTGCAGGGGTGATAAAGTTCGCTACAGTGCAGGTATAGCATGGCTAAATAGAACCCGGTCGTATTTCAAATACATCTTTTATAGGTGTCTAGTAAATCAGTCAGTTTTTAAAAATCTTAGGCGTTCCATACAAATTATCATCGGCTGACCAAAATCACGAAAATCAAGTACCTAGTGGTAATTTATAGGTAAGAATCGACATAATTGGCTAATCGGTTGGTTCACTAAAAGTTAGGAACAATAAGTCCATATCACATATGGTGCCGACAATCGATCACTGACGCGAGGTGTTTAACGCCGATCAAGAACGAATTTATTCCGCGGCGGCCGGCTTATCATTTTCAGCCGCTTCTACCCACGGGATTTAGACAAGTAGGGAAAAAATCACTACGCTACTTTAGTATCTCAAAAAGTGTTAAAAATTATTCCTAAACTGAAATAAAAATGTGTCTTGGATTTCGTTTCGGTACAAATCCGTCAAATGTGTATTAAATTTGATCGTCATCTAACTTCTCGTAACAAGCTCGTGAGGCCGGGTATATCTTCCTTTTACGTCTCTATTCCATGATAGTACCCTTATTACAGAAGAGCTCTTCTAGTCGCCACGAAACGGGGGCGTCTGAACAAAGATCACTATTTCAGCGGCGTCACTTGTTTAAAAATGTTACAGTTACTAATGATGTGACATTGGGATGCGGCTTCAAAAATGTATGTCAACCAGGTTTAAATCGGAGGTATAATATTTATTCCCTTTTTCAAGTAATTAAATATTTGTCGAAGCCTAAATTATTACTAAATTTGACCTAATAAAACAACCGAAGTAAAAAGATTTTGAATGCATTTTACTAAAAAAAAATCTAATATCCTCTAAATCCGTTAATGAAATGTAAAAGTTTTTACAAACATCCATATTCCATCCATAGATATCAAGCAATCGTTGAATTCAAATTTACGGATCAGGCCGATGTTTGTCATGTCGGCACCAAACCCGCAGAACGTGCGCTTTTAGTCGGCACAGCGCACTAATACCACTCCACTATGAGGACTTTCAAACCTTCCCCCTGGATTTACAACACACTTTAATTTTTATTCGAAAATGTGTAACGTGAGTAACTTTCTAAATTTACGCGTAAAACTTCCTCTAGGAACCTATAAATTGATTTGCTTGCAGGAAGTAAGTTACGGACGTTGAAACATAAGTCCTAATACATTACCCCTTAACAAGAAAAGCTCTAAGTAGAATAATTTAATTTGCCTCCCGTTGAGCTCTGACCATAAAATCACTACTTATCAAAGAGTATTATAGTCCCGTGCGCAGTAATGAGGTTACAATAGAGTGAAATATTTAATTATTATAAGGTCCCAACCACGATTGTAATCCTGGTCAAAGTAGTTTTCATTTAATTCAATTCAGGGAAAAAAGAAAATATAGTTTCATATCGCGAACAAGTTCCGTTTGTCGTCTAAAATATGTGTTCAAGGCGCGAAATTTTAAAATCGTTAATTCAATATCTCTTTTATGACGCTCTTTTTAAATAACGTTAAAAAGTCTTCAAATATTTCTAGTGTATCATACATCTTAAAAAAAAAATTACATGGTGTCGCCCAAAGGAAGAACCCAATAACGGGTGATAGGCCAAATCCCGGTAAATTGCCATTGGCCAAATTCAAATAAAAAATTTGGTCATTATACTTTTCGAGTTAAATGCACCCAAATAATATCTCTTCACTACAGTTTGAAATTAAAACACCTGAGTTCAAAAGAAAATTATTGAACGTTCACATGAAATGCGAAATACTATTACCATGTTATTTTGTTAGATTATCTTACTTGGCGCATTTACTTGAATTCGAACTTGGTTGAGAAGGGAAATTAATTGAATGAATGAAAATCTCTGACAAAGAGAGGGTTTATCTTATTTGAAAGTTTCGTATTAAAAGCGGATTCGATAGGAGTGAAAAGCCATGTAGAGTAAAATATATCAATGTTGAATAGAATATATCCGATGACACTAACACTCGTTTGTTTTTTTCGAGTGCGAGCCCACGTCGGGCGCCATTAGCACCGGGCTACTCCACAAGCACGCCTGCATAGCGCCCGGGGTTAAAACAAAACACCTCTCGCTTCGGAGATCTGTCTGTGTCACATGTTCACTGAAACCTACGATATTATTGAGGATATTCTACCTGCATGCATTTCCGTACCGAGTACAGTCGGAAGCGAAAGTCGATGAATTTATAAACTGGTAATAAAGTTTAAAGAAAATCTGTGTTAATGGTTTCCAGGAAGTTTACAATAGTATTCTGGACTTTAATCTTTATTCCCTGTACCAATACCAAGCTCCTTTATTCGTAATGTATTCAGAAGTCATGGACATGCGAGTGTTTCATACACACTATCAATAAAATCCATGAGGTTAGATTTCTGTTGCTGACTGTACACACATACATTTCTCTCTAAATTAATACAGGCATACGGGAGGGACATTTTACAATCCTTTGTGCACAAAAAGGGAAAAAATGGTATTATTCGTTATAGTATGTATGGGGTATCAGTCGATAGTGGATTTTGTGATATTAATACCCGCCTTGCCGCGAACCACATCCATCCGGCCTGTTCCAGGCTTTTATATGAAACCTTAATGAATGCAGAACAATGAGCCGCGTGTAAAAGACCAAAGCTTTATTGTTTTATTATGTTTCAACTCGAGTTTTCGTAATTACACAAGGTTTCAATTTGTTATTGATTGAGTTGTCGCATTGACGGCGCTGGGTCAATTTCACGACTTCTAAGCTTTGATCAGAAGACTGCCCAAAAAAAAGTGTGTAAATTTCTTTTTTACATTTTAATTTCTAACTACCTGATACAAGAATGAGCTACAGTTAGAGTTTATTACGTCGCTGCGAGTGACACTGGCTGCATTTAATTTGCGAAATAACTAAAATAGCTGACAAAAGACGCCGTTTTATAATTTTCCGGAGGGTAGTCGTGCTTTTTAATTTTTAAACGATGTGCTTGTATCTTTTTAATTAGTCTACAAGAAGTATTTAGCTTTTCGCTTCAAACGTTAGCAAAGGTATTTACGTTGCACTTATTTTCTTAGAAATAAGGTAACTCTAGACCGTTACAGATTCTTAGTTTACAAAACAAACTGATAAAGAATGTTGTATTAAGATACAGAAAATAAATATAACATAAAAGAAAATAAATAATGTGCTTTAATTAGGGTTCTAGGAATTTTCGGTAAGATGAGATTACTGGTACGGCGGGCTTCGAGAAATTGATAATTATCGGATTAGTTTTCAAGGATTAGTATTATAAATATCCTTTTTTTGTACTTATCCTATTAAGTATCGATCTAATGGCTGGTATTGACAACATCAAGTTCTTTATTAGAAAGGAGGTTATAAAGGTTGAATCCGATTTAAATAATAATTTTGTGCAACGTCACCCCGAGATGTTACTATCTTACACCCCGTTACTATCTGCACGATAAACGACTTGTCGTGATGTTGTAACAGTTTTGTAACAAATTGGTTTCGTTCAGGTTACAGGTTCGGCGCCGGGACAGTACAAAATCGAGTGCTCACCGCGTAGCTTAATCTAAGGGCGGTTTCAGACTAGCGAGTTGAACGCGCGTGTAAAATTGATTTTTGAAAGCTCGTGTAAGTGCCTTTTGCTACACTTGTGATGACGAGCTTAAAAGCACATTAAAGTACAAATCGCGAGAGCGTGACTGAATAACCGTCAGCTCGAGCGAAAATGCAAAAATAAGGCCTTTTACGCGAGTGTAGTTCTTTGAAAAGTATTAGGAAAGACGGTAAACGCGCAGAAAAAAACGCTCGTCTGCAACGGTTCTAAAGGACTACCAATGGCCCGGCCCAAGTAGCGTAGGTACAGGGTACTTAGTTCATACTGTAGTGTTAAAGCCCTATTGTTTCAAATACTTCATAATAAGTCGAATAGTCAAAAAACGTAGTTGGTTAAAAACGGGAGGTAAAAAAATCAATAATCGCTGGTTTCGAAAATTTTTGCGTCGCTCGCACAATACATTGACTGATACTATTGCAATTGTAATTTAATAACAGATTTAATGCGTATTTGATTTTTTTTTTATACGCATTAAGATTCTTCTATTTTCATTATGAGAAGATCGTTGCTAAAATAATGATTAATTAATTATCTAATTATTAATTTTCTAATTAAAAAATAATAATTAATTATCTAATTAGAATCATCTGAATTAAAATGACCAGCTATCATAAAAAAGCCATTTTTTTTTAATTTTGACTTTTTTTCTGAATATCAATTAAATATAAATAAAAATATTAGTTAAAAATCAATATATAAATAAAAAGTTCTCATACCCCGTTCGGGTGGCGTTCCATCGCGATGACCGAAGTTTCCCGTGAAGACCGACGACGACGGAAAAGAACCTGACTTTCGCGAGATATAAGCGCCGTGAGCGAGTGCGGGGCGATGCGAGCGCGCGCTTCGAGCTCCGGAGGGCGAGTGCCGACTGTGCCGAGTGCAGGCGGGAGGCGCGCGGCGAGGGGTGCCAGCAGGGCGGGGGAGGGGGAGGGGGGTGCGAGCACACCCACGCGCCTTACACCCTCAATTAGCGCTAATATCAAATTGATAGCTACCCGGAAACTGCATACAACTTAATGCACGGGTTCAATATGTAATGTCTTATTTTAAAACAGGGACAGAATTAAATCCTCAACATTTTTAACAAATTTACGCTGATTGTAGTCACTAAAATTTAAAAATATACATGATTCGAATAGCATAGTTTTAATATTAGTATACAATGAGTTAAAACTAGACTAATTATGAAGTTCGAGACTTTTTAAACTCCGCAACTTTGTTACAAACTTCCTGACCCCCGATGCGAATATTTCAAAGTTCGGATTATGCCAATCTTAATTTACGATGAGGTAATATCATCCAACTTTCAAGATTCTATGTTTAAAGGAATATTGATGCTGTCGCATAATCTTTGTCGACCTACTTTTTCTATCTGGACATCAAATTTCTTGTCTTGTATCTATTTATTCGGCGGTAATAGTAATTAACTGTTTAATTTTTTAAATTTGCCTCTAGTAATACTAGTAATTCTTGAAAGCTAAAATTTTCACAAATAATGTATTTTCGTTGCCACTATAACAACAAATACAAAAAAATTAAAAAAATGTCAAGAGGGTCAAAATACAATAAACTTGATTTTTCGTATTTATTGCTTTAAATAATAATAATATTAAAAACGGTAACAGGTAGGCGTTTCAAATTTTCGCGGTGTGTAGGTAGATGATAGTACGGAACCCTTCGTGCGTGAGTCCGACTCGCACTTGGCCAGTTTTTTTTTTATTTAAGCTATCGAGATGAAGTGAGCTTGTAAAAGCGATCGCAGAATGCAACGCGAGCTATGTCGGGCGGCGTCACATCGCAGGCAGAAGAATGGGGCTAAATTTTCAAATAGAAAATATTAAGAATTGATCACAGTCTTATTCGAAGGATAATAATAGACGTCGAAGGAAGGTATCTGGAGCGAAATGCTGGTCCGCAAATGTCCCATATAAAGGTTATGACACCCTGTGGGTAGCATTCGAGCCACAATCAAAGAAATGCGAAATATTAGAACTTCTTTTGTTTTATTTTAATTTAATAAATGGCTTATTTATTATGTTTATATCGGGCTGCTATAGGTTCCGTACCTCCAAAAATTACTAAAAAACATCGTTATTTTTATTTTTTATTTGCTTTAGGTTTAGATTTATTACATAACTATTGATATTTGGCTATTTGATATTTGTCAATAGAATGTTTACATGCTTTAGACATGCACACTGCTGGTACCGTACTTCCAAAAAAATACTAAATAATCATCGTTATTTTTATTTTTTTACTTTTTATTTGCTCCAGGTTTAGATTTATTACATAACGATTGATATTTGGCTATTTGATATTTACCAATAGAATTTTGAACCCTTTTTTTAAGTCAGGCGCGGCTACGCGGCGTGATATAAATTTGTACAAAACTTGTGCCTTCTTTTGAACCTGTGTGACGCTGTGGCGTTTAAGTTGATGTATCGATTAACATACAACTATTCTTTGCGTTTAAAAGAAAGTTAGTTTTTCATCCTTATTTTAACTATGTAAATAACTTAACTATTTCTGATGAAACCTATACCACTTGTAATTGCATTTAAATAAAAACCGCTATTTAATCATTCGTTTAAGGACTAAGAGTGCTATGGCAAACCCAACACAAATTAGGTACAAGAGCGAAATGACCAGGAATGGATGTTTTTTAAATCGTTCAGGCTTAAAGAGCTAGAAAAAAAATGAGACTTGGTACGACGTGAGTTTAAATCCCGGATTAACACATATGCTACTTTATAGAAGATAAAGTTAGTTTATTTTGCAATTTGCTTTTTGCTTTATACAAGACTGCGTCTGACGGGGTGTACTGTTTTTGCAGCTTTGACAGATATCCACTCGGGCGAGGCTGCGGGTATAAGCTAATACTTAATACCGTATTTTTCTTATAATTAGTGATAAAAAATGTTAACATAAAATAAAAAACTGGTAAGCGCCAGTCGGACTCACGCACAAAGGGTTCCGTACTATCATGTACAATAGAAAATCACGTTTGTTGCAGGTATACTAATTTGTAGTCTGTTAATCTACCTGTTCAATAAGATTGAGTAACCATTGCTTAAAAATTATATTTGTTGGACCCCCTTAATATTTTATTTTTCGTATTTGTTGTCATAGCGGCAACGCAAAAACACCATTTGTGAAAATTTTAGCTTTCTAGCTACCACGGTTTATGAGATACAGCCTGGAGACTAACAGACGGACAGCGAAGGCTTAGTAATAGGGTCCCTTTTTACCATTTGGGTACGGAACCCTAAAAATCATGCATTAGAACTGCGAGTAATTATCAGGAAAATCATTTCTCTTATTGTCCGGCGCTCGAATTTTACAAAGTACGAGATAATCTAAATGTATTAAGCCGATTAGCGGTCGTTCGCAATCCCGCACGGATTAAATGCAAATATCAACAAATTAATACGCTAATGGAATATTGAAAATTAATACTATTATTCGATATTCTAAGTTGTTTTTTGTAAGTTTGATGGAAAACAACAACATATGCTGAACAAATTATTGGATGCAGTGGTACTATGTCACTTATTACATACACTCAATTGGTCCTGCAAGAGGCAAAAGGTAGACGTTTAAAACTTTCACTGAGTAAAGATGATAGTACCACAGTCTAAATATTATTGTCATAGTACGGAACCGTTCGTGCGCGAGTCCAACTCGCACTTGGCCAGTTATTTGTCTGTTAATCTACCTGTTCATTAAGATTAAAAAAATTGCTAAAAAATTACGTTTGTTGGACCCCCTTAATATCTATACTTATATTATAAACGTGAAAGTTTGTATGTATGGATGTTTGTTACTCTTTCACGCTCAAACGGCTACATCAATTTTGATGAAATTTGGTATGAAGTTAACTGGCGCCGTGGAATAACACATAGGCTACTTTTTAACCGACTGCGTCAGAGAGGGGTTATGCTTTTGCCTCTAAATCTGATATTAGCGCGAGCGAAGTCGCGGGCAACAGCTAGTTTTTAATATTTGTTGTTATAGCGGCAACGGAAATCCATCATTTGTAAAAATTTCAGCTTTCTAACCTTCATGGTTTATGAGATAAAGCTTGGAAACAGACAGACAGACTCTTAGTAATTCGGTTCCGGTTTACCCTTTGGCTACGGAACCCTAAAAAGGAATATCTCGAATCAAAATACGTGTATTGGAAATATTTCGAGGAAATTCGTACCGCAAAATCAAACAAAGTTCAAGAGAGAATTCATTTTATATACTGGGAAATTTGTAGTGTGTACATAGCTATGCAAATAATTTAAATGAAAAATGCTGCTGTACATTTCCACGTCATCGACAAAATGCTTACAGGTTTATGCATGATATGTTACTCCAACAACCAGTTTCAAAAGGGTTATTCACCAACTCGACACAAGAGACTGGACACACGTGTGTCCAGTAGGTGAAATTCAAAATTAGTGCTACTAATTATTTCGTCATGTGGACACGCCATGACTTTTACGCGTGTCCATATAGTGAAACTAAAATTAAGTTACTTTAATGTTTTCGTCAACTGGACACACTCAGTTTTTATGCAATGATAGGACAGTTGGCATAGGTACAAAAATTCGGGTATAATTCGACAGTGTGTCCAATTGACGAAAACATTAAAGTAACTTAATTTTAGTTTCACTATATGGACACGCGTAAAAGTCGTCACATGACGAAATAATTAGTAGCACTAATTTTGAATTTCACCAACTGGACACACGTGTGTCCAGTCTCTTGTGTCGAGTTGGTGAATAACCCTTTCAAAATAGTTTAAATTTTCTGTTTAGTTAGTTTTGATTTAACATCCTCAGAAATACAAGTGGGTTCAAGAAAACAGAATCAATAAAATAAGGGCCAAAATCCATTTTGATAGAATTATATTTATCTGTTTACGGGAACGGGTGTAACTGCACGGCTTAGTAGTGTACCATTGTAGCGCAACGGAAGTATATCTAACAAGTAATGTGGACGAGCCAGTCGCGAGTTTACAAAGGCTAGGCTTTTAAAGAAACGCATCGAGGCTATCTCTGAGTAGGAAATTAAATGTCACAACAGAATATAAGATCTAAGATTCGAATGGAAACGAAAGTTGGTCTTTGTTATACCGACTGTAGCTGATTATTGAGCCTTTGGTCAGGACAAACATCAAGCGACTCTTGGACACGACACACACTGAACTAAGTGAAGTTTTAAAATGTCTATTTCCCTCTACATTTTAGTCGACAGTAACAAATATACCTTGATACCAAAAGTCGACATTTGGCTATGCGACCTTTTAAGTAAAATGAAATGTAGATAGGTAATAATATTTTCACATAGAGTCCAATTTTAACAACAAATTCCATACCTTGCCAAAATGCGTGGGCTGGACATGTATTAGGGTTAAAATTTTCCTGTCACAAAATTCATACCAACTGCATACAATTTTAAAATAACTCCGTAGGTGTTATTGAGTTAGTGTTGGCATTTCGTATAAATATAGAGAGCGTGGGCAGTCTGGCCGCAGCGCGCGGTAGGCCCTGAAAGCGGAACATCATGTGATTACATTACCCAAACCCCTGCATTGTTTCTGACGAAGTATTCAAGTGCAACCCACACGCTAATGGACGCGCCGGAACCATACCATCACTTTATATTGACCTTGAATAAGTGACTTATAAATAAATATATGATTTTGAATAAATGTTTTATCTATCTATCTATCCATATTTATATTAAACGTGGCCCGCGACTTCATCCGCGCAAATATCGGTTATAGTTGCAAAAACAATAGGTACCCTCCCTAGAGGGAGGGTATAAACTAACGGTAATTCAGGGGCTCAACTTCATACTAAATTGCATCAAAATTGCTCTAGCCGTTGAAAAGTGAAAGAGTAAAAAATATTCATACTCACAAACTTTCACATTTATAATATTAGTACGATTAGATTTATTTATAAAACAAGCTGTGATGATAAGATCGAAACTTTGTGGTTTTCTATGTTTACGTTATTCGCGACATCTTAGGCCAACAAGTAACTACTTTTTCCAGCTATAACTGACATCCACTAAACTGTATCAAATGCAAGTTTACTAAAAAAAAAAACTAAAAGTAGCTATATTTGATTAACTAGTGTTAACCTAGGCTGTTGTATAATTTCTTATTTTCCTGTACGTTGTGCTTGCTTATAATTGGTTAAGTCTTAGGCATAAATTAATAACGTGTTTGTATCCTAGTATGTAAGTATTAATGTATTAACTGTTGGCAAACCTTAATAAATAAATAAATAAATATTTTTTTTTAGGATATCATTTACTTTATCGGGATAGTTGAATACCAAGTTACATTTTCTAAGTCCCCTACGATGTGCTAGCGCGTAGTGAGCTGCAGCGGCACTAGAACGTTCCCACCGTGTGTCCTGCGCATGCGCGTTATAACTGGCATCTATTACGTCGCCTCGCAACAAATTAAGCCAGGATGTTCCCATTATCTGCGCTCGCTATCTCTTATCGCACCGCAATCCCTCACACGCATCGGGAATCATGTTGTTTATCTCTATATTTATTCAAGAACGAACTACTCGTCAAATATTACTTTTTGTTGATGTAATTTTCAGCTTCAATTGTTATCATTCATCCTAATTTGTTCATCTTGTACTTTAAAATTAATCACAACTTTTTTCATTAACATTAATAAAAATCTAGATTTAAGTTACCTAATTAATATCGTCTATTGTGGAAAGGTGAATGGCATGACAGCGATGGATAAACAAATATAGATTAAAACTTTATACACAAATGAACAACTATCTCGCTTTGGGAGTAAGGTATACAAAACTCATTCATATGCATCGCAAAACAACTGCATGGTTTTATTTTTCATCTCAGCAATGATGTCAGTATTTGTGAAAATAATGACCAGAGTCAAACACTGGCGTAAAATTGAATCTGGTTTCAAAGCAACTGCGAGAAAGCGAAAAATTGCTGGTTTAATGACGCCTTGTCTTAACAGACATAGCGGGTTACAAAGCGGTCTTTTAGCCAACTTACACCTCGTCTGGTAGAAACGCACTTAATGCGCAAACATTTGTTCTATGACCGTTTTTGTTTTCGAGAAGTCTGGACCTCTAATGTAGTTAGAATAATGTCTACAAATCAGTAGTTTCACGGACTATAATTAAGTTACTGTTATCAAGAAAGGTGATTACTGCACGAGTAACGAAATAAATGAATATAGATAGTAAAGATGTACGATTATGCTTTCAAGATTATGTTACTTAGTCCCGACGATTTTAATTTATTATGACAATATTTTTGATACAAGAATAGTTTGAATACCGAGAAAAAAGTCAGGTTAATTACATCGATAAGAGATGAACGTGGGCGAAGCCGCAGGGAAGCTAGTAATAAAGTGTACACGTTTAAAAGCCGGGAGTTTTACGGAAATATCCGATTAAATTATGCAAGCGTCAAGTCGGAAAATGTAAAACTGGAAAGCAACGAAGGCTACAGCGTCAATACGGTACCATTTTATTTTTGACGTTGACGCTTGATTTGAAGTGCGAAATACATTTACCGTCTGCTGCGTTTGTAATTGGGCTATTGTTTAATGACGCGGACAATGAACACGCGTCAAATACAGTTTCTACGTCAGCAATCATCTGTAATTGTAAACTCGGTACCTATGCTCATTTTACCATATCGAGTTGCGTTAAATCTGTAAAGCGTTGGATATTTATAACTATAAAAGTCGATTACTTTATATCGGAAACATGCATCGATGAAGACAGTTTAGACATTAAAAAGGATCAATAGATAATCGAATTTGATAACATTTAGAGTAGTCAAAGAAATGAAATGTATTTTGCTTTTAAACAAGTTAACATCCTAGAAAATTGATTTATTAGTTAAGTACATATCCATGTAAAAAATTAGGGATGTATAATCTGATTTCTAATAGCTTTGGGTTTATAAAATGGGTCCTTCCAAGTTGATCTCCTTGTGATCAGGTGTGATGATGAAAATGACATTGACTGTTGATAGAAAGCACAAGTACTCCAAAGTTACTAAGTACAGTTTTCTTCCAGGGGCATAACATTGACATTGACCAATATTAAAAAGAGAATCTGACATTGACCAATATTAAAAAGAGAATCTCATCACTTTACCTATATCGAACTGAAAGTCGCTCCTTTTGAAGTCAATCAATGTACGATAAAAGCATTTCTAGATTCATTTTACGTTCCACGTTTTGCGATGCACTTTTATTTGATTACACTTTCAAGGCCACTCTCTCGAGGGAAAATAAAATTGATTTATTGGAAGCTTGGCCAGTGCAGGCGTGATGTTTATAATGTGCAGTAACAAATAAAATCTAATATATAAAATTCTCGTGTCACAGTTTTCGTTGCCATACTCCTCCGAAACGGCTGAACCGATTCTCTTGAAATTTTGTATATGCATTCAATAGGTCTGAGAATCGGCTAACATCTATTTTTCATTCCTTTTTTTTTGTTTTCGCGAACGAAGTCGCGGGCAACAGCTAGTAATATATATAAATATCTTGGGACAATATTCACATATAACCATCTGATCCCAAGCTAAGCAGAGCTTGTGTTATGGTTATCAGACAGCGGATAAATATACTTATATATTTCTAAATATATACATATTATAGATAAATCACACCCAGACCCAGAAAAAATGATCGTGCTCATCACACAAACATTTGTTCGGGGTGGGAATCGAACCCACGACCTCCGGCTTAGCAGTCAGGGTTACTAACCGCTAGACCAACAGGCTCATCAAACGTGTAGGAAATGTATTTATGTAGTCATGTAGGCACTGTAGGAGCGCGGATCGCGCGGCCACCTCCAATACTTTGGTCTGCGTTTTCGTGCTTCATGTTTGTTCGAGCGCACATCGCCTCGGTTAAGCATGCCTGTGGTTTTGGTTTATCCTCAATGTTAAAGATAGCTGATCATGACCATGACTTCTGATATATCGATCTGCCTCGCGAGGCCAAACATGTAGGCCACGCATGATCCCACGTGGAGACACTAATTGATGATCGAGCTATATATAATTTTAATATAATAATTCTTTAACGAGTGGGTTTTTAATAAAGCCTTCTGACTGTAGTATTTTAAGAACCGTTATAAATAAGGTTTATAAGCATGTAGTAGGTTAAACAGTATGTTTTTAACAACAATACTGCAGCCGAATCGAAGTTAGGTTTACAGGTTCGCCGTTTTGCGTTATAAATTGCCAAACTTTTTCGTTGAAGATAAAAAGGAAACAATTGATATTTAGTCAAGTTTTGTTTTAGATTAAGATATGACCTATAAAGCAAAAGAAAAAATGCATAAACTGAAGGTAAAAATCTCGAGTAAACCTTAAGCGTCGACAATGGGATAAAAAGACAATTAATTAGCAGTGAGCGTAAGCGTATCGCTTACCTTAGCCTTTTCCATTCCCAAGGTAAGCTGGGATAGGATTCCAGACTTGGAGAATTCATTTAAATACCGTATAACGGGGCTCTTCTGCGCTCTGACCTTCAACGGCTTACACTTCACTGAGTAATATAAGCTTAGCTCTTATCGTAGCTTCATATCGTATCGTAAGAATGATTGTGAAATTCTAATAACGCTATGACGAACGACGTGTTACAGTCGCTAAATGTACTGAAACTGGTACTGGTGTAACCTACCTAACTTCCTGAGTAATGTAGTGTACAATATTCGTCATTGCCCACCACATGAATTACACACATTACACAAATTTGTAATAGCTGCACGCTGCCACAATGGACGGTCTTATCTCTAGAAGCAATCTCACAGACAACTTTTGAATGGATGTCTAGTATTATTTACTAAACACTTTTGTTATTAGACGAGTAAGAAAATTATGACTATCAAACCATTAAAAAAATGATATAATATAACATGCAAACGTACCTTATTTCCGGCTTACAAAAACCCTGAAAATAGTGACAGACAGAAACTTAAAGGCTATAGGCACACAAGCAGCGTATCGAAATCGCGAAAGCAAAACAAACGCCAGCTGATTTCGCATTCTGTCTTATTAATAGCAGGACACGTGTAAAGCGTCCTTGCGGCATACAATTATAGAGTTTGCTCGATCAATTTGCCTGGCGCTGTACGGCAGAAAGTTACTGGATATACTGATGCCCTTCGATTCGCTGCCATAGTGACTGAGCGTTATGTTACACAAACCTTTTGACGGTACATCGAAGCTGCCTTAGTGTTGTACTTTTGGGGTATGGTCAACCCCGGCTTGAAGTCTGGCTGGCTCTCGAAGAACTCGCGGGCTTTGCTGTTGCCTCCTACCTACAACAAAACAAAACAATGGAAAACAAGAAAAATAAATACTAAGCCTTCTTGAAATGTCTACACGAGAAAATATACTAATTGATACTTGAAAGTTAGAAAATAATACGAATAATTTCTGAATGGCTCTTAAATTTATCAAGTACGTATCGAATAAATTAGAAAAAAATACAAATGGGATTTAAAACTAAAGAAGCACGAGTGCGTCTGTTGCGAAGAAATTATTGGCATAGAAACAGAAAGATCTTCAACTTTCCTATTCTACGCCAATAATTGATTAATTGAAATATGGCGCAGGAAAAAATAATATAAGGAGATGAGAGCTGAACACAAGTAGTAAGAGATAAGTTAGTCGTTCTAATTCATAACTAACGCACTAATCTATATTGTTAGAGATTGTTTATTATGAATTACTGAGTATAATGATACCTCAATACGGGCAATATTTGTGGCGAGTTTAGTAAATAAATCTAATGCAAATCTCTCACAGAAGAATTAAATATATTAGCCGACTGGTCTATGAAAAGAACGTGTCAGAGATGTTAAAATAAGTGAAATTACGAACAATGTCGAATGTTCATAACCGAGTATGTACAATGAGGTATAAGGAGAGCGAGCCGTCGTTTGAAGTCTGCCGGTGCGGCGTGAGCGGGCGACGTTCGGCGACAAGCCGTCGGACGCGATACGTACCATTCTCAATTGCGCGTCGCTTCCGATAGTAAAATAGACACTTAATAAAAGAATGACAAATACTGCCGTAAACGTCAATGCCTCGCCGAGCCACGGTGAATAATGGCGCGTTATTCTAGCAGCGTTCGCTTATCAAGCGCTCAGCGACGGGAACAGGGTCATTATTATATAGGGCTACCTGCCACCCGCTATGCACTATAGTAATCTTCGAATTAAACCTGATGCGAAGATTACTACGCGACATGCACGTACTAAACAAGCGCGCTCGCTAGATACCGCATGTGAATTGTGTTCTGGAAAATTCCAACAACATCTTTTTAGACAAACTATTCGAACCTGAATTACGTAAATAATTTAATCTTTGTGTCGCGACGGATTTCACTACCGAATTCATTTTTGAATCACATACTCAAAGATACCCAGACTAAAAACAAGTTTTTGTAGATCACACAAATATGTTCATGTGTCATGCGGGGACCGAACCTGCACCCACGAACAGTGGTAGTTGGGGCGGTGATGTATACCACTGGTGTATCCGTGTAGTCTAGATTTAAGTTCAAGATAGTATGTAATCAAAAAATAATGTAAACGTGGAATTGAATTCCAATTTGAATGCAAAGCTACTATTTATTTTTTAATTAAAATAAAACTGAGTCTAATGTGGCCAGTTCAAAAAAGATAGCTGATAATATTGATGGTAGCATTGAGTTAGCGTGAGCAAGTCGAGTGTCGAACTTACGATACTGGTGTCGATGTTAGCTAACCTGTCTGTCAGACCTCAAGGGGAACAAGCACGGTTCAAAAAGTTTTAGCTAGTATCACGTACTAGAGTAAATGCCAAAGCATTTTTCCTGAACAATGCAACCGTCAAGTTGTCCGTTGGAAATTTTTGCTACGACGTAACACTGTGGTTTCAACAAAAAAAATATATTCAACATGCCTATGAAAATGAAAAAGTGAGTTTGCATACAATATTGCCATCAGCTAGTACAAAAATGTAAATGAGAAGATAATTTACTTATTAACATAAAGTTGCGTAATTCTAAAAACCTAATCATCATCTTCCTGCCCCTATCCCATTTTACTGGGGGTCGGCGCAACACGGTTTTTCCTTTCATTTTTCTCTATCAGACGTCACACTATCATTTACACGTAATATAAATTGAAAATCATCAAGACTATGTTCAGACGTATAAAACAATAAATACCAGTTTCGCTTCATAAATCTCTATACGCTACGGATCAAAATTGTTTCTTCTAATCAAATCATATCAATGTCGCAACGGAAACCACTAAACGATTCGAAGGATGTTTATCTTTAGCGCACAATTTGCAAATTGAGATATCACTGGTATGGTTAGAACGTTGAGACGTATGTATAACAAGTAACAGAAGAGTTAGGGAGTGCTCAAAGTAAACATATAATGGGTTATCGAATGTGAGGATGCATAACGTGAGCTTCTATCAAACTAGACACATCCTACCAATATTATTTGACGGGCCTGTTGGTCTAGTGGTTAGTGAGCCTGACTGCTAAGCCGGAGGGTTCGATTCCCACCCAGGACAAATGTTTGTGTGATGAACACGATCATTTGTTCTGTGTCTGGGAGTAATTTATCTATAATATGTATGTATTTAGAAATATATAAGTATGTTTATCAGTTGTCTAGTACTCATAACACAAGTTACTGTCGTATACTTAATTTGAGACTAAGATGGCGTTGTGTGAATGTTAAAAAAAAATTATAAGCGCAAAAATTTGTAAGTATTTATGGATGGAATGGTATTTATTACTCTTACACGCTCAAACGCCTCAAAATTTGGACGAAATTTTGGTACGGAGTCAGTTGACAAGCTAGAATAACACATAGGTTTTATAACAGAAAGCGTCAGACGGAAGTAATGTTTTTGCAGCTATAACCGCGCGGGCGAAGTCGTGTGCAACAGGTATTAAAACATAATGTAATAAAGTACTAGCGGTTTTAAGAGTCAACGAAAATGTGCATGTATGGGAATATAATAACTGCGTTCTACTACCTCATAGTTAGCGATAGACAATAAGTTTGGTTTTAACAGAGCTAATTTGGTTTACTGAAACCAATAGATAACTGATGAAACCTATCAAATTTGAGTTGGACTCATAACTCCTATACAGTAAAATCAGAGATTGGATGATGTGTAATTTTTAAGTATTTTTATTTAATTTAAGATACAAGTAAAATACCGGTCAAGTCAACTCGTGACACTAATGGTGTTGTACAGATAAGCTAAAGAGACACAAACCGTCACATTTTCTTATTACGTTTAGATGTGAATATAAATTGACGGTTTTGCGTAATTATATGTTGCTTTGAGCTAAATTTCAAGATTCTTAGTTCACGGGAACGTTTGCCAGTCAAAAGTCGAACGAAGTCCTTTATGTGTTCCGTTTTTTTCCTTTCGAGGCACGAAACTAAAAATGTGAGGAAATCAGGTCCACTAGCGACATTATCCGAGTTTCTGTGTTAAACAGTCTCTCGCAAAGAGCTGTAAACACTTAACGATGGCAGATGCAATTTTCTCTTGCGTTATACATAATCCTGTGTGTTCGCAGATACGTTTAATGTTTTACTTCAATGCACAACGATTTTCATTATGCCGCGCCGTTCATTATTACATTTTTATTCTTACCTACCAAAAACATGAGGGTTATGAATTCAAATCAAATAATAAATTTAGTACAATTCCAATTGTATTGTGTATGTAAAGTATCATTTTCATGTTACTTACCTACTATTGTATGCCCTACGGGCGGGACATAGCTGTTCACAATTTATCATGTACCTGCCACCCGTATTATGTACCTATGATCCACAATAAAGATTGATTTGATTTGGTTATGAATTCGACATATTTTTTTATGTGTAAAAAAAACTCAATCTTATAATACATCGGAAAATAATTTTGTCGGGTCTACAGGTTAGTGGCCCTTACTGCATACCAGGGGTGATGGGTTCGATTTCCACCCGGGACAAATGTTTGTGTCATAAGCACGATCATTTGATCTATTTTCTAGGTGTAATTTACCTATAGTAAGTATGTATTTAGAAATATACAAGTATGTTTATCAGTTGTGTAGCAATCATAATACAAGCTCTGCTTAGTTGTCACGAGATAGCGTTTTGTGAAAGTCGCGAAAAACAATTAAATAAATATCTACCAACAAACCGAAAAATTAATTTAATTCGGTCTGTTTACTACGGAAATAATTTCATTAACTATTGTTGTAATTTGATCGAGTGCTTTAATACTTGCATTCTTATATCATTTTATAATGATTTAATGCAATATGCAACATTCGGTATGTAAAAAAAACGTCTGTCTAAAAATATTTACAACATTTTGAGAAAATAAATTAAAATGTGATTCGAACCCATAGCCTAAATCACGAAGTCGATTTTTTCAAATCAACTGGACAACTTTTAAGAATTTTACCTTTATTCGTATCATATCAGAATAATCCTCTTTGAAAACGGCTTTCAGTACAAATTAAATATGCTACTATATTAAAAATGTTTCAATAGACTTCAATCTCATCCTGTATGGCTAGATCTTGTTAACCTAGTTCTAAGAGACTTGCCTCCTAGATATTGGATCGTAATATTAGTAACGTATTACGATATTCTTTTGAAAGTCTCCTAAGGTAGGTAATTATAAAAAATGTCATGAATTTTTAACTTTGGTAGTGAAATAAGTTGATTGTCATCATTTTTATGGTTCCGTACCCAAAGGGTAAAACGGAATCTCATTACTAAGCCTCCGCTGTCTGTCTGTCTCCAGGCTGTATCTCATAAACCGAGATAGCTAGAAAGCTGAAATTTTTACATATGATTTCTTTCCCTTGCCGCTATAACAACAAATACTAAAAACCTTCATAGGAGTCGGGGGTCTTGACCCCTGCACGGTATAACAGTAGTATATAAAAATAAAAATACACGCGTAGACAGAACAGTCGTTTGTGAAATCAGCAAATGCTCGTAAGAGTGGGTGTCTTTGTGCATGTGATTTGAATGTCTGTGAAACCTGGTATTGTGTATTTCGCACCCTTTGCCCCTTTGAGCACGAGGCAGAGAAGGTCTTTGATACGCGACGACTCGAGTCGCCTTCGAAGCGTGCCTACGTAAGGACTTCTAAGAGCTGGTGTTGGTACCAGGAATATTATAAGAAGTAACAAGAATTTTAAAAATATTTTTTTAAACAAGCTTTTTAAAAAGTATTTTTTTTATCTAATACAAAATATTAGCACAATCCCTTTCATTTGATACCCATATTGGGTTTGTTTGGGGTTGACATAAATATGTACGTAACCCGCCATTTTGTACCGACGGCCATCTTGGATTTGAGTTTATTTTATAATAATTTGTATTCTACAAGTTAAGCCCTTTCATTTGATGCCAATATTGTTATATTTGAAAAAAAACTACAAAGAATTAATGTTACAATTAATTTGTTCTGTACAATTTAAACATATTTAATTAAAAAAATATTTATATTGGGTGAGTTGTTTTAAAATATGTACGCTGTCATTTTGGTACGACGACCATATTGGATTGACGACAAAACTAAATTTATACAATTGCATTGTCACTGGCAATATAGATACATGTCAAATTTCAGCTCTATAGGACTGTCTAGCATACCTTGAAGTGAGTGAACATTAACTTTAACTTTCAAAATATGATTTAGAACGACAAACATCGGGACACATGAAACTAAATAAAAAGCTTGTAAAATACAAGTAAATATAAGAAGCTGATACAGATACACGAATACTACTACTTTTTTTCCCCGACTCCACCCACGTGGGTTTTGTAGCTACAAAAATATTATCACAACCTTATTCGCAGCCGGCTAAAAAGTAGCCCATGTTTTTATCCATGGTGTCAGCTAATTTTATACCAAATTTCATCCAAATTAGTTAAGCCGTTTAAGCGTGAAAGAGTTGTGAACATCTATCTATAACTTTCGCATTTATAATATTAGGTCCTTACAGTTTGTCGAAGTAGCCAATGTGACATCAAATATTTGATGTTTGGTAAATATGTAATTTCTAGCCTATAAATAGATAATTTCTATTATTTACAATTTTAATCTGTTTTTTATGAGGTTTTTATGAGTTAGAGCGGCAACAGAAATAAACATTTGTGAAAATTTCATCAATATAGTTATCACGGTTTATGAGATACAACTTGGTGATAATCGGGAAGGCAGTGGAGTCTCGATTAAGCCCTTGTATACGGAACCCTAAAAACAATAAAAGCCAGCCAAGTGCGAGTTGGACTCGCGCACGAAGGGTTCCGTACTATTATCTATACACATCGAAAGTTTGAAGCGTCTACATGTTACCGTTTTTAAAAGCTTTTATTTAACTTGCAATGTATGGATATTTGTGTGTTCGGGTGAAATCTTTGAACTCAATTTTGAAGTAGATATATTCAACCGTTTGTGCTGAAATTTTGTGGACGCATTTTGTTTGGATGACAATATATGATAAGATATGTGACGTCATTCTAAATTCAATATGGCGGATCATACAAGATGTCAGAACAGTTATATTTAATCCACTTATACAATATGGGTATCAAATGAAAGGGCTTGTTAAGAGTGACTAGAAAAAGAATATGACGTCATTCTGAATCCAATATGGCGGACCATGCAGGATGGCGGAATAGTTACCTTTAGTCTACTTCTACAATATGGGTATCAAATGAGAGGGCATTTTGAGAGTAATAATAACTTGAACAGACTGAGGAACCTAGCCAGCGATAACTAAAAAGTAAAAAATAAAAAAATTTAAGTAAAAAAACTTTTTAAGAAAAAGCTTTTATTTAAACGCTCTAAAAAGAAGAAAATAAAATATTCCTTTTGGATTATACTAACAACTCCTCATTATACACAATTTATATATAAAAATAAAAGCTTGTCGCGAGGTTTACATACCTATCAACATTCCTTTATATCATAATAATTTGTGGTAAATCGAGCGACAAGCTTTTATTCTTATATATAAATTGTGTATAATGAGGAGTTGTTAGTATAATCCAAAAGGAATATTTTATTTTCTTCTTTTTAGAGCGTTTAAATAAAAGCTTTTTCTTAAAAAGTTTTTTTACTTAAATTTTTTTATTAATATTGAGCAAAACAATACGAAAAAAACACGTTTATTGTATTTGGACTCCCATTAATATTTTTTTTTATATTATTACTTGTTGTCATTTGTGAAAATTCTCTTTTAAAATCTTTCTAGAGCTATCACGGTTTATGAGACACACACACACAGGCAGACAGCGGAGTCTTAGTAATAGGGTTCCTTTTTCCCTTTGGGTACGGAACCCTAAAAAGGATTAGGTATATTGATGACATCCTCCTTTTCAGTCGATAAAAACAAATACATTTTACTGAATAAGTACAGGGTGTAAGGAAACGACTATAACGATCGTGAAGGGGCATATGTAGTCTCGTGTTACAAACACATTGCTGCGACTTTTACTTCGATACGTGATTATGATTTTTCCCCGTTCAAATTAATTCATAATGCTAAATTTCCCCACCGCTATTACTGGCCACACTGAACATATGATAACGTTCGGGTCACGACCTGAACACAAAGATGGCGGTTACCGCAAGCGCAGGTGTTTGACCATACCGCCAAAAATACTGTTGCAAATCAATTTCAACTTTACTGGTAACGACATAAGGTTCACTTTAAGTAAATCATCATAAATTGTATGCCATTTTTTGAATTTATTTTCTATTTTCTACAAATTTACGGCGGTATCTTCGTTGTGAACCGCGAGCTGACATTATTATTGAACAGTAATTTTGCATGTTTCTACCACAAAATAATATCAATACTACAGTCCAGTTGTAGCGTACCTTGATTTTCGAAATAGCGTTATTCACTCGTCGATCGCGTGACTCCGTCAGCTGACGATCGAGAACTCTTAACAATTAGGTACTACTTGGGAGATCTCATCAACGGCTGCGACATACAAACTACCTACGGTTTTGCGAACGCCTGAAGCAGTTGATTCGGAAAATCCCTGTTCTACCTACCAACTATTTACCTCAGTTGACCTTTCAACACAATTCTAACTAAAAATAATAACTATGAGAAAGGAATGTAGGTATGAACTTCACTTGAATAATTAGCCTAGGTATGTTTAGCGAGTCGTTAGTCGCAATGATTATTTTAATTTTATTTGTGTGTAATGTGAGATGATAACAATGTTAATGGTACTTACAGGTGTATGTAGGTATTTGCCGTTACTCAACCATAAGAAACTATGAACTTAATGTAGCCCTGAAAAGGACTTTTTGATATTGCGGTGGCCAGCGACCTGGTGTTAAGGCAATTTACGTGTGTAATAAAGTTAACACTTTTAATTGTAAATTTTGTTTATCGTGCTCGACTTCAACACTCCTCTGAACCGTTTAATCACATAACACTTAATAACACTGTTACTTTCACACCTGTACTGGCTTTAAGACTCGCCTTAACACTCACAGTTTGGCTCGTTATGTGAAGATGATGCTAGTAATACTTGTACCGACGGCACTGATACCTATACCACTCGCGAACTACATCGCGCGTCAAACTTCCTTCGGGCACTTGATATTAAAATAAGTAACGTTAGAGTACGCCATAACATCTCGCGAAAACTTATAACAATTCGGAGGTCTTATCGAGACGAATTTAAACACGCGACTGATCCGTGATCAGACTGGCACTGATGTCGGGATAGGGATGATCGATATTCATCGATGGTGAAGAAATATCGATGTTTAGCTGGAAAACATCAATCAATCGTACTTTTGAGTTTGATAATTTCGCTAAATCGATCTTTTTAGAAAAAAACGGTTGTCTGTAACGTCGGTTTACTGACGATAGTTGAATGTGACAACGTCATAAAAAAATACTGATTAAATGGTGGACTCTCACTCAAGTATGTAGGAGAGAAATTATTTCTTTACTTATTATTTCCTGAGAGAGTAATAAAAAACTGTCAACTTAAACGCTTTTGAATGATGAAAGTCAAACATCGATATTAGATATCGATGTTTTTCTAATATCGATCATGTCCCTATGTCGGTCCCAACAAAGAAAATAGTGCATTTGCCGAAAGGCCGGTCGGCTTTTTTGACATAAAATAAAAAGAATTATGTTTGAAAATTATTTGTCCCGAGCCGAAGTCAAAGGTGCCGCTATCGCAAGACGGCACCTTTTGCAAAGGCAACCTTATTTGCAGAGGCATTAGGTTCAATTAATATTTTCATCGCAAAACGTATGATGTTTGTTCTATTTTTTACCTACGCTACATGTTTTAAAGACGAAATTCATTACCTACCTTGCAGATTTACAATCATATGCTGATGTTTAGCATTTTATTTACGATTCACACTCAAAAGAGCCACGGTGAGTCACGGTGGTATCGTTGTAATACCTACCACAAAATAATGAATCCAGTGGTGAGCATCGAATTGGTTTTTTAAAATAGGCAGTTAGGCGCTCGACGAGTCAACATAATTTTGAGATTATTTGTCAGTAAAGAAAACTAACAATACATTTGGGTACAATATCTTTCGTAGGGTATACAACTGTAGGCAAATTAACCATTTATTGTTAGTAGTTGAATTTAGTGATAACTGATAATACAGATTTCTATTGTAATAACTAAAATCTTGGTACCTGTTTTGATAATGTATTTTAATTTAGTTTAGAGAAAGATAATATTTATGTTCTGTGTAAAGTAAGCACTCTTAAGTGGTTTATTTACGGTTGTCGCTGTCGCATGCGAGACGATAGTATTATTATTGTACCTACGTACGACTAACGATACGAATTTACAATTGTTTTGAAATTGTTGGATATCGTAGTCAAGAAACAAATGAAAAATGTGTTTATAAATTAGATTGGCCGTAATGAGCTTGCTAAAAAGAATTAATCATGTTTCTCTAAATAATATCTAATAAAATTATTCTAACGATTGTAAATATTTTCGTCATTAAAATGTGATAAACGTAACTTCAATGATGGTGAATTAAAAATACCTTTTAATGTATTGGCGGTTTAGTACTTTTACTATTGCGTTTTTTAAGGAACCGTTTTTTGTAAGCTAAGGTATTAAGTATTTTAGATGTTGTAAAGTAGTGAAGTAGGTATCTGTTACGTAGGAACTATTTTCTTATGTTTTAGGTTGGCCTTCTTTTAAATGAATAAATACCTACCGAGTCTTAGAATGTTTTTAGTGATTGTAAGTTATTCGTGTGAAATTTATGATGAAAATTAAGTTTATTATTTGATGTACCTTATGCGTGTGTACCAAGAACACTTTCTTCGAGGTCGTCATGTGTTCGTGGCCTCCCGGTATCAGCACGTTGCACCTCCGTACTGTGAACATTGCCAGTTTGGAACGTTCTGACGTGGAGACGCTGAAATGCCTGTACGGACGGCACTGGTATACCTCGCGCACCAAAACACACCTCAAACTCTCTACGAGCAGCCGCATAATTGCAGTTACAATAACCGAGACACATTAACATATCGAAATAAGTTTCGTTAGAGTACGACCTCTTAACAATTAGCGAAAATCTAATAAGAACACGGAAGTCTTGTCAGAAGCGCTTTCTACACGAGACTGAGACTGACTGAGCGTCGCTCGGTCGGTCGGCGGCATCATCAAAGGAAACCACGGTAGTTGTGTACGCGCCGAAAGGCTGGCGGTTCCTTTGACATAAAATAAATAACATTATTTTTTTGACATTTTATTTTATTTTGGACCTGTCGGCTCCTTTAAAGCAATAGTACAATAGATCAGATAGATGCCGCGGTGGTGTGGAGTGTTGTCAGTGCTATGAAATTTTGCCGAGTTTCGGGGAGAATTTTGCGTTAGATGGATGGAACAAAAATTAATAACTTTAACAGTTTTTGATATTGACCTCCAAAAATACGTTTTCTGGTATTTAGATTGATAGTAGTATACGCCTGTTCAGGATCGTTATAGTAGTTTTCTTACACCCTGTATACGTACGTATTAGTACAAACGCTATCTTACAAACCTAGCTTCCTTATATTGCGAGTACGCGTGTACGATAGTTTATCAAAACCAATAAAAACTGTCGGCAATCTTATCAACTTACTGTCAGTTTATTTCAGTAATTAACTTGACCTACTGTATAATCACAGTGCAGTAATATATACAGTATGAAGTCTTCATACAAGTGGGCGCAACGCGAGTCATGTCTACGCTATTGAATCGTGGCATGACCGTGGTATGATACAGTCGCGAGCGTGTAGCAGTGACGAACGGACAGTGTGCTGTTGATGAAATTAAAATGCGCGGCAGTAGGCAGTTATTTTTTTGAAACGGCCGAATTAACTACTGTATGTATTTATACTGTGGTAGTGCTATCTAGCACTATACTAGCAGTGGTATCTAGTAAGCGGTATGCTATTGTAATTTGATCTTTATTTCTAATTCCATAACCAATAAAATATTTTAGCAATCTCGATTGGGAAAATTGAATATGTTGTTAGTCACATGAAAAGCTAATTCATGTTACTCATTCATACTTATGTTATAAATCCTACTAATATTATAAACCCGAAAGTTTGTAAGTATGGATGGACGGATGGAAGCTTGTTACCTACTCTTTCGACCTCAAACAGTTGGCTCAGTTCTAATGAAAATTGGCATGGAATTAGCTGACAACTTGGATTAACACATAGGCCATTTTTGACGTCGACTGCGTCAGAAATTCATGTGGAATATGTTGTTTTATGGCCTCTTTCTCCGTTTCGTAGTCGGTTAAAAACTGGTAGGTGAAAAACATTCATACGCGATTGAATGTGTGTCGTGTACCTCTAAGTTTTACAGAATACCTAAAAAGTTTGTATACGTTTTCAGAAGTCATCTATATACATAAAATCAGCTCTGTGTTTAGTTAAACAACAGACATAAAATTCCTTCGCAACACACAACGCCATCTGTGTATTAACACGGGATCTAAATGCACTTTCGAACGGAACACTGGGGCAACATAGTTCAGCCTAGTTCGCCAGCTGTCGTTACAAGTCGCAGTGAATAGCGTAAAAGAGTTTTAAGTAAACTTACTGTGTCAACAGCATTGCAGGTATATGCGTAGTAGACAAATGACGTTACAAAAATGGATCACACATTGATTTATTGACCTACAACTTTACAAGATTTTTGGAATCGACTGAAGGTCCTAGAAACAACACAGCGCAATAAAAAAACAGCAAATATAAGTTTAATCGCGGGCATTTTTGCGTTTTAATTGAATTGCAAAAATAAAAAAAAGGGACAGAAAAAAAGTTTAATCAAGATATTTCTTTTTTTATGTTCTATGTAGTTAACTTGAGCGCAGGCTTTGACTATACTGAACTTGTTGTAAAGACTTTTTGAGTCAAAACAAAGATTAAAACTAATTACGTTAGCTACAAGTTAGTTATAATGAAGGGCACCCCGTGTGTGGTTCGGGGCTCGACTAAAAAAATCGGCCAAGTGCGAATCGGACTCGCGCACAAAGGGTTCCGTAACACAGCGAATATTTGAAGCATGCAAGCTACTTTTTATCGATCTTAAAATTGAGCAAGAAACTACGAAAAGGCGAAATACGAAAAGTTATAGTATTTGTTGTTATAGCTACAACGGAAATACATCAATTGTGAGAATTTCAGCTTTCTAGCTCTTACGGTTTATGAGATACAGCCTGGAGACAAACAGATAGACAGCGGAGGCTTAGTAATAGGTTTCCATTTTACCCTTTAGGTACGGAACCATAAAAAAAGTATGTTTGGCGAAGATGAAACAAAACAGTAAACTCGTTATTTTTTTTTAAGACCAGAACAATACAATATAGAGATTTCATTGTATCAAGATTTATGTTCATTTTTTACGAGTTGCAGTACAACAATTGTTTATTCATTCACCGATACAACACAGGTGTTATTTACTCTTTCGCTTGCTTTAAAATTTGACAGCATTGATAGCCGAAAGATGTTTCTCTAAGCTAATAACGGAACGCGCTACGTGCCGCGAGTTCGTTCCCAGCACGGTCGTATTGGACAAGCATTTGTGAGTCCGTAAATGCTATTTAAATCTGGTGTTTAGGCAAGAATTCAAAATGTTTGTAAACTCTCCGCGACATAAGGATTCTTAAGAGCTGTAGTCGTGTGTAAATTGGATTTAACAAAACAACGCGTAGCCTAGACCCACTAACGATTTTCTTCTTCCTTTCTCTGTCCTAAATTTGCCTTATGTCGTCATCTCCTAGTATTCTGAATGCTTCATTCGCATATTCAAGCGATTTCAATTATATGGTGTACAATGATGAATGTTCTTTCATCTATTATAAATATTACTTTTTTTTCTGATGTTCTTTATAAAATGGAGCACAGCATTATTTTACATGCACAAATATTAACAGCACTAGCTTTCGCTGGTGTTTTCACTTGCCTGTACATTATATGTACATATATTACGCAATAACATAGTCTACTCTTCTAAAACATTATAAATTAGATTTGTTTATATACCGAATGGTGATTCTTTAACTCTATACTAAAGAAGTAAGAATATTTTTTACAAATTTTCCAAAAACTACTAAATAATATTTCAAACAGTTCAAATTAACACATAAAAATAAACTAAAAAGAAAGCTAACCACTTTGTTAACAATGTCTAGGTAAAAAATAATTGCATTGATCAATTCAGAAGCTATGGTGACACAGAAACACAAAGCAATATTGCATAGTTTGACCTAAAACACTCCTCGTTTACATTTAAATATCTATTTGATGTGGTATGCAATGTATGTCCATAGTTAATGGCATAATTTCTGAAAAGCTCATTAATTTAATCTATTTTCAAATTGAATGATTGCGACTCTCTAAAGTTAATTAGTGTAAGTTTATACTTAGAGGTGATTACTAAATTTATGTGGCACTACCACCTTGCATAAACCAGGTGAATTTGGACTTCTAATAGCCCAGCTATCAATCGATATGACAGTCAATTGTTTCCTAGGATACACTGAGCTAGCGGCTAGGCGGTACTTGGTGGTTATCATTGTACATTGTGACTTACAGAAGTTGCAATGATGAAAATATGTGACGGGCTTGTCCCATTTTTATCAATATACAAGTTCGCTTAACTTTTTTAAAACAGAAGAGATATTTGTCTTTAAATATCTCACTTTGGTAGAGAAGTAGAGGTTTAGAAAAAGAAGGCTTATGCCCAGCAGTGGGTACTTGCATAGGCAATTGGCTAAGGTATTAAAAAAAACTATTATTTGCTCACAATACAATTACTTTCCCTTGCCATAACAACAAATAAAGTGTATACATATTAAAGTTACTTAGATTTTAATATCAAAGTGTTACTTATTAAAATGTGTGTCTAACATTGTTTAATGGTTTGATAGTTCCCAGCATGAAGTAAATTGGCTGTAGTTTTAACTTGTATAGTACAGAAACCCTTGCATTAACATATGTATATTAATAATCATTTCATAATAATTATGAAGGTGTTTACAAGCAAATAACTCAAGTATGTTTGCACATATGGTTTTCCGTAACAGCTCATTAGGAAATACAACTGTTTCCCATTTTACAATTACTTATAGTATATTTTAAAACAAGTCCTAGTGTAGTCAAAGTATTAGTAAAAGATATACAGCACAGCATAATGACTAAGAATATTTTTTTTAACTCTCAGATATAAAATTATTGATTTAAATTGAAAAAATATAAATTGATAATTGGCAAGGCTATTCCCAGAAGCTTACAGAATAACACAAGCTGATAGCTTACACAGTACAGTTCAATTGCATAGGCAAAACTACAACTTGATAGTTTGACAATAACTACTTGAACTAACAGTTTAAAACTTTTGACAAAGTTTCAACAAACTTTATAGCCTTGATTTATACGCCTGGCTGGCTTAAGAAGTAAGTAGGATACGAAAGTAGGATGTGAAGGTTACTTACAAGCATTTTTTCCAGTTCCACATCTTTCCATTTATCCATGGTCACGCTCCTGACGAAGGACAAGTGTACGCCGAGGCTGCGGTGCACGCCCGAGCACTCCAGGCATATCCAGATCCCGTATGTCACTGACACCCACTGAGGGTTCAGGGTACCGCATTCGAAACATTTCTACAAATTAAAACGAATAATTTTAATACCACAAAATTTTACTTAACATACGGACAACAATTATAACACACAGTGACTTACATTGTTATCGTCTATATTGCGTATAGAATTGAGCTTCCTTCGGGTGCGTGGTGACGACATTTCTTTTGTAGTTTCGTACGTATACGAAATGTTATTCGAATAATAATACACTACGTACACGCACTTAACTCACAAATGAGAAATGTCAAAATTTTTCATACGTCCACTTGGCAACCATAGACACAAAACAACTTTTTGGTTTTGACATATATCAGATCATCACAAAGCTGCAAAGGTATTTGAAGTCCTGCCAAAATAAATGAGTCAATGATATCAACAGAAATAATATATTTTACACTTTCTAATAAATTCCAAATCCACTTAAAAATAAAATTAACACTAATCTAAAAGTATTTTGAAAATCTAAACTATGATTCTGTCATTGAGTTGATTAGATGATTAAAAGAGGTTTAAGTGCTTGAAATGTATTTTATTGAATGAAAATAGAATCTTTTTAGCCTTTACAGTTTTATATATACAAACAATCAATTGATTTATGCTTATAATAATTAGAAAATTTAGCACATTTTTATACGACATCTGTGGATAAGTATAGAACTAAATGGGAAAGTATTGTTAGTCAAGGTTAACAGATGGAGCCACTTTCAAGATTCTTTTGAATCGTCGTCAGCTAACGATAAATTAATTAATAATTACTTTGGAACGAACACAAAAGTATTGTATTTGAAAAAGTAGTTAATACTTGGTTTTAATATTTTGTTTTCGTATTCTATCTTTAATAATGTCTTCGCAGAACCACAGGTTTCGTTTAAAATAAAACGATGCCCCACGTATAGCTAAAGTTTATCTACTACCATATTAAAGCAGAAAGACACATATAAATAAAATAGTAAGAAGTTAAATAATGTAAATTAGTTTTAGTACTAAAATGCTTGATTTCTGAAATAATAAACTTAATTGTTTAATAGATGTGAAGTTCAGTAACATTATTCAATTTGGTGACTTTCTTTTAAGTGTTGCGGTACTACAAAATATCTACTAAGTAGTAGTTTAAGAATTTAATTTAAATATTTGCACCGAATATCAAGTCATAATGATTTTTGTGAACTATTTTTTTTTTGATAACATTCATTTCATCAGATTGAAACCAACTAGTTTTAATAAAAAATGTAATTAACCCTAATTTAAATTAATACTTTTTATTTATCCAGGTAAATGGTGTTAATAATAAAATGTTAATTTCTATTCACTAGGCTACCAGAGATTTAAAATATTCAATATAGACTCAAAAGAGACAAATCATATATATTACTATGTGTGTATTCCCTAACATTATGCGTGAAAGTGATATATTAGGTGTTTTATTAGATATTGTATTTTTACAATTTTGTGGTTCTGGCAATACAAACGTGGTTAGTAGTTACATTGAAAATACATTCAAGGCCTTTATAAATACGAGTTCACGAAATGTCACAATAGATAATTCATGACGGCCATTTCCTAATAGAACTGAAACTAAACGTAGTAAGTACTAAATGGTGATGGCTCTGTCAAATTTCTTAGGTTTACTTCTGTACTGTTATACCTATTTAATGATGTTTTGGTATTTTACTTAACTAACTCAATTAAACGTAACATTTTTTATGAAATCTACCATGGTAGAATATTATTAAAAAAGAAGCTTTGTAAACAAAGTCTGACAACACTGAATCCGACAGCCAGCGGGTGCACTCATGTCGAAGGCCGCTATCCAAAAGTAAATCATTCTGATTTCGTCGCTGGAACCGTTGTTACGGCTCGAATTATTCTTTGCATACCACCTGCGTCGCGCTCAACCTACGTAAACCTCGCCTTTTGCGTCCGATTCAATTGTTAGTAACTTGCAAACTTGTATTTGCGGTATCCGATACCCAAACAATACTTCGTTAGAAGTGAGCAAAAGAAGGAAACAACTTCAACAATGAGCCAAAACAACGTGTACACCAACAAAGTTGAGGAGGAGTACATGGACATCGTCTCTAAGAATGCCTGGGCTCTGGTCTACCAGGTAAGTTGCGTAGGTGAAACGCGGTATGTCTGTGCCACGCGCTAAAAACTAACAATAATATCACTTGGACACAATACGAGTCGCGATTTTAAATTCTTTCCAGTTTATTGAAGTTGAGGGCTCGATATGAGAGCAGAATACTTCTCCAGTGTTTATTTTAGCTGTGGCATGGATACAAGTGCAAATGCGACTTTATTTATGTGTATGTTTATTTGTTCCAATTATGTTTTGTATAGTTTTTAAAACTTTTTAAGTTCGTCTTTTGTTGACAGAAAGTTGATTATTGTATAGTTGGTATGTCTGGGGAGGTGAATCTGGCCAGTAGTAACCAGTAGGGAGGCTGAGCCCTGCAATATCTGCACAATGCAAGTTGTAAACTCCAGTGGAGTGGGAATACTGAACTCTTTGCTTTGCAACTTTTATCTGTGATGTTCTTCTGCTACATTTCTGCACTGTTTCCTTTATGACTGATTGAACATAATAGTATTATCAACACAAGTGGAATGCTATTCATTGTTTTTCATTAATGACAATGGTTAAATGAATATAAAACAAAACTTTAATTTAAAATCTGATTAATTGGATAAGATCTGAAAACTTGGATAATAAAACCTATCAAATCATAGTAAACTTCTATTTAATTACTTCAAAAGATTTTTTAAACTAATTTTCCTTCTTTTATGACCTGGTGGGTACAAGGGGTACCTAAGATTTATAATTTATCCCATTTTCTTTATAATGTAAGACAAAATAGTAAAAGCCTATATGTAAAGTAAATAGTATAGAATAATAAAATCTAATTATAATGTTACAACTGATTTCAATAAAAAGAATCACTCAGTTATAACCGCTATTTGATTAATATTTGCTTATTTACCTAAAAAAACCATCTTTTTCAAACTACAATTTGTTGGTTTTCCATTTAAAAAGTAATGATAGATTTCAAATTAATTTACTGATCTTCTGACAGTTGACTGAGCTTGTTCATAATTGTAGGCAAGTTCTTAAAACATAAAGTCATGAAATTTAAGTTACAACTTGTAGAATAAGAACAGAAATATGTTAGATAGGTTCTAATCCACACAATATTACGCCTGTCGCGATAATATTATGTTAGTTACCTGAAATCATTGCACCACAATTATAGAACGCGTTCGCATTTTCCCTCAATCACAGTTACCTGTATAGGTACTATGATTAACTGTTGCTCCTGTAAACTATCACATATTAATTTGAACTGTAAATCAATCTTAATATGGTCGCGATTTGAGTGCGCTGGCGCCGGGCATCGCGCCCCTCGTGCCACTTGTCCTGTTTTGGTGTGTGTTAATAGGATTACTTATTGAACCACGCATGATTCAAATTATTGTATCTCATTATAGTAACCATTTATCTTGTTTGTTTAACAGAAGCTGGGGATGAGCAGCCAACAATTCTGTTATACATGGTACGAGGCCAAGAAGCCGGAGAACAAGCCGCTGAACCGCTACCGTGATGTGAACCCCTACGACCACACCCGAGTGATCCTGAAGCGCTCTGAGAGGGACTACATCAATGCCAACTACGTGACCGTAAGTACCGCTCTCTAGCTCTCTGGTTCCTGTCTCTGGCTGGCTGGGGTTCAACAAAGGTTGGTGGCTGACCACGGTCCATGTAAAACTATTTGGTCATCGGGTTGAAAAAAAAAAACTATTTAAAATCACAGCAAATACATTTCTATTCACTGAATAGAAAGATCATTCAATTTTAATGTTATGGCATCTAGAATGTTATGAAATTACAAATAATTAAAGAATAATGTAAACAGGAATATCTTTATAGTTTGAGGTTTTATTACGAAACTGCAACAGAATGACTTATTAAAGACCATTTCGTTTCACATGGGCTAACTACGTTTGTTACTATTATCTATACACTTTGTTACTAGGCGTCATTGCACTTGAGCTACGTAAACTAGAAAATTATTAGTATTTAGATTTTACAACTTTGAATACTTACAAAACGAATAAAATCCTCTACAACATCCTAAGGAATGAAATTGCTATCAACTGTTTAACTTTATCGTATTCATATAAAATAGAATTGAAAAGCCAATCTATTTCGTATCTTAATCATATCATACAGCTTAAAAGAAGACATATTTTTCTTCTTTAAAATTAAGAAAAGCTAAACAGGTAAAGGGTCGTAAATTCCGTAGCTATAATATATTAGTTAATGCCAATATCTATGGCTTATGTTATGATTGTACATGTTCTTAAAGAATTCATCCCACTTCGCTCATTCTCTGTAAAATCGTGAAGTTTCAGGAATTCACTTATCGTACTTAAAGGGTTTACAATGTCTTTACGTAAAACTATTTTAGTAAAGAATGCGAGATGCCGCTCTCACATCCAAAAATGCTTGCAAAGTTTTACTCTAAACGATATTGGAAAACACACAACACATGAGAGAGGAAGCGTCTCGTTTATAAGGCGACAGTTTTTTTTATTTATTCCGGGGTGAAACTCTAATGACTTCAACCCACGCCGAGGGCACGGCCATAGAATATGTCGAATTTACACCGACCAAAAACACCCCGGGCCCCTGCTATTGCCAAAGCCATATTCGTGGGATCGCTTGCGCATGCTCTGTGCGACACTGGCAAAAGGCGTCAGTATAGTGGAACATTGTAGTTCTTTTATTTGTACAAATTCTGTAATAACTCTTGTAATTACCATATCTTAAAATACTTATACCAATAAAGACTGTTTCACGTAACTTCATCCGCCCGAATATCGGTTTTATTTCCAGAATCATTACCGAATTAACGCTGTCGATTAAAAAGTAGCCTAGCTATTCCAGGGTGCCAGCTAACTCAATACCAAATTACATCGAAATTGATCTAGTCCTTTTAGCCTGAAAGAGTAACAAACACCACATATTTATAATATTAGTAGGATGGCTAACATGGCACTCGTAATTACCATATCTCAAAATAGTTAAACTAGGTATTTCACGCGACTTCGTACGCGCCAATGTCGGTTGTAACTGCAAAAACATAACCGCATTAACACAGTCGATAAAAAAGTAGCCTATATCTTAATCTATACCAATTTCATTAAAATGGCTCCAGTCGTTTACAAACTTTCGCGTTTACACTTAGTAGGATGTGACGCAAAGTGGACACGCCGAATGTCTTGCGATCTACATTTGTCTTAAAGTTTGACAACTTTGACGCCCCGGATATGACTCGAGAACTATTTGAATCTAATAGTCAAGTTGCTGTTATATTGTAGTGTCTTAATCGTTCTGCCTCTATAGAAATAGCTGACATTAGGATGATGATAGAACTTTTTGCAATTTCTGCGTAGTATATACCACAATGTAGATATTTGATACCTTGGTTAGCTATTTAGCATAGTAAGACCCTCCGTGATGATTAGACTTTATTTATCGGGAAGTTACGGGTAGAACACGCATAAAAGATGGTTATATCTATTTTTCAAACTCAGAAATGATGCGCCTATTCTTCAAGTATTGGCTGTTAGAGAGAGAAAGAGAAGCAGAGCGGCAAGAAGTGACATCTCTTTTCCACAAATGCAACAGTGTTATCTTTATCTTAAAAGGTTTAATACATAGGTATAGGCAACTCCAATCGAGTAGGTAAAATAGTTTTTCGATTCACCGAATATTCTTTGACAATATCAAATACACACTCACTTACCTACGAGTATAATTTTCTTACATTAACATCACCTCGATTCCTTTCTCAATTTAATTTGTAAACTCCAGTTTATTGAAACATTCATCTTAAGTATTCATTATTAATGTATGTTGGAAAATAACTGGAGATGGAAAGAGGTCTAATTTTGAATGTAATTTGCCGCTGTTACCAACGTTATTTGGCAACCATTGTTCGTCCGAAAGCCGGGTGCCTAGTTCTTTGCTCCCGTGCCTACTAGCTCTATCTGTATGCATTTAAGTCGTATTTAAAATTAAAATGTTCATGAAAAATTAATGTTCGACACACTTCTCTATTCCGTGTTGTTTTGCGTTTCAATATGACATATTTACATGTTGAACCTGTAACGGGATCACATCTATTTTTGCTTTGTATAAGTAGTTTATTTGAAAAGGAAATAGGCTTTTGTTTCTTGTTACTTATTTATAAAAAAGTTCAATAACTTAGGAAAGCCGCGTGAACACGTCTTTACATTTTTTTTACCTTTGTAACCCTATCATAGTAATTATGCAGGATTATGATGTTTAACGTATAGAAAAGAATGTTTTATTCTTTTACAACTATCACTGAATGTATTTAAACGAAATATTTAACACTATACATTACTTCTTTGATAATTTCAGGACTTAACAACCTTATTTCTATGAATTTTAAAATTTCTTAGAAATTTTAATAAACCTCGTCTTTAGGTACTTAATTATTTTTTTTTATGCAATTTGAATTATTCCTGTGTATTTGTTTAATATCTTAGGGTTTGACACTTGACTTCAATCAGTATCCAGCTGATATGTTAATATCTGTTTATTTTTACGGTTTTTTTTCTTCTAATTAATTATTTTCTTTTATTTGGGTAAATATCTGGTTTTTAAGTTATTAATATTCTTAATAAAAAAAAATATATGCACTAGTTGGCACTACAAATTTTTGAAGTTTCCCCTTCATTTGCCTGGTCTTCCATCATCAGACCTTGACTGCACCACCTTGGAATGTCTTCTTTCAAATAAAATCATAATCGGTCCAAAATAAACGACGAAATTATTAGCAAACAAACATATAAATACGCATATATACGGTCGAATTGAGAAACCTCCTTGAAACCGGGGAAAATAGTTTATAATGAAAGAAATATAATTAAAACTGAACTTACAGTTTGATTTTAATTTCAACAATGCGATTTAAGTACGTAGTCTATTGCACAAAGGAAAGGTTACGGCGCTCCTCGGAGATTCTCATAAAGTGCACCTTCAAAGGACTAGAAACAAACTGTAACGAAGAATAAGCGCTTCTGCACAATTGTTACTTAAAACTGTACTCGTATTTACAGGAATTAACTTAAAAGAAATTACTTCCAAGTCAAAGTTTAAACACGGAGCAAGTTCTCGGCTCGTTTTAAGATTTTTCACTTTTATCTTTGTTCACCGATTTCTTCAAGACACATAGAATAATTAAAATATTGTTTTGTATTTAGACGACAAACGGGACTTATTCTCGATATAATTCGATATTTCTTTTCTAAATATGTGTACAAGTCGCGAAAGATTAAAAACAATGTTTTGTAATTGAGAACATGCGGAAATTTTAATATAACATACAATTGTAAGGTCTTAACACTCAGTAATCAACCATTAGTAGTACTAAGTAGTACAACTCACTTTGTCCGGAACTATTTAAGCAAACTTAACTAATGCTTAGTTTATCAAAAATGTCTACGTTCCAACAAATAAAGAATCATCAAAATCGGTTCTTAGAGACGAAGTTATCCGCGAGCAAACATAAAAAAGAAGCCACATGCCCCCGGGCGTTGAAAGCAACGGTTTCAACCAAAACTATCCCGAAGACACCGGCAACGGACATATCCTGTTGAACGCTCTTCGAACAACTCCAGTGGACGTCCGTATATCCGCTACGCGTGCAATGCTATCCTTTCCTGGATAGACAGCCACAATTCGTCCCAAGCTCCACTTCAGAGGAGGGAGATTATCCTCCTTAATCACGACCAACGTGTTCATTGTCAGGCTATCCTTGGAAGAACGCCATTTGGTCCGCAGCTGTAACTCTGCAACATATTCCTTACTCCACCTGCTCCAGAAATGTTGACGTAATTGCTCAATTCGCTGGAAACGAGTCAGGTGGTTGGCAGAGTGATCGTGATAATCAGGTTCCGGCAAGGAAATAAGAGGTCGTCCAACAAGAAAATGTCCCGGCGTGAGCGGTGTATAATCAGCAGGATCTGAAGATAACGGCGTCAGTGGACGAGAATTCAGCACGGCTTCAATTTTGGTTAGTGCGGTGTAAAGCTCTTCGAAAGTCAAATTACAATTTCCCAACACTCGCTGAAGGTGGTACTTTGTTGACTTTACACCTGCCTCCCAGAGTCCGCCGAAATGTGGGGTATACGCGGGTATAAAATGAAACTTGATTCCATCCTTCGCTGCATCTTCACTCAAGGACGAACTAGTAAATTTTAAAAACTTAGACAGTTCGTTGTACGCGCCGACAAATGAGGTACCGTTGTCTGAAAATATATCAACGGGTTTGCCTCTACGAGCAATAAATCGATGCAAAGCCAATAAATAACTTTTGCCAGTTAAATCGCCCACAAGTTCCAAATGAATGGCCTTAGTTGTGAAACATATGAAAATTGCGATGTACACCTTTGCCAGCCTGCATCCACGGCCTTGACGACTAGCACACATGATAGGGCCGGCGTAATCAACGCCCGTGCTCTCAAAGGGATAACCTGGACGAAGCCGTTCTTGGGGTAAGTTTCCCATAATAGGTGTTACTACCTTACCCTTCATGCGACAACACAAAACGCACTTACGATAACAGGCCTTCGCCAAGTTGCGGCCCCCTATCGGCCAATAAGATTCCCTAATGGAAGCTAACAATAATTGTGGGCCAGCGTGCATTAGCCTGTCATGCTCAAAATGAAATAATAATTTTGTAAATTGATGAGTGGACTGTAATAAACAAGGATGCTTTTTATTATATATGAAATTTGAATTATCGAGACGTCCTCCTACTCGCATTAGATTCTTATCATCTAAATAAACATTAAACTTTAAAAGGGCGCTCTTCTGAGGTAAGCTCTTTTTATTTTTAAGTAATTTGTATTCAGGAAATGATTCAAATTGACATCTACGAATGACAACCGTGAGTGCCTCTTGCAACTCATCCTGCGTTAAATAATTAGTTTTAGGATACTGTTTCTGACATGATTTAATAAATCGTAACACATAAGCTACAGAGCGTATAAGTCGTGAATAATTAGAAAATCGGGTAAATTCAACGAATGCCTCACTAGGTTCAGAAATGACAACATTTAAAACTACGTTAGGTCGAGTCTCCGGTAACGTCTCTAGTCCTGAATACTTGACTTGAGAAGGCCACTCAGACGGGTCCAATCGTAAAAACTCTGGCCCTGACCACCATAAATTTAAATCGCGCAGAGCACTAATATCCACGCCACGAGATATTAGGTCTGCGGGATTTTGATCGGTTGGGACGTGTCTCCAGGTACAGTTACCCGCCTTATCCAAAACTTCAGCAACGCGATTTCGCACAAACGGCTGAAGTTTGGTAGGCAACATCTGTAACCAGCCCAACACGATGGTCGAGTCAGTCCAACAATAGACCCGACTGATGGTCACCCGAAGTGAAGTCGCCACCTTTTCATAAAGTCGAGCACCGACTACTGCACCACACAACTCCAGCCGCGGAATCGTTGTGGGCTTTATGGGAGCTACTCGACTTTTAGCCATCAATAAGCGAACAGAATACTCACCTTTATCATCGATACTGCGAATATAAACGCAAGCACCGTACGCAGACTCAGACGCATCCGTGAATACATGGAGTTCTACCTCCTTGTGTGAATTACAAACTACAGTTCGCGGAATACGTAAATGATTTAAAAGAGGCAATGGTTTAACTATAGTGTCCCATTGTTTACTAATTTCAATAGGCAGTGGTTGGTCCCATGACAACTTATCTAACCACATTTTTTGTAGAAGCATTTTCATGGAGACAACGATGGGGCACAATAAACCTAAAGGGTCAAAGATTCTCGCAATCACGGACAACAAATCACGCTTAGTATACCCAGCTGATGGCTCACTAAATTTTATAGGGAACCCTAACTCATCCGAACTGACATACCAACCAAGACCAAGTAACTTGTCAGGCTCATTCGATCCAATGTTTAAGTCGAATGAGTCAGAAATAGTATCCGACACCAGTTGTGGCTCATTCGACTTCCACTTTCTCAGTGGCATGCATGCCGACGCTAGTTCTTTGGTCACTTGAGAGCGAATGAATTTAGCTTCGTCTAAATCATCACAACCGGTCAGCAAATCATCCACGTAAAAGTCATGTGTGATGATTTCAGCGATCTTAGGGTTGCTGCATTCAAGTCCTATTTGTTTAAGACACCTTGTGGCAAGAAACGGAGCACTAGCCGTACCATATGTGACGGTGTTGAGCTCATAAACCTTTATGGGGTCGCCAATATTGTCACGCCAAACAACCTGCTGTAAGTGCCTATCCGACGGGTGTACGGTAATCTGTCTATACATCTTCTCCACGTCTGCAGCTAAAACATACTCGTGGCATCTGAACCGAAGAAGTATAGACAGTAGGTCATCCTGTACAGTTGGCCCGACCATCTGTAAATCATTAAAGGACACTCCCGTCGAAGTAGGACAACTTGCATTGAATACAACGCGAAGTTTGGTGGTACTACTCGACTCACGTAATATACCGTGATGCGGAATAAAATAACCAAAACACAAATTAGTTTTATTAACATTAGTCATATGACCAAGTGTCTCATATTCTACCATAAAGTCATGATATAATCTACTAAAATCATATTTAACCTTTAATCTACGCTCTAAAGATTGTAAACAATGTGTAGCTTTCTTAAACGAATCACCTAATAATGAAACATCTTTTTTAAGAGGTATGCGAACACAAAACCGACCATCAGACAATCGTGTCGTATTTTTAACAAAATGATCCTCACATGACTTTTCTTCTGGCATATAAGTAGCAGAAGATTTTGTATTCACCTCCTCCAATTGCCAAAACTTTGTTAAGTCAGATCTAAGGTGTTCCAAATTAGTGTTGCAATCAAAAACAGTTTTAGAAAAATTACATTTTAAATTGTCAGGTACCAATGAAATATAATTCTGACTAATTGGACCGGAAACTATCCATCCTAAACGAGTTTCATATAAAACAGGTTTCCCGGTACCTAACTTTAGTTTTCGCGATCCTAACAAATCCCAAAAGAGATCAGCACCGATGAGAATATCTACATCAGCGGGCTTACAAAATGTAGGATCTGCTAAAGTGATATTCGGCGGAATATTGAAATCCGAACTGTTTACTTCTCGGCACGGAACATTACTTGTAATGTATGGCAAAATAAAACAATTGAGATCGAAAGTAAAACTATCGTCCAACGGTGTTATCTTAACACGACACAATTTGCCTACGTGTGAAGTAACATTATTTATGCCAAGTATACATTTGTTTACTTGGCGTGTAACTAACTTTAATTGTGTGCATAACCGGTCTGTAATGAATGACGATGTGCTGCCGCTGTCCAGAACCGCGCGAACGATATGCACTCCGCCATTGTTGTCCCGCAGTTTGACCTGAGCTGTGGACAACAACACATCACGCTGCGTATGATCACGGGATGATGACATGTTTGCTGACAATGCCACGTTATTTGTGTCCGCGGTAGCAGACGACGAGGATGCTGACAAGTTATTTGAGTCATTGCTTATTGGATTCACAACAGTGCATTTATTATCGGTGTGAACTAGTGTATTGTGCCTGCGTTTGCATAGTTTACAACCCGGCTTTTTACATTTATTGGCATAGTGACCCGACCGAAAGCAGTTAAAACAAATCTTAAAAGTGGGTAGTAGTTTGAGTCGAGCGTCATTACTAAGTGCAAGAAACTGTGGACAAGTACTTAATGGATGATCGTTGTTACATTTAGGACATACTTTGCGAGACATTTCGGTATTATTTAAATTATCATTAAGAGACTGTGTAGCTACCATAGACTTGATCTTAGGACATGATTTATTTGAAGTTTGGGAATGATTATTGCGAGATAATTCTAAGGTCTCAATAATATCTGCACGATTGCGCAGAAATGTCATAAAATCTTCAAAGGTAATCTTGCTGTCTTTGGCTAACCTACCTTTGTGTTCTTCCCACTCACGGAAGGTCTTTTGATCAAGCTTGCGGGTCACAATGTAAATCAATAAGGTGTCCCAATGCTTAACCGGCTCCCCTAATGACTCTAATGCTCGCAGGTCTTTATTTAACAAATCGATTAAGGCTTTTAATGCAACAGAAGACTCCTTACCGATGCTTTCAATATGAAATAAGGCAGACACATGATTCTGTATAAGTAATCTTTTGTTGTCAAACCGATCACATAACAACTGCCATGCCACAGAATAATTACTTGAAGAAAATTCAATAGAATTGATAACTACCGCAGCAGAACCGTCAAGAGATGCTCTCAAGTAATGAAATTTATTAATTTCGTCAATGCTGTCATTGCAATGGACGAGACTACTAAAGGTGTCACGAAATTCTAGCCAATTTGTATATAAACCGCTAAACTTAGGTAACTGAATTGTTGGCAACTTAACTGGCTTGTGCACATTAGAGTGAGTACTTTTACAACTTTCCATCGATTTATTATCCCTATTATAATCGCTCATAATATTCTGCGCCCTGGACAAGGATTTATAATAAAGAGACTCGAAATCAGACCGTTCAGAAAATTGTAATTTAATGTCCTCGACAATGCATTCCAGGCGTAACTGTACCTCATCATATTGCTCATACAATGCCTCCATCTTGCCAATGCGCAACTGCAGCTCAGAAATATCGCAACTAGTTAAGGGTTTGTCCTTGAGTGAGTCCAGGAAGTTGGTAAATGCAGTCAATCGACCTTTGAAGCTTCCTCGCTTCTTGACTAATTCCTTTTCCTCGGACATACTGGGAGACAAGTGCAATCAACCTGGAATTGATACAAGAATACAATTTAAACCTGAACAGTATTATTTACTTATACCGCTTCCTGATTTGTACAGTTAATAAAGTGCTCAAAACCAAGACAATTAAATCTAATTACAGTTTATCAACGATTTTAACGCTGAGTTAACTTTAAGTTATAGCCAACAATGTGTTATGTTAAGTGACCTTGAATAATTTTATGTTATAAAACTTTAATGCAATTGAATTAACAAATCAAGCAAATTAATAACCACTATTCTTATACTTGTTAAATGCACTAATAATAATTAACTCGAAATAACATTAAGTTGATTGAAATGTAACAATGACTTGCATTAATATCTAACACTCAAATGCGTAATTATGTCAATGTACCTGCTAACATTAAAATAACTATGTGAATTAGTTACAGTTTTATATAATTTAAGTTTAATTAATGTAGCAAATAAGCTAACTATACTGTAACAAGTATGAATTAAACTTAGAATAACTGTTAAATGAATATTAATCACACAATGTAACAAAGTACCAAATGATTTTTCAATCTAACACAATACAATGATGTAACATAATAAAATACACTAACCTGCGATATTTAGACGCTTTAGTTTTATTTATTAGTTACCTGAGTGTTGGGTAATGATATTAATAAATTAAATTAATGCAATACACCGCAAATTAAATTGCCTCAGTTCAGTCCAAAGTCCTGCTGTTGACCTCCAAGGCACGTTGACAAAGACGATCCTTAATTATTCCTTTCTTCGATTTTAACCGCTGGTCTTCCAATATAAATACAATATCCGGCTCGAAGGACCATGTAGAGGAATAAGGTCCTTGCAGGAATAAAAAAACTGGTGAATTACTTAAGCAACGGGAGAAATATAATTTGGGTGTTCACAATACGAATGATTGATGGCAAGTGACGTCGGCGTCGATGCAATTACATGCCTGCGCTAAAAACCTTATCGCTAATTAGGCCGTCAGGAAGGTGTTGCTCTGATGAGACAGTTAGGCGCTTCATGCGTGCTTGCTTTCCTGAGGTCGGTTGGCATAGGTGATTGTAACCTAAGTGCAGGTACAGACATTGACCTTACAGCTCTAAATAATCACTTTTCTCTTCCTCCTATTACTCTTGATCCCTCTACTAAATCATCTACTTTAGTTGAGCTTTCCTGTTTACCGTCACCTCGTTGTCCTCTTTTCTACTTTTCTCCTCTAGCTGAAGATGACGTCAAAAAATCTGTTACGGCTATCTCTTCCTCAGCACTAGGTAACGACAACTTGTGCTCTCGTATGATCCTTCCTATTCTCCCACAATTACTCCCCATCCTTACACATATATTTAACCACTCTTTATCATCGTGTTCCTTTCCTGCAGCGTGGAAACTTGCGTACGTTGTTCCTCTTCCTAAAACCTCTAATCCTTCCTCGCTCTCTCAGTTCCGGCCAATTTCCATTCTTCCTTTTCTCTCCAAAGTACTTGAGCACATTGTCCACCGTCAAGTTTCAGATTTTTTGACGTCTTTCAACCTTATTTCTCCTTTCCAATCTGGTTTCCGTCCCGGCCACAGTACCGTCACCGCTCTCCTCAAAGTCACGGATGACATCCGCTGGGCTATGGAAAACAAATCTCTCTCTGTCCTTGTTCTTCTCGACTTTAGCTCTGCGTTCAATTCCGTGGATTTCGATATTCTACTAGGTACCCTACAATCCTTTAATTTCTCTTCCTCTTCCCTATCCTGGTTTGGTTCCTACCTCCGGGGTCGTTCGCAGCGGGTCCGCCTTGATGAGATGTACTCCGATTGGTGTGATCTTGTTGCGGGCGTACCTCAGGGCGGCGTCCTTTCCCCTCTCCTTTTCTCTATTTTCATTAATTCCATTACCAACGCCATCTCTTCTCATTTTCACCTATACGCTGATGACTTGCAGGTTTATCGACATTTTACCTTGGCTGAAGCTAGTTCTGCCATCGCAGACATGAACCGCGACCTAGCTAGCATCGGCAAGTGGGCTAGGTCCTATGGTCTACAGGTTAATCCTGCAAAGTCACAGGCAATTATCATTGGTAGTAGGCATTATCGTGGTGCACTTGATCTGTCCTCCCTCATGCCGCTGTGTCTTGATGGTGTGGTGATTCCTTACGTTGATACCGTCAAAAATCTAGGGGTTTTGATGGATTCGAACCTATCATGGCGCGACCAGGTCAACGAGGTAAGTCGTAAGGTTCATTTTTCTTGTCACTCTCTGAGGTGCCTCCAGACTTTCCTACCTTTCAGGACCAAAATTTTGCTAGCGCAAACCCTTATTCAGCCGATCATTGACTATGCAGATGCCTGCTACTTGGATGCTACCGAGGAGCTACTAAATAAGCTTGAGAGATTGCAAAATTTGTGTATCCGTTTTGTTTTTGGGCTCAAAAAATACGATCACGTCTCTCAATTTCGCAACGATCTCAAGTGGCTCCCTATTCGCCTTCGCAGAAACACTCGCATCCTTTGTCTCCTATATAATATTCTTCACAATCCACTATATCCTTCCTACTTACGTGAGCGCTTCTCCTATATCCGCCCTCCTGATGTCCTTTGCAGATCCCATCTTAAATCCCACCTTAAAATTCAACCCCATTCCACAGACTTCTATTCTTACTCCTTTTCTGTACATGCAGCCCGGCTGTGGAATGCGTTGCCGTCTAACATTCGTGACTCTAAATCCATTGCTATTTTTAAACGACGTGTAAAAGAACACTTTCTTTCCTCTTTACATTAGTTGATTTCCATGCCTATTATAATATACTATTTATATAGTACATTTTAAATAATTGTTATACTTGTTGTTTTTATTTTATTTTTTATTCTCAATGTTATACATTTATTAGTTATATTACACACTGTGTCATGTTTCTTCCTGTTTTTTCCTGTCGCAGGTCTGCTGGCAGAAATTTCATAAGAAATAAGCAGTACCTTTGTACCTATTGTTTATATATATATTTTTTTTTCTGTATGTAAATTGTGTGTACACAAATAAATAAATAAATAAATAAATAAAAAGAGTATTTACGCTCGAATTTACTACCGGACCTGTGTCATCTTAATTTGTAAGCAATTTTTAGTAGAATATGCAGTCGCCGCAAAATTTACTTTTTTAGTATCAGATTTCTCAAACTACAACTTAGATGTTCCAGATATAGAACAGTGCACGACTCATCTACCTCTTTATATATCTTCTTTTCTGTCCATCCAAAGGTTGTCTGGAAGATATCGCTATTAGCGATAAGACCGCCATTGTACCCTTACTGTATATAATTTACTTTTTTACAGCTGTAATCACGGTGTACAATAAAGAGTATTCTATTCAAAACTTCAAATATTTATTGCGATCATAGGATGTTATAAAAGGTAAAACAGTACATACATGATACCCCGTTAGGGCGCAGTAACAGTTTTAATATAGAATTAAAAGAATTATTATTACAATAGAATATACGAGTATACCAAAGCTTATTTTATATTGCTAAGACACGGCTCGCTTTTCTCAATTGCTGGTAAAGCTATTTAGTTGCATGTAAGATTAACTTGTGTTAAACGTCGTGTGTGATGACGTCACAGCGTCTTCAGTAGATACGTACGGTGCCCGACGGCGCCGCGATGTGTGAACGTGTCCGGTCAGCGGTTTCTGGCGAGGCCCTAGAGCGCTCCGCGACCGCACACGAGTGCCTCGAGAGGGTGGAACTGACCCTGAATCTTAACAATCCGTCTCTTTGCTCAAATACTAAAAATTTTAGACGACAAACGGGACTTATTCGCGATATAATTCGATATTTCTTACTCACCGACCGTGGTCACGGGTGGACTGCACGGTCGGTGCAACTCGATCGAAACGTCGGAAGAAAATAAATACCGAATTATATCGCGAATAAGTCCCGTTTGTCGTCTAAAATATGTGTCCAAGTCGCGAAAGTTTAAAATCTTAATACTGAGAATTCTTGCAAATTGTATTCGACTAAACTCTTAGATCAAAACTAGCTGCACGCTCGCGGCATTGCCCGTGAAAAAGTGTCTTTTGACTTAATTTAAAATGTCAGCGCGAATTTTATAAACAGTTGGGGGTGTATTCGACTCATAAATCAATACAGCTTAAGCTCATAGCGTTGTATACTTTTATTATACGTGTGTCCACCGCGTGCACCGTAGCTAGCAAAGGGGTGATTTGGATGCGCTTTTGTTTTACTAAATGGAAAAGCATGACCCGTTAAAACCTTTCGGGAATGTATGGAGGTATCAAGTTGAATTTTTAAACCTATGTTTACGATTCTATGAAGTTGTAAAAAATGACAACTTCACGTAAGTTAGATGCAGCCGTTTATTTGTCTTTGATGCGCATATTGTGACACTCTGAATTTAATAAAAATGCTGATGATGATGTTGACCTAAAACTATTAAATTTGTCAAGCAATGTTGTTATAGATACAATAAACAATTTTTAAAACTATACTTTTGTGATTGAATCTACAGTTATTGGGGTCGTTTTTATAGAGTGTTATAAATTAAAATTTAAGCTACTAGCTCGATTACGGTATCACGTGAAATGAGCTGAAGTTCATAACCTTTTAAAAAATACTTTTCTTAAGGAAAACATTAACAGTTAACTAACTTTCCCTTCTTTGTTTCCTTGTTTCTACGTACGGAAGCCTTTAAGGGCGACTCCAACTCGCATTTGTCCGGTTTTGGGTATTTTAAGTAATTTTAATAAAGATTTTTACTCTTTTTAGGGTTCCGTACCCAAAGGGTAAAACGGAACCTTATTACTAAGCCTCCGCTGTATGTCTCTCTGTCTCCAGGCTGTATCTCATAAGCCTCAATAGTTAAAAAGCTGAAATTTTTAATTATGTATTTCCGTTGCCGCTATAACAACAAATTTAAAAAAAATGTTAAGGGGCGTCTAAAAGCAATAAACGTGTTTTCTTCGTAATTTTTTGCTCAATATTAAATATTCGCTGTGATGATAGTACGGAACCCTTCGTGCGCGACTCCAACTCGCACTTGGCCGGTTTTTATGTATACTGTCAAAGTTTGTTTCTTATAGTTATTTACAAGATATGATGAGATAAACTATCCCCAAATTTTGATTTCGAGTGACTTTTTATTTAAAAATAAATTTATTATTAATGTAGAACTTGGTCGTGAGCGTACGTACTATGTAGTATTATCAAACAGCGGGTATATAGAATAATGTTCTTGCCTTTACGCTGCGTTCTAAACAAAGAGGCGTTTCCAAGTAGTGATGTGCACAAAGAATTTTGTGAAGCGAAACTTGTCGGAAAACGCATTGTAGTGATATCTGGAATTTTCGGCAGCCGTTTTAGGGAAATGTTTACCATTTCGGTATGTTTTGCTGTCTTACAATTAAAACGTAAGAAAATTACAAAACATTTAATACAAAGCAAGTGGTTGTAGTAAATGTTTTGTAATCATTAAGGTTAAAAATTATATCCGACTTCTCAATATTTTCTTCTAAATCATTCTAAGCTTTGATTATTATGACAAAATTTAAAAAAGAATATGTGACAAGATTATGTTGCTAGGTTATATTTGTCTAGGAATATCACTCGCTACGCATGCCAGTGAATTTTTGAGTACCTTTACACATATTTACAATCATAAAGCTATTTTATTTTCAAACCCAGTGTATACGCAGCCTAATCCCTTTGAGACGTACTTGTCTGTTCATAGTTTGCACTTACAGATAATTACCTACTAATCAACATTCGGAGGGTCAGTTTGCGTAGCCCACGCTTCGTCTAAGCCCTGTGTTAATATGTACCGAGCTCTAAGCCGCCGAGCGCGTCGCATCGACACGGCCTCGTCACCGCCTCATTTGTATTGCGATGTACCATCTGACGGTTGCTATGGCGATGTTGCCAATCTATAACGTCCTTCTGATAGATTAATATAAAAGATCACTTGATCTGGTTTTCTTATATTTATAACAAACCAGCTTATAGACATCCCACTCCCGGGCACAGTCCTCTTCTAATATAAGGAAGGTTTGAACATTGATCACCACGCTAGCTTATTGTGGGCGGCGATTTAGTTTACAATTTTTAAAAGCCAGGTATCCTTATGATTTTTTTTCTTCCCGTACCTACACCTTTGTCAGTAGTGTCGTACAATAATAAACAGGGAATCTGCCTGCGCCGAGCATTGAACCTGCACCACGTTCATAAAAATGCATTCATAGAACCGCGAGGCCACCCCGACATCTCTTGTCTTCCGTATAATCTTAGACGGATTGTATGCTAAATACTATAAATAACTAGTCAACATCCCCTCTTGGGTTACGTGATACGTCGACGCAATAAAATTTGATTTAGCAGAGTTCTAGTGTAGCGAGAAATGCAACGTGCCTAGGTGACAGTGTTTTGTAATACGATCCTGTGAATCGCAATTTGGATCGTCAGCTTTCTATTATCACATTATATGGTGTTATATGTGTTAGTTAACGGTACAGTTTGTTATATAGAAGTAGGTACTGTTCTTATATTACAGGAACACCTAATTTCTTGGGAATATAAAGGTACTATGTTTACTTGATTTCTTTATTTCACTAGCTGTTGCCCGCGAATACTCCACTGTTTTCGCTGCGGTAACTTCAACCCTATTAATTTAAATTTAACTCTTTAAATCGCATGTCGTAAAATAATGTTTTATTACATCAAAATTAAAAATCGAGTGGGTTGTCTGCGCGCTTGCCGATACCTAATATTTCATAGACTTCATAGTTCTGGGTGGTAGTAGGTAGGTACTCTTCAAGCGTGCCGATCGCGAGTCGCCCCCGAGCGGAATGCCTCGTCGCTGCTATTTCTTTAGAGAATGCACCGTCTTCTAACATTATCCAATAAATAAAGAACAATAACATAGCATTCTTGCAACGCGGTCAAAGAGTATACGCCGAGGCTTCACCTCACGTAGAAGCGCATCATTCGAGTCAGATCCATCCTCATTTTTAGGGTTGCGTACCCAAAGGGTTAAAACGGAACCCTATTACTAAGCGTCCGCTGTCTGTCTGTCTGTCAGTCTGTCTCCAGGCTAAATCTCATAAACCGTGATAGCTAGACAACTGAAATTTTCACAAATGATGTACTTCCGACTAAAAATTAAAAAAATATGTTTAGGGTCCCCATAAAATAAACGTGTTTTTTCGTATTTTTTTGCTAATATAAAAAAAAACGGTAACAGGTAGACGTTTTTTCTATTATCGATAATAACACGGAACCCTTCGTGCGCGAGTCCGACTCGCACTTTGCTGGTTCATGTAGTGATCTATGAAGTTAGCATGACAGTATGCTTCTACTTATTAGCGAGACTACGGAGCTTCCGCCGCAGTAAATATGAACACAAACTACGTTAGCCACGTTTAATAAGAGCATCCCGTACAAGGTTCGGAAAAGAGCCTTTCTGTAGCTACACTATTACCATTATTTTACCATGATTGACGGGCCTGTTGGTCTAGTGGTTAGTGACCCGGACTGCTAAGCCGGAGGTCGTGGGTTCGATTCCCACCCAGGACAAATGTGTGTGTGATGAGCACGATCATTTGTTCTGTGTCTGGATATGATTAATCTATAATATGTATATATTTAGAAATACATAAGTATGTTTATCAGCTGTCTGATTACCATGACACAAGCTCTGCTTAGCTTGGGATCAGATGACCGTGTGTGGATATTGTTCCAAGATATTTATTATTATTATCCAGGGTGTCAACTACCACAGTACCTAGATTTATTTGAATTGGTCTGCCTAGCCTTTCGACCATAAAGGACCAACAAATCAAATCCTATAATGTTGACTGAATAAGACTGATAAGCAGGTAGGTTTATTTAATTCGCGTGTATTCTTCGTAAGCCTACCTTTTTTCTTTTCTATGAATTCAGAGGCACTACAGGCTAGTAAAAAAAAAATCTTCATTCATAGAACATATGTAGTTTTCTAACAATAAGTCAAATGAATCCTCCAGCAAGGCAACTGAAACTGCGTTCGATTCCGTGTAGAAGTATTCATGCTAAAAATGCAGTCGGCAACAGAAATGATATTCAAACAATACTTTAATTACAATATGTTTTTTATAATTTATGTACAAATAAAAAAATTTAAGTAAAAAAACTTTTTAAGACAAAGCTTTTATTTAAACGCTCTAAAAAGAAGAAAATAAAATATTCCTTTTGGATTATACTAACAACTCCTCATTATACACAATTTATATATAATAATAAAAGCTTGTCGCGAGGTTTACATACCTATCAACATTCCTTTATATCATAATAATTTGTGGTAAATCGAGCGACAAGCTTTTATTATTATATATAAATTGTGTATAATGAGGAGTTGTTAGTATAATCCAAAAGGAATATTTTATTTTCTTCTTTTTAGAGCGTTTAAATAAAAGCTTTGTCTTAAAAAGTTTTTTTACTTAAATTTTTTTATTTTTTACTTTTTAGTTATCGCTGGCTAGGTTCCTCAGTCTGTTCAAGTCTGTTATTATTACTCTCAAAATGCCCTCTCATTTGATACCCATATTGTAGAAGTAGACTAAAGGTAACTATTCCGCCATCCTGCATGGTCCGCCATATTGGATTCAGAATGACGTCATATTCTTTTTCTAGTCACTCTTAACAAGCCCTTTCATTTGATACCCATATTGTCTAAGTGGATTAAATATAACTGTTCTGGCATCTTGTATGATCCGCCATATTGAATTTAGAATGACGTCACATATCTTATCATATATTGTCATCCAAACAAAATGCGTCCACAAAATTTCAGCACAAACGGTTGAATATATCTACTTCAAAATTGAGTTCAAAGATTTCACCCGAAAACACAAATATCCATACATTGCAAGTTAAATAAAAGCTTTTAAAATAACATAGCTTTTCAAATATTGTGTGTAAGAACTCATCTATAATAGATTTACTAGGCCCTTATGCACCTCTAAATTACACTACTAATTATTATATTCCATTAAATTTCGCAACGATTTATGGGACAACCAAAATTGCCATTTATAATAGACGGAGCTACATATAGCACAGTATATGTATATAGTATTTAGTCTTCATAAAAAAGGACGCAACGCGAGCTATGCCTATTCTATCGGATCATCTACACTAATATTATAAAGAGGAAAACTTTGTTTGTTTGGTTGTAATAAATAAGCTCAAAAAGTACTGGACCGATTTTTAAAATTCTTTCACCATTCGAAGGCTACATTATCCACAAGTAACATAGACTATATTTTATTTTGGAAAAAAATAGGGTTCCGTAAGATATTTGGATTTTTCATCATAAATAAAATGATAGTTTTCATATTATTTTTGTCAGCGAAACGAAGTTTGCAGGGTCAGCTAGTGGCATAATATAGTCGCGAGCGTTTCGCAGTGACAGACAGAGGGCGCGTCGTTGATGTAATTAAAATGCTGTAGGTGGGCAGCCCGAGTTAAACCACTGTATTTATACTGCGATATCAGTATGCAGAAGTAAACTTAATTCATTGTCGCTCATTTTTTTATTTATTTGTCTGAAGTAGGGTACATTTTATCTTATGACTAGTGAACTCGCCAAACGTACTCGTTTAACGACGAGAAACGCTCTTAAATTAAATTAACTTACCAATAAGGTACATAGGTACTATAACTATACTAAACAATGCGAAACATGTAGGTACATATACCTACATAAGTTCGTCTATAATAAATTAACTGCTCGACACAGTCATCGAGCAAAGAATCTTTGTTTCCTTTTTTTAAAGACTATGTCTAAACTATAATACTAGCCGTCCCTGCAAACTTCGTTTCGCTGACAAAAATAATATGAAAACTATCATTTTGTTTATGACGATAAATCCAAATATCTTACGGAACCCTATTTTTTCCAAAATAAAATATAATCTATGTTACTCGTGGATAATGTAGCTTTCGAATGGTGAAAGAATTTTTAAAATCGGTCCAGTAGTTTTTGAGCCTATTCATTACAAACAAACAAAGTTTTCCTCTTTATAATATTAGTGTAGACTAGCGGTACATACTATAAACTAATGTTCTCTCTCCATAATAATTTATTTTTGGTTTAACTAGACAATCATCTCTCACTCGTTTAGTATTATATCTATTTGTATCAAACACTTTGTACTGGTCACTATAATAATATTCAAAACCTATTAAATACGTTATTTGTTTATGTACTGGTAATATCTTAATACTAAATATTTTTTCGTAATGTAGTTTCGTGCGCCTTACACTTGTTTACTATGAGCTAAGCTTGGTTAACTAGCGTATATCATATTCATTATTATCATAAGTCTGAAAATACACTCCTTATATTCAGTGATGAATAGAAAATACAGGTATCAGGGCTATTTTGTTACCTGACACAAATACAGCAAATTAAATTTAATAGTGTTAAGTTCTGATAGTGTTGTCTACATCTGCTGCAGGCCGTATAAACAGGAAAGTCTCTTTCCATATGAACTCGCTTTACTGTCTAATACGAGCCCCGTTTCAATCTCATAACCGATGGTTGTTTAGCTATCCATACTAATACGTAATGAATTGCTGACAGCACCTCACTTTCCCCTGGCACGTAGGCGTGTGTGACCATGGCGGACGGCAATAACACATCAAAACACTAAGACGTACTTATTATGTGATGTATGTATTGTTATAATCAACTACTAGGTGGTAGTAGGCTAAAGTAATCATCGGGTACTTAAGTGATGTCGCCTAATAATTAAGTTCTCACTCCACCTTGTCATACGCTCGTCTTAGCACGTCGCACGATGTTCAGGCACTTTTATTTGATTTATAAATATTGCCGTGAATAGAAAAGGCGCAATCTATTTCCCCTCTTGTATGAATAGTTATACTTTAAAGTTCATATCTTAAAGCATTTCACAATGTGATTGAGTAGGTAGTAAAACGTAAACACGGTACAAAAATGGAAATTGTCGAGTATTCAATAAAATAACACGAACTCCATAGACGAAAAAAAAATATTTACTCGATATGGGGATGAATCTGAGAACCAACAATCCAATATTCGTTTCGGGGGTTTTTCGCAATGTTTTGTTTTTGAGTCTGTGATTACAATGGGTTGCTTCGCTGCAGATGTACTGGCTATTTGATCTTGTTCAGTGCCTATGTGAACCGACATGTTTTGGGCTTCGCTGTGCTCTCAATCAATATTCGTTCGAGCACTTTTTTAGGGTTCCGTATTCGAAGAGTCAAACGGAACCCTATTACAAGGCCTCCGCTGTCTGTCTGTCTCCAGGCTGTATCTCATAAACCGTGATAGCTAGAAAGCTGAAATTTTCACAAATGATGTATTTTCGTTGCCGCTATAACAACAAACATTAAAAAAAAAAATTAATATTATTAAGAGGGGGTCCCCATATAATAAACGTAATTTTTTACTCGATCCTAATAAACGGGTAGAAACTTGAATATTTGATTGGTACTCAATACTCAATTCTTCATTGCATTCAACAATGTAAGCTTAGGTGGTAAACAAATTATTTGGTAAGTAACAATCGTGGACCCGGAGAGTACTTTAGTATGCGGAGAGGACTTTACATCTAAGTAACTTATAATAATAATACGACTTATTCAAAAAAACATTTACATGATATTAACATTAGGATTACAATTTTAGGGCTTAGGCACTATTTTTCTATGTTTAGAGATGTTTCACTTAAATATTCGTCGAAACTATAATAGGATTAGTAACTTTTTTTAATTTATTTACGAACAAATGGAGTTTTTTTTTCGTTTCTTATTGTTTCTTGTATAGTATACCTACAACAAACGTGATTTTCCATTATAGATGATAGTACGGAACCCTTCGTGCGCAAGTCCGACTCGCACTTGGCCGGTTTTTTGGTTTTATTGCGTGAATTTGATAGAGAACGCATCATAAAAATATTTCGAATATCCGCCGAAACCGTGATTTAATGGAGCTTCGAGCGCCCTCGCGTCATTGCCTCCGATATTGCATTCGAATCTCTTCATACTCGAGACTTAATTTGTTCCACGTATTACTCGTTTTACAACCAAAATATTACCACGGAATATTCGCAGTACGCCGGTAAATTTTATTTCAACTTTGCGGCTTCTTTGTTCAATTGAGAGATCACGTGTTCTGAAAATTTTATTTTCTTTCCTTACCTTGTTCGTGTGTTGTTTAAAATAAAAGTAGGTATGGTATCTAATACCTTATGTTACAGTAAATTTGACATAAAAATATTTGTAGAAATTAATACCCACCGCTAGAGAACTGAAGACAGTTAGAAACTCGGTTTACCTACTTAAGACTTTCAGTGCCAGAGACAGCGCGCAAGTTAACCACCTTTCGGTTAATTAGCAATTAATCTATTAACAATTCTTCCTATACTGCTCATGCTTATACAACATGTAAATGTGACCATATACTGGTGAAATTACTAGTACCAGTTATAGTTGAATATTTCACAACTGTGTACCGGTATAAATAAAAGTTCGAACAATGTGCTTAGAAGGCATGCATGGTAGGTACGGCATGTGATGCGTTGGAGGTACAGTGCATCGTCCGGGGAGGTGCCTCCCTCACCCCTCCCCACCTCCCAACCCTGTCTGCGCCCAACAATGGTCATATTAAGTTACGATACACAATACTTTGATCACGTTTGAATTTTGAATAAAATTGAAAAATATTTTTACCTGTCTGTTTTTATCACACTGGCCTGTTGTAATTGACACGTGTATGGGGTTCGCGATAGCTTCTGTTCATTATTGTTCGCACCAAAGCGGGCTGAGGGTTGATGCAAGTCTGTCGAGTGCCAAAAGTACCGGTCGAATTGGATGCGGTTGTATTTTATTGCAAGCAGATTATCTGGCACTAGTTTGAAGCGATGTTTCGTTAAAGTCCGGTTCAACGTTTATAGGATTATGAGGGGCAACAGTGAGGGTGCGCGCTCGAATATTGTAGCGAGAAATACCGGAGTTAGGCTTTCAATTTATAGTATCCGATTTTATTATAATTAAATTTATTTAATGTCTTTAGTTGACTTTTAAAGAAACCTAGTTAGTTCATCGTTTTCCGATTTGTAGATGTGTTTCAAATGTCTTTCATAAAGTTAATGTATGTAATACCTAAAATCCTATTCACAATAACTCAGTACAATATCTTAGTATACTAACTCAAATGCATTGCGAATTCTCGTCTATACACCTTATCTATTAGTAAAAGTAGTAGAATTCTATCAGAGACCCTCACAAAGTTGCCAGACAGTACACCGGCGGCGTCTCGTTTAGCGAACTGACGCGCTGAGTGCTTCGACTGACTGAACATTCATACACGTCCACGTCTTTATACTTTAAATAAAAACTCTTCTGAACAACCTGTGATACTTGTCAACAAATGTAAATAATATTGAATGCTCCTCTGAACTTACTCGTTAATGTGAAATGTTAACAATAAAATGTTACTCAAAAAAGAAATTGTATTTACATGGCCACTCGGCAGCCGGCAGACAAATATTGAAATTCATTTCACGATTTCAGTTTTAACTTTAGTAAACATGTAATGATGAAGCATTTTATTTGCAAATATATATGTAGTTTCCTTTTTACCGTATGAGACTTATTTTAATTAAATATGAGCAATGTTGTATTCGGTAACGGAGATTTAAAATAATTTAACTTCAAACTGAATTCAAAACCAATCTAAAATATTCGTTGTAGAACCTTAGTAGCCGTTGCTTGAAAATGTCTTAACATGTACGTCGGAGCAGATGCACGCCCATGTTGCGAAGCATTACACACGTTCTGATGAACTCAGTATGATGGAGCCGCGAGTAAGCGGCTTGCGAGCTTTCAAACACTAATGGCTGTTAACAGCGTGAACCGATGCAGCACTGAACGCAGAAGGTAGCTAATACATTTTGAACATAACTCACACGTCGAACTCAAACCGATTACATTTAACCTCCACAAACTATCGATTCACCTCCTGTTTCTCTCGACCTAAAAAAATGCAACCAATAGTAACATAAGTGAGGCACTTAGGTATCATTTCGCGACACGCGAACTAGAAACACGGACAAACTAGTGTCGCGACATAAATGCCCGCGTTCTACTTCTTAAGCACAAGCGTCAAGTTTCTATTTTGTTAAACCTAAACTGGCAATTTTGACCAGTAATAACATACATTCTGTCACACCTCACTTGTCTCTGATTTCTGTGACTTGCCACTAATAGTGAGCTAAAATACATATCACACGCCGCGGGTACTTAAAGTAGGTGTTCCCTTTCGTTCTGACAAAGGCGTTAAGTAGGTAGAAGAAATCTGTCGGAGGCTGACAAAAATACAATTGTGTTGGCAAAGCAGTACTTAGATCATAAACTCCTTCAACGTCACGACTTTTAATAACCTCGAGATCAAAAAGTCTCGCCTACTGAAAACGAATCAATTGAACGTTCAAAGGATCGACGAGACATATTTCCACTAATTGCTAAGTACCTGGCAACATTATCGTCACTTATTTATATATCTCGTCTAAATATTAGCAATTAGTTCACGACTGTAAGCCTGTAGAGGCTTTGACTCTATCTGCCCGTTTTGTAAACGCTATACAGCAAGAAAATAAGCTGTTAAATTTCATGTTAGGCAACGTGATCGGCTGAAAGAGAACGTTTTAAATTGATCTTTGAGAAAACGAGAGTAACGATTTTTTTAAGTTTGAAACGAACAATTGTACTTTTTGCGGTTTCGTGAAACTCTTGCGGAAGTTCCCAAAAGTTTGTTTTGATTTCGTTCAGTGTCGTGTTGTGCGATGGCAACGTGACTGGCGAGTCACCTTCCCCGTCGCCGACTATTTCTGGATCGATCAGCTGCATCTGATCCAGTTAAATCACTGCCGAGTGTCGCCTCAATTGCCGTTTACAACCACTTTTCTTCAATTGACGTACAATGTTCTTGATGGTACACTTATGCAAATAGTCTTAGGTGCGTTTGTTATTGATAAATAATATTAATATGCCGATAAACTTTTTTAGTAATAATTATTGTTTGTTACCTGTGACATTCTTAACGTAGTTTTCTCAATTATCACAATAAGGTTGGAAAGGCGAGGAAGTATGTGATGTGAAGCTTGTTCCGCCGTTTCTTTTCCACACCTTAGGAAGCGTGGGGGTGGGCGTGAAAAAAGTATTAATTGTGTTTTTATGTATACTAATATTTGATGTGATCAGAAGGCTGAACTGTATTTTGCGCAAAGATTTGACATTGCCATTCAGCGTGGTAACGCCGCCAGTCTCCTGGGCACGTTTCCCGCCATTGACGTAGATGATGATATATTTTACGACGCTTTGTAATTTTTTTATTAATAATTACATAAATTTTGTTTCAAATGTTGATATTTTTTGTTTAGTTTAGTTTCTGTTCAATAAATAAACTTAGATCTATAGAAATCTTTAAAAAATATTATGGATTGACGTTCCGATGTAGATACATTGTAGCGATGAAAACTGTGCCAACCTAATAAAGGCTAAGTTCCCGAGCTTCGCAAGTACCGGCCGGGTAGTGGGAACGGCTGCAATTTGCCAATTGTCTTATTACGGCCAGTGTGGGGGACGAGCTGCGCTATATATAAATCACTAGCGGGTCGCACTTGGCTTGCTCGCGGCGTTTGTACCTGCAATACTTCCATCAGTCTATAAAGGAATAGCTTATGCCTGCGACTTTAGATGTGTGGATGTAGCCTAAGGGTTGTAGTTAAACAGAAATCTTAAAATATCTTAGGATAATATCCACACACGGCCATCTGATCCCAAGCCAAGGCGAGCTTGTGTTGTGGTAATCAGACAGCTGAACATACTTATATATTTCTAGATACATACATATTATAGATAAACACGCCCCACACACCCAGGCACAAAACAAACGATCGTGCTCATCACACAAACATTTTTCCTGGCCGGGAAACGAACCCACGACCTCCCGCTTAGCAGTCAGGGTTACTAACCACTAGACCAACAGGCTCCTCGAACCTAGACCAACAGTGAATAGAAAACTTTTAATTTATAAAATTGACTGAATATAACTTTGATTATGTGTAACCTGAAATGTTTTCACTGATGTTCTCTTGGAAACATGTGTAGTAACTAAAAACAAATGAAGCCTGTTATTCAATTATAATTTAGATGATGAATGATTATAATTATATCCTAAATGTTGCGCACGACTTCACCCGCATGAATATCAGTTATAGCTGCAAAAAGATTATCCCTCTAAAAAGTAGGATAAGTGTTAATCCAGGGTGTCCGCTAACTCCTTACCAAATATTATTAAATCAAATCACCAAGCCGTTTGAGCGTGAAAGAGTAACAATTAAACATCCATCCATCCATACTTACAAACTTTCACGTTTATAATTTTAGTTAGATTAGTTTGTGACCACGGTCGGTGCAACTCGATTGAAACGTCGGTAGAAAAGATATCTCGAATTATATCGCGAATTTTTTTGTCGTCTAAAATAAGATTAGTTTGGTTCAAAGGAATAGTAACAGTAACATGTAAGTTAGACTTGTCAGAGAAGCACCTCCGACTACATCAGTTTGTACAATGTAAACACAAAACGTGGTCTAAGGAAGTGTTCGTACATCGTCGAAGTATAGCATTCTTATTCCCTTTCTGATTCTCATCGCTCTTTATCTACAGACTGTCAACCACACTACGTAGGTATGTATTAAAAACTTGCTGACACGGCAGACTTCGACGACTTTCAACGATTAATGAAAGAACTTAAATTGTCTCTTAATTTTATGTAGGGGAAAAAGAAAAGGGCTGTTTTTAGGGTTTGCCCGGCAATTATTCGATTTTTCTTACGTTTTAAACCTGCCCTAGACCTTCACGAATATTTCAAGATCAAGATAAATCCGTTCAGCCGTTCTAGAGTTTTATCGCGACGAACCAACAGCAATGTATGTAGATATTTCTGAATTGCTGTCGACATATAAAATAACGGTCTCTTTAGCGTGTCGATGTATGGAAATCATATTTTGTGAGACCAGTACTCAAGCACGCCAACAGCATTGTCATACTCTGAGTAGCTCATACAATGTTTTAAGTTACGGCCGAAAGTAATCTACAATATACTCTGATACGACCAAAACAACAGCATAAAATAATATATCATTTGGTCACTAATAAAATACATAGCGTACTAATGTTGATCGTCACCTCCTAACATAGCCACGCTCGCGTACCTCAGTGTTACTTACAACCTTTCTATGTTCGGTGAGTGTACACGAGCCGGGGATTACCGCGGCGTCTAGACGAGGAACAAACACCTCAGAACCGACCTAAGTCGCGGACGATCGACTCTACGTGTCGACACGAGAATATGTACCTTATTTGTATTGGCTTTTAGACTTCATTTGCTTAAAACTATTACTGTTTAAGTATGATTTAGAAATATGTCTAACTGAAAATTTCAAAACTGGCTAGTGTTTCAGTTTCTCTTTCTAAACCACTCCGCTTTATTAAAAAAATAAAACATTATTTCCTCTAGTACGCGAATTGCGGATTCTTTCTAATACTTGACCTATGTAGATTTATATTGTCTTTCCCTAATTTCTGGATTCTAAATCACCTAAAACACCCTATAAGTTATGTTTTCACAACGAATGTCGAGAAAATTCGACAAAACCAGCCATAACAAGTCAAAACGCAATTTCTTAATTAGTCGTAGCAACTAGTCGTATTTCGGCTTACCTTATAGCTTCGACGACGTCCGCGATGTCTACGGCGTAGGTCTACGCGCGTAGACGTCGCGTTCGTTTTCTTTTGCTACGTGATATTTTCGGTGGCTTCCTTACTTGCATTGATTGTAACTTGGAACTTATAGCGAATAAAAAAAAAGTTTATATAAAACAATAGTCGAGATATCGTATGCTTTACATACGTGGAAATGGTTTCTACTTCCAAATAGTTTTTGGCTTTTTTTATACACGGATGCTCTCGTCTCACGTAAGGTAATATAATACATTTCGCAGAACTGCGCTCCCATGTTTTTCAGTATTCGTAAATAAAAGAAAAACATTTCATCGTGATATCCTTTGTTAATTGGCAAGTGCTTTTCGAGAGCACTCATCCGCGATATTTTAAATGTAAGTTGATGAGTCGTGTTGTTTTAATTGAGGAACGTTATTTAATTACAATTCAGATACAGGTGCTATTGTATCTTGCAGCTGCCGACTTATCAACTTGATATGTTTGAAAAAAAAGGTAGGTTTATATCTTATATCGCTTTATTTACTACTAGTCCTCAAATAGCATCTGTAACCAACCCTAATTCTTGCAAAGCAAAGAGGTGTGAAGAAATCGAACCTTATTAGTTAGATACTCTTAAATCTAGTACCAATAATAAATCTATTTTGGTTAACGTTCACCGGTCGTTGTACCCGCTTGGAGTCCCGACATCGCTCCAACAACATGGCTGAGAGGAAACGTCGCCCGATGCCCGGTGACGGCGGCGCGTCAGAGGACGCGACACTAAATCTCTATAGTGCCTAAACATCGTCAAATAACGTTTGTTGTGACGCTGTTAGCTTTTATCACCCCCACTAATGTTACTAAGGCGAAAATTTCGATTGCGTTTGGGTTAAGATTAATATCTATTCACGATTGACGTAATCTCTTGATGGTTTTGGTATGAAAGTATTGGGTCCTTGACTAACACGTGATCTAATTTTTTATCCGCAAGTAGTAGTAAACTAGAACTTTTAAACTTTAAAACCACCGGATTTAAATGCTGTGTACAATACAAGGCGATAAAAAGTCCTCGCGTTACATTTACCTTAGGACAAACCATTTATTTACTGTTATTTACTTACTGATTACACACAACACTATGTTAACCGGTTAAAAATTTCTTACGTACAACCACCAAATAATTTACATTTGTAAGAGTTCATCAAGGAAAAACATCAAAGAAATATTAGTCATTACAACTTTAACTCGTTCCCTTTATAAAGTTACTTCTAAAGGCCCCCTTTTTAAGTCCGGTTTCTTTAAAAGGTAATAATAAGAGTCGACCGCACGTGGCCCGGCGTGTTGCGACACGCGCGGGGTGGACACACTTCACCCTCTAAAAAAACTTCGCCTTGTTCTTAAGGTTTCAGTACAATGTGATATTTCATCACGGTTCGAGTTGTTCAATCAGGTAAAATAAGGGAACGATAAACTGGTAGAGTGTAGGGTGAAGTTCGGCGGTATTCGGCGGCGACCGTCCGTTACAATTCCTCGCATAACTTGTCTCGTTTACTACACTTCAGTCTGGCGAGTGCGACATACGGTCACGTGGTATAGGAATATAACGTCCAATGATTTAACTGCGACCGGCAGCACTATTTCCTATTAATTTAGTTTATACAAGTCTTGTCGGTATAAACTACTAGAATATTCTAGATCAAATATGATATAACTTTGAAAGTTTGCGGACACCTGAATAAAAACTTGTTTCTTAACCAAGTGCGTTAGGATTTATTTTGGAGCTGTAGTTTACATTTGCGTAGGTTAAGTCGCAGGCAACAGTTGGTACTATCTAATTTTCAAAACAATGAGTATCCCTTTTAAAAAAACATTATTCCTTCAAGATTAAGTTAAAAATTAATAGAACATTCTAACGGCAACCTAAACCCAAATGTGACAACTTTAAACGAAATATCAACTCGTCTCGCTGTTCCAATTTATTTCGCCGCCCTTCACACACACAGCGCTGTAGCAGTTACATTTTCCGTCTGATACAATTATCGCGAAAACTCATTTTCAATTTACCGACGACTGTCGCCCAACAGTCGACAGAGTTGTGAACAAAGGGTGCATTCGGTTCATTTAAAGAGAATGTGAATAAAAAACATCATGCGTTCTGCTTTTGACAGTTGAGATTTTAGCGTACCGGTAAAGAGAATTGATTTCAATCTCGAATGAGTTTCCCCTCATTCGTCTGTACCAAAAATTGGTGTTTTCACCGCAACAGGAAAATAGCAAACTGATTAGTAAGTTGTAATCATTAAGATGTGTAATAATTACTTATTTCTATTTAATATCATTTGTTTGTATGTTAGCACAGATTTCAAAGAAACTGACAAGCTTTTACAAGGTTTATTTTTTTTTATTCAACTGTTTTAGAATTGTATAGACAACAGGCAGTCCCTTATCAATGCGAAGTGAATACAAACATGTCAAGTAAAGTTGCTCAGCACAAACTTTCAATGTTACATAGTTATGAAGATTCTTGTTGAGCCAAGTTCCGTGCTAAACTCGGATGCATCCTGCTATTATACTTATTCCATCTTTCTCGATATTTTGACGTCGAAATAAAGTTCTTCGTGTTGTTTGATTAAGGCTGTTTCCCCAGTAGGCAAATTGTAAGCAGCCGACTTGGTTAAGTAGGTCTTTCCATATATTTGAAATGCGATTGCCCGCAGATTGCTATTTTGCGCTCACTTAACGCATTTTGCCGCGTTACGTGCGCCGACTATCTCATTAAGTGGCCAGCTAACAGCAAACCCGGTTCAGTTTGCTTGCGACGTACAAAAATTTATACGAGTTTGCAGCTAACTCAAATTTTACAGTTGGTTACAAATTCGCGGCTATCTCAGTGGGTTGACAACAGTTTGCCAACTGTGGACACAGCCTTAGTGTTCATCTAGTTATTCATATGTTTGGCCTCACCACCTACAGTTTGATTGTCGTCTTGTTAGGGCCACCGCCGTGCCCCAGTTACTCCACTATCGTCCACTTAAAAACACATTTTCTTTTGCCTTGTAGATGTTTTAAATATGCACCGTAATTCTCCGAGCTATTTCCGATATAAACTTTGCGATGCCCTTTACGTGCTGGTCAAGCTAGGCAATAGCACTAAATTGCTGGTGAATTATTCAAGTCTATGAGCACGAATCAAACCACAACTACTATTATATAATTGAAAGATGATTTTACTTAAAGTTCAAGTTAGTTTGAAATTAAACCAGAAATATGGGCCCATCTGTTAATAGAAACAGAATTAGTGCATGGCTGACATAATTCCGCCTTAACCTATTGTATATAGTGTAGTAGGTATATGATTGAGCCTCAATCCCTGGCTGCAAAAAGGCAGGTATTTTTAATCCAATTTTATAGCTCCGACCTCGACTGATGACTGCTTAATCCTATTGAGGTGTGCGTGTTTTTACACAGCATCGGAAATCAATGCGTGTGACTGTATGAGCGTTTATGAGATGCATTGTTGCGATGTGCGGATTTCGCGTTGCGACCCCCCCCCCCCCTCCCTTTCGGTCGCGCACTGTAGTCGCCACACTCCGGGATTCCATCCCACTGTATTGATATTTACCTTCGAATTCAGTTTCACGATTCCAAATTTCATTTAAACTGGTATGCACAGATTTGTTCCGTAATTATTCAAAGCTTGCTAACGATATTTAGATTACTGCATTACATGGTGAACATTTAGACGCAACTCACGTTGGTTCCGCTCGCATGCTTCACGGTGTTTAATGAGCTACGAATTATTGCGAGGACTCCCAAATATCCAGACGATATGTATCGATGTCGATGCGATGTGCACTGCAGGTTGCACGCATAAACACTAATAATTTGGTTTGATTCGAATACTATGTTTGTGTAGTAGCATTTATGTAAAAGCTTTAATGTAAAACAACTCGTCAAAACAAACATAAATCACAGGCGTGTCTTGCAGACATGCCACTTAGAAAATGGAAATGTCGATTTACTTATTATCAGACTTCCCGTATTCAGTCCTGGCATAAATATAGACATGCCAGTCGCCGGTCGCTACGTGAAGAGGGCGGTGCAGCCTGTCATTTCAAAATGTAAGCTATGATTTGAATCAAAAATAAAGCGAATTCTATTTCTTTGAAGCAACGTTATTACGGCAAAAGTGAAGCCAGACAAAGAAATAAGCTCATCAAATTATATTCCGACGTGGCTTGCTTCATAATTGATGACTAAAGAAAGGTTGTATATTGTCTCTAGGCTAAGTAAAGGTTCAGGCTAACTATTTATTTTTACCCAGATTTGAATTTGTCGAATTCTGAGTTTTAGAGATCTGATGTCGATATCGGAGAAATCGAGTGAACTCTAGAATATGTTGATTCTCCATCTTTTATTTATTTATTTTGATTCACATGAGCCGGTGAAGCAATAATCTGCACTCAGGGTAACTATGCAATCAATACAAAAAAGCATTTAGCTGTTACAACAAATTATCGCAGTCTTAAATTCGTTATAAAACGTAAAACTGAAGTTAAGTGGCAAATGAACGAAGCATTTGTTAGATAACAATACACGAAACTAAAATAAAATTAATTACGAAGTGCATTTCATTTCGAAACAGCAAAAATGTTTTAATCCGCTTAAAGTCAAAGTTGCCATTTTTATGTCCGCGCTTTAGGTCATTGTTGTTGCAGTCCTTTGTGTTTCCTGCGATGATAAAACTTCCAGTGCCGTAACATCGTACGATCCTTAATTGTTTATGATTCTTTCAAAGCTGTCCACAGCTGACGGCTAGTCTAAAGTACCTGAATTTCTCTTAGTTATTATTTATCAGCTAACTGTTAGCGGTAGGGTCGCCCTGCGGTTTCTCCCGACTTTTTCATGCGCGTGGGAAAATGGGGTAAAATACAGCTTGTGTTATGCACCGGTAATGAAGCCATCTACTACTGAAAGGGTTTTGAAATCGGTTTATTGGTGAGGCAAGTATGAAACTGTAAGAAACAAACCAACCGACATTTCCATTTATAATATAATCTCAGTAATATTAGATTACTTTGCGAGGCAGCAGACATAGTAAAACAAAGGCAAAAGGCATGGTTGGGCGCTAGTAACAAACTAATTTCAGGATTCTTTTTCTGTTCAAAGCTGTTGTTTAAATTAAGTAGCAACAGAATAGAGAATTAATTCCATGCTTTATGTGTTGAATCGGATTAGATTCTGAACTCTACAGGTGGACTTAATAGAAAAGCTTTTATCATATTTTCTAAGCTCTTAGTTACATACAATAAATGTATAAATCTCTGGCAAAGCCTAGGATTCTGGGAAAACCTAATAAGCATTATAGAAATATGTTTTTTTTTATACTTGCTATTCTTAGTTTGACTTTGTTCGGGTTATTTAAGGTATTTCTATGAAGAATTAATATTTTTATCCCTAGAAATAGAAAGTCGTTTCTGTCGCACCGTTTTCACTCGTCTCCGACTAGAGCGCTGACCCCCACAGCCTCCACAAGTGCGATGTTATTTTAAGAACTGACGCTAGGCTCCCAGCGCCGTGATACCTGTTGTCTAAGGAGTCAACACCTCCCACTGTTTCCGCTTGTAATATCTTTAGAAGGTATTAATATATTGTTTGTTTGCTCCAATACCCATTAGACAAAGACATGTACCTAATTATAATGATCCGATTCTATGATACTTGAACCAAATACACGAAATACTTGACTCATTATTCTAGCCATCATCAATATATGGTTTAAATTTAAATAACGTCCCATTCAATACATGATATCTTTGCCGATAGCTAGGTTTATATCTACCGAATCGAGACCGATTGAATTAAATAAATTCTAGTAATATGAGTTCCAAGAGATCAAGAGCGTATCAAACGTGAACCAGGTAAAAAGATCGCAAGGATTGCGGTGAGCGGAAATCCTCAGAAGCTCTGAGAGTCTGCCTCCGAGAGACATGCTTACGTAGATGTTTACCGGGTGCATATAACGTGCCACTATTTAGACAGAGTCCTTTGTAGTATTACCGAGTAAATCTTGTTATTCCACAACGGTATCTAACGTGTAATTTCGCTCTGTGATATCTTAGAGCTCTATGTAGGTGATCATTAAACTCTAGGAAACCTAGTTCGGCTCAGTTACACAAAGCTAACGGTTCTGTTAATTGATTGTTGGCAGAGGTCCCCCGAATTCGGGCGGGGAGGGAGTGTGGGTGAGCGTGGGGAGGCATCCGGAACACATACTTATATTGGAAGTGCGAAAGTTACTTTGTCTCGAACTCTATTTGTCTGTTACACTTTCACGGCTAAGACGCACGGTTTAGAAAAAAAGAACTGGTATAGAGATGTCGTGAACTCTTAGAGAGGACATAGGCTAACTAACTAGGTTTTTGGTATATATGTATGTAGACGGATAGGCTGGTATTAATATATTCTTTACGAATATCCACGTATGCTGAAAACTGAATCTAAAAATGGTTATTAAATAGTAATGATTAAAGTCCCATCTTGGTTGGAACATTTGCGAAAACATATAAAAATAACCTCTGTTTCTTAACCCTCCCACAAATTTCCCCCCGACACGTTTTTAAGTAGCCCTTTTTGGGCTTTAGACAAAAACAATCACTTTTCAAACTCTTTGGAAATACTTTTTGTTTGATTTTGTACGATTACGTCCGCTTTTCCGTAGGGTAAATCCATTTTGTAATCATGCTAACACGTTGAATGCAGTGGAATAATATCCGTACCGTACAGATAGCTCGTCCCTTGTGGCTCGTTATCAATTAAAAGCTAACAGCTAGTGACTGCTCGCTAAGGATTACATTAACGCGATGATGGCTTTCAACTGTTTACTACAATTGTTGCGTTTGAAGCTGATGAGATTTAGAACCCCGATTTCGAACCTCGGCATTGATAGAGGGTTGAATTTGATCGGTATGCGTGTAACTGCTGAATATATTTGTCAGTAGTTTTTATAAATTAAAAATTTTTATTTCGTTTTTTTTTTTCAAGTTATATAGTTTTTTATTTACCCCGTGAAATTGGTAAGGGAACCGAAAACCTTTTTGAAACCAAGATTTTGCTTTATTATTTAAACCAATGATCACCAATTCACAAGTTCTTCTTTACTACCGAAAAGAGGTTTTTACTCAGTTTGACATTTACATGCTGATGTTGTAATAATAATATTACGTCGGCAAGGTAGAATGGGTTCATTTGATATCTTCTTTAGTAGCGTTACTGGTTAATAGATGAATTGAAATTGGATAATAATTTACTTAGTAAATTATTCAATTGATATCAGTAAAACGTGTTACGGACATTCAATTTGAGGTTTAGCTAGTAGGTATATCTTTGCCAGACAGTCTGCGTTATTGCTAGCGAGATAAATTTTAATAGTCATTTTCGAGTACCTACGCCGTATAAAGTTTCTCAAATTAATACATCAATACCATATATTAAACTTAAGGTAAATTTGAACATACAATGACGCTACGTCGACAAAGATTATTGGATCACAAACTTTTATCGCCTGCCGTGAAATAATGACATAATAAGCGGCGGTTATGCATGTACGGTGACTAAGAACACTTTTCTATTGTTCAATAATTACAAGCTATCGTTCCAAGGAAATTCGATTCTTTAACCCTCCGCATTTTTTCAAATGGTTTGTCAATTTCTGACTGTAAACTATTGAAACAAAGTGTAAGCTATTCTAAGCTTTAAACCGATCAAATTGGCATCGCGAATTGGTAACTGTACGCTGATATGTTTAAAAGAAAATCTTTGTACGTAATTGATGTTCTTGTTGAACGAAGGTTGAAGCTGTTGCCTGAACACGGGCTTAAAATGTTTCTCTGGATTTTAAAACTAGTATAAAGGCATTCAAATTCGAAGAGAATCAAATTAGTACGAAAATAGCTTGTTAGGGATCAGATTTGATATAAGCTAACGAGAGGGTCTTGTCATTTTCCGATAGCAAAATAAGTTATGCGTTTATTTCTTTATTACAAGGTTAAAGCAGCTGTACACGGTCTGTGGAAAGTAAACACACCTGGCACTCTAATACTACTTATTATCTCAAAAATAAAGAAATTATTCCAATGACTAATGCGCACAATATTACAACTGTGTAGGTAATAACTGTTTGTTATTTTCTCTGCAATGACAGTTAATTGCTTGAATTCATTCATATTTTATTTTTAAATTGCTGTGTCGAAGCGGCCTGCAAGTAAGCGTCCGCAAACTTAGTATAGAAATAACAATTTTGTCATTTACAACATTTCTCGGAAAAGTAATGGAGTTTTATTATTTCTTTCCATTTGCAACTCGTCTGGCAAGCTTGGAAAACTCGTTAAATATTTTTAATAAACTCGACAGCACCTTGACTTGCAAAAAGACCGCTGATAGATGAAGCCATTTTCCAATTTCCAATAGACGGTAGTCGTGTTTTTACTTTTTATCTTCACTTCCTCGATCTGAATATAAAAATTAATGGAGGAACATTTAAATTGTCATTTTACAATGATTTTAAAAGACAATTTAATTCTTCCTTCTTAAAAAAAGAGTTTTCATTCAATTAACTACACTGACTGAAAAGGTTCCGAATAAAAGATGTCTACTTCTTACATGCCCATCATCACATCTATATACTTCATATCCAGAATACAGGTATGTTAAATGAGTCTGTTTATTTGTCTTACGAACTTATTAACAAACAACTGGGTGATGATATTGTTACTGTTTGAGCGACCGGTAATGTCATTGTCGCTGCACCGGTGTAAACGTTATGGTTAACGAAGATTGTTTCTCAGACGTACGCACCAATACACATCGCTTTGTATCTACAATGTAACGCATCACATATATCTTTCTCCGTTTTGTTGTAAGCTCGGCCCTTAGATACGTGTTTCCAGCTTTTATGCAAACCAGCCTTAATGAAACTAGTTTATTATCTAATTGTATGTGAGAGTTTGTTAACGGATGGTTGGATGTTTGTTACCCTAAACGACTGAATCAATTTAGTGTGGAGTTAGTAATTAATAAAGCTTCAGAGGGTAGTAATATTTTTGCAGCTAGTAACTATATTTGCGCAGGCAAAGTCTCGGGCAACACCTAGTAATAGACAGACGACACAAGTGTTAAACGCGAGGTGAGTTCACACGGATCGCGTGAACCGCTAGTTTATATTTTCCTTACATTCTTATTTGAAGAAATACCGTGGAATTCTATTTCTTTCTCATAATATAGGCAAACAAGTACTTAAGCTGTCGATATATTTTACTTCGATGACTCTTAAAGCGACTTTAAAAAATCGTGTAGACTCCGTAATTGGGTTGTTAACGTACATAAGCTTCTTGAAGTCCTTTTAAATCTATCGATTCTTTTGAGTGAGATGTGCTCGGATGTTTTTTAACGAAATACTAAACTGAAACAATATAATCATGCAGTATGAACTTGATTTAGGATATTTATCAAATGCTTTTAAAATATTGGTACATTTTATTTTCTGACCACTTGTACATAAAGCTTTATCCACCTAAACCGATTTGCGCAATCGCTAAGCCCTGAGGGCAGCTATTAACAAATTAAACCCGTGATCCGTCCGAAATGCGCCGGCAATAGTATTCCGCACTATATTGGATTAAAAGTGTCAAACGGCCCACTGGAATTCGGTGGCAAGCGCTCGTGGTGCAGCCACTAAACGTAGGCCGTGATAACACGATTGCCGGCCGGTACAGAGCACTTTAACACAATACTCGACGATAAATCTACTCAAGTAGTGTTGTGCTCAAACACAAACGCAGGTTTTCTGGAAACGCTTTTCATAAATATTACATACTTTTTTTTTGGGACCATTTATTAGATTCAGGCTATACATGTTTATGATATTAGGTGACAGTAGTGATTAGTCGAGTCGAACATTTTCATGTAGGTATTCGTATACCCAAGTGGGTTATCAAATTCCTTCTAAAAGTTTCTTATAAACCTGTGTTTCTACTATTATGTTTTCGTGTTCAAAAAAAAGAATACGTTTACTTTATTTTTATCTACATAGTTATAGATATACATAATTTACATGACGTGCAAGACGCTAGCTACCAAGTGTGACCCGCTGACCTGCGAATGCAGGTTATTTAATAAATCATTGACAAGGAACACTTGTACTTACAAAATGGACTGACAGCCGCTGTTAGCCCCGCCTAGACAGTCTGGCCGCGGCAGCCGACACTTAATATTTTATTCACACGTTCCAATCTATGACAGTGATATGTTATTACAAAATTTATAACATAAATGCTACTGCATTTATGTTATAAATTTATTTCTACAATGTGTTGAGGCTAGTCAAGTAGTCTCCGTGTGTAACATTGCAGCGATTTATCTGCGCCGTGTTACGCGAGAGTGTCTCAGCGAAAGAGTCTCAATACGAGCTAGATATTACAATTTCGTATCTGTGCCTATATCATATCACTGGCCGACCAGCCACGATTTCGCAACTTTGCCATAGGTACTATATTAATTTGTTAAATCGAGTAATTAATGTAACATAAAAAATTATAATTCGAGGGGCACTTGATTATATAATAATGATAAGAGTATAAGTAACGAAGCACTCGGCGCAGTACGCAATCACATTAAAAATACTCGCGCTACATGTACTGCTACTCACTTTTTTAATAGCTATACTTTCCAAGTTGTTCTAAGAATTAAAAAATACGTTATCGAATATGGACGTTGAAATACCAAGAAATTTAATTATATTGTTAGAGGCAATTCACAGTAGGGAACCGCCGCAGCGACGGTCAGATTCAGACAATGCGATTGCCGCTTATATTTTTCTGTAAATAAAATCGGCCTTATAATTGTGCCGATATCGAGTATGTCATTGTTTCTGAGTCACGAGAGAAAACAATAACGTGCCCACGATGACCAGTTTAGCGCTGTTTGGAACTGTAAATATATACATCTGTCAAGGAGGAGTTTTAAACACAGTTTCACCATCGCCATATCTGCCAGGAAATTATCCACTGATGATGATGAGAATACGCCTTCTCCCTTACTTTGCCATTGGTTATTCCTCGCATCCCTCTTGCTCTTAACAAAGGTATACAAGTACAATTGAAACATTGCAAACACTGAACATTTACATAGACAATGTTGCATTCCTAAAACGATTTTTTTGTATAAGTTTCGGGCATTAAGGTACCATATAGTCGTGCCATTAAATGTTGTGTATAAAAGTGGAAATCTTAACCTATGACTGTGGCGTATTTATTCAATTCTAATCTATTTAAATTTACAAATGTTTTATCCAGTTTGACTGCGTTGTTACTGCCCTGATAGCCAAATAGTAAAAGTCACGACCTTCGATCCACATAGGATAAAGATTAGTGGGCGCCACGAATGTGCATTCTCAACCTGATATCGTTGTAGATGAGAATCCCTCATACGGGAGTCGAAAATCGAGGAATTAAGTAATGTTTCGACCTTTATTGTAGACTAGCTTTTGCCCGCGGCTTCGCACGCGTTAAGAAGTATTATTGTTTAGCAAGTTAGTGTAAAAAATTAAGGCCTACAAAACTTCCTTGTACACAATATTCTTAACTAATTTGTCATTTGGCGCTAAACCTATCAAGCTACTGGGAGAACTTACTCGTGAGCAAGCAACATAGAACTGCCCATGAGAGAAGCAATGTTCTCTCAAGTCAATACCCGCAAATTTAAGAGTTTGCCCCTGAGACTTGTTTATAGTCATGGCTAGTCAAAAATCTAAGAAGATTTCTACAAACATCCCCTATATCATCCCCTTATGTGTGGAATTTATCAAAATCTTTCTTTACGGATGCCTACGTTATAGTACCTATGTGCATGTAAAGTCTCAGCCCGATCGGTTTAATTTTGACAGTTTCATAAAAATTTCATCCCCTGTTTTATCCCCTTGGGGGTAGAATTTATCAAAATCCTTTCTTAGCGGATACCTACGTCATAACATCTACCTGCATGCCAAATTTCAGCCCGATCCGTCCAGTAGTCTGGGCTGTGCGTTAATGCATTAATTTCGATCGAATTTGATTACCATAAAAACGGTTCTAGTGAGTTAATCTTAAAAGATAGACATATACTGTCGCGGACATTTTTTTAGATCATTTCAATAGGAATAATTCTTACATACATATATTGTGTGTATCTTGAACCGTTTTCGCAGCACACGCAACGGAAGCCCTCAAGGATGAACAATTTTCCCCGTTTTTTTTCACATTTTCCATTATTTCTTCGCTCCTAATAGTTGCAACGTGATATTATATAGCCTAAAGCCTTCCTCGATAAATGGTCTATTCAACACAAAAAGAATTTTTCGATTCGAACCAGTAGTTCCTGAGATTAGCGCGTTCAAACAAACAAACAAACAAACAAACTCTTCAGCTTTATAATATTAGTATAGATTTTTAAAGTATGCTTATAGGTAGGTAGGTTATTAATTGTAGGTAATTATCGGCGAATTCGCATTCGATCACAGGATTATGCGGGGTACCTATACATCACGTGTGGTTGAACGTATTTACACAATCAGCAAAATCAGTACATTGCACTAATTTAATTATTGTTGTCAATAACTGCAAATGCTTAAATAGCCAAATAAACGGAAACATGTAAATAAATTACCGTCGGTATTTTCCCGATAATTTGTGGTCAAAGAGCCGAGTCCAGAGGAATTTTATAAAATGTTCAACTCGCTGAAATGATTTTAATATTGCGTCATGTGCATCAAAACCGCTGGACTGTGATGCAGCATAATTGACACTCGTCTGTTATTATATTACAAATTTATATTTCGTCCTAAAATATACTGTAAATCTTCTATATATATAAAAATCAATTGCTGTTCGTGTTAGTCTCGCTAAAACTCGAGAACGGCTGAACGGATTTATCTCATCTTGGTCTTGAATTGTTCGTGGAGGCCTAGGGAAGGTTTAAAAGGTGCGACTTTTTTTTTATTTATCGTTGGGGCAGTACGAAGTCTGACGAGTCAGCTAGTGTTTGATAAACAAACTCGATTAAATTTATATGTTGCTGATATTCGTGAAACTTGTTAACTAAATTCGTTCAAACGTTTAACGTGATAGTGAAATTGTATGTTTCCCTTTGCTTCCAATGGTCAGTCTGTTTGGACTAAAGCGTATTCCAAAAAAAGGAGATACACATTACATAATAATATGTTCGAAAACAGTACCCTGTCTGTCATGTTTAGTTGGGTAGGAATAATGTCCCCGATAGCCGAAATCTAAGACGCCATTACTCCGTAAGACCGGCTCATAAGTGTGACGTGCCCCGCGTGCAACTCGCTCCCGATCGCGTTTTGTTTTGTCAAACGCACGACGCGTACAACACATATCCGTGTTAACAACTACAATCCGCGTGTAAATCGTTGTGAGGCAAATTCTAGTTTCGAGTGATGATTAATCCAGGCCCGCCTTTGACCGGGGAGCGCGCGCATCACACCTAATCACTATTGCGAGATAGACTCGTTCAGATTACAACTTGTTTTCACAAACGTGTCGGCGTAGATGAACTGGTTAATGGTATGGTTTTGGTATCGAAGTCACTTTTTTGCTGTGGTTTTAAATGTTTTCCATCGGTACAACGAGGTTTGTTTTCGAAAATACGGTATCGTTAGATTATAAAAAATACATTCACAAGTGATCGAAAATCAATTTTTACAAATCGATGTCAAATGTTTTGACCCCTATTAGATACAGGTCTTGCACAATCACGATTATTGTCAACGAACGCTTACACCCGTACAAATCCTCTCGGGAACACTCCTTCACAAACAACAAAGTACAAATTAGCAATCACGGATTAACGCCTCACGTAATCAACATTTACGTTGACGCTACGAATGGACTTGTTGAATCCGCTTCCAATGCGACAAACCGAGTCGTACATTACAGAGTAGCAACGGTACTATTAGTAGTTTCTGTATTAATTGTCGCGCATTAAATACTCTTTGCTGTAACTCTTGGCTACTGTATAAATTAGATATTTGCGTAATGGTGATTCTACTACAGCATACATCGTGACAGCCACGGTATTGGTCGCGCGGTGATTGATGAGTGTACTCGATGAACGTACGTTAAGTATAACAAGTATGGGATTTTACAACGATGACTGGACGACAGACGCTGTCTGTTAGATTTAATAATTACTGCATTCAATCTTAGCTCAAATTTACTCACAAATTTTGACAAAAAAAAATGGATAATAAGTGGTGAAGTAACGTTGTAAACGGTAGGTTACTACTGAAATAACAACATAAAATCCTAAACCTACATCGTCGAAAACGTACGCGTCGAAACTGATATGTCTACCATCATAATTTTAGCTTTGTACGAAAATAATCCTCACTAATTCAATTAGTTCGTGACGTCAAATTCGGAAAACGATAGAGTGGCTTATACTGGTTCAATGGGCACACAGACATGTAGCTACGTGTAGTGTATAGCTCGCTAATCTGGTTGAGTAGTCCACCACCCAGGTATCTGCGACTGTTAATGCGGAATGAATAGCTCCAATGTGTGGAAATCACGAGTTGAAGTTGTATTCACGAGTAACCCTTTATGACTAGTCTCAAATTTCTCTACATTTCTGTTGTAAACAGGATTTGTAAATTGGATTTGATGTTGTGTTTTGACTGGATGAAATTTGTTAATACGACGGACAGTAAAGCAATTTAAGTACAATAATTATTCTCGGTTATTGGAATTCTACTTGTCTACTTGTGGAGGGCGGGAATTAATTACATAATAACATATCGAACGTTAATTTGAATATGATACGTATCTCGCCTTGATTATCGGTCCATTAGTGTGCATTTATAGTGAACTAGGAAACCCAATCCATTTGGGATATTATATTTCTGAGTAATTAAACACGATATGCAACGCGTAATCAAAATCGGCCCAATTTGGCTGACAATCTCAGCATGAGAAGCAATTATACAGTTATAATCGATGTCAATTCATATAATACACGTGGAGATTATGAATATAAAATTAATTTGAGTGTAGTGAGAGGAAAGAGAATCACGTGGTTAGTAAGGTGTTGGACATGAATGTGGATGCATATATTGGAAGAGGACGACGAAAGAAACCGCACAGACGAAGCAATGCGACGTCACGCACTTCTAGATCCCTAGCGGTAGTCGCTCGAACACAAACATTGTCGGGTGTCGAAGACTGGCGTAGAGTTCGTGGTACTGTGACCATCGCCAAGTGTTATTCGCATCCAAGACAGATACAGCGTGTGAATTTTTTCAACGAAAAATGATTTAATCAAATAGGTCTCCCGATCTCAGTTTCTCGGAAGCAAGAAGGTCTTGAAAATACAACTGTCTCCAATCTAAAAAGAAGTACTAAACGAATAAACACGAAAGTAACTTTATGTAGCTTTTGAGTATTCGACGTATTTGCTGAGGTTCGCTACTTAAATATTAATATGTACGGCGTATTCATAGAGGGCGTTCATATTCACAAGGACTTTTTCCAGCAATCCTGTCGTTCGTACAAGTTTAATAAGAACCATTATTTCTTACAAATTGTAGCGTTCGTCACAATGTAAATGCGGTGTCCATTTTATGTGGGTAATCGTTCGGTCTTGTTATTCTATTATGAATACTTGTTACCTACGAGCTGGTCGCAAAATTGTCAAGTGGTTAATTCACGTTGATTATTCGATCGTTAAATTTATTAAGTTTCAGCAGTTATTCGCTGCGAATGCGGGTGCTTATTGTATTATATATGTGACAAAGTAATTAATTTTAAGTAACAATTAAACCATAAATCTTTATTTGCAGTGACTGGTTTACTTAGTATATTTTTATCTTTTACATCAGGAGATAAATACGTAGAGCATGCGTTGTAGGTACCCTCAAATACCTTGCCAAGGGGCTTCTATGACGGTTTTTATGACTATTATGAATGTTATTGCCCCAAGTATACGCAGTATAAAACATATTATAATAACATCAACGAGATGTCAAAGTGCGGCGCTAGCGGCATCGAGCACTTAGCCCAGATCGGGCTTCAATTAACTACTGTACCGCCAGCGAATGTGCGGTGGCTGGAGCGCTGATGTCGGCGAACGTGGAAAGTTACGTTACAGCGTGTAACTGCTTATATCACACGTTTCCGTCCATCGGCACGCGAATCGCGTCTCCCGGCCCACCGGACGCCCAAGCGTATCACAGACTGTTTCAGAGAGCAAGCGAGACAGCGCTCTATACAGCGAAGAGTGGTGTCTCGCTTCCACAACTGCAAGTCCTACTGTGAAGTGGTGGATAAACCCTGCTTAACCTGTTAGTGCTCGCGCACTGTAGTTCCTGTCGATACTCCATTATTACCAGCAGTACGTTTGTAATATGATTAACCCCGCGCGTGCAACGCCTGACATATATTTCATGCATGCTTAGTTTTCACATTGATTTCCACGATAATAATAAACTATTACTGCTTATAACATGCGTGTGTGCGTTAGCACCTAGCTATAATTGTAACACTCGTTTAGTGGTATAATAATATTAATGTTTGATAAAACACATCAAACTCCGATCGTTGCGAGATACGTACGAACTATTAGAACCGATTTTCCTAATACGAATTTCCTCTTTGCTCTATAGGTGATTGTCGATTCGATGCGCAATTATGCTGGTTATAATAAACGTAATTTATCAAGTGTTACATTCACTTTGCGTATAACAGAACTAGCGCGACGCTATGTGGCCTAAACAGAGTCTTAATTTATGAACCACAGCGAGCCGAAGAAAGTAACGCTGGCCATCGCGCTCGATTTGAATCGCGTAACTAGTTTCTTTCTTAATGAGAATAATGTGTGCATATTAACGTAACGCACTAGTGTGGTATCACTCATACATACGTCGCTTCTATATATGTCGATATATGTAATCGTAATACGACTTACTGATCAACCGCGAAATCTAAGAAGGCGTTTTTCTTAAGTTACTCCTTATGACACCAGCTACCTGCCGAAAAAATACTGAACTTATGTTTGAACTTTTTTCCAAGGACTAACTTTTTTCGGACGGTCTAGTTGTGTCAGAGATTAGCGGAAACAATCAGACAGACAGACGAATATTGTAAAAATATTATTTTGGTGCCTGTTTTTTATAAAAGTAAAATATTACAAGCATTAAAAGGTACACCAACAGCATAGACATCACACATTACGTTTACATATGAAATTCTAAACTAATATACATGCCAATTAATAGTATAAACGACATTTAAAATAACAGCAATTATCCTATAACTACTTAAAATAAAGCAAACATAAAATGGTGCATTATATTTGAAAGTTATAATTGCATTTAAAGATAGATTAATATTGCATAGACGGTATGGCGATGGACTAATAATATGTCATTAGAAATTTACCGCCTATTGGGGGAAAACGGGTTGAAACGAGGGAAAGACGTATGTTATTATAGTAATTAAGGCACAAGGATTTTAAATGAAATTACAATAAATTCATATGTGCAATACGAATTCAGTAAATTTCTGCTCCAAATCTACGCAGGTTAAACCGTAGAACAAAACTGTTATTCTATATGTTGGATTGGGTAATAGAGAACAAAGTCTGTAATCAACATTTTAGAAACGGCCGATTATATTTGACAGCTCAAAACCAATTTAATTCTCATTCGGTTGTCTGAACTATTTTCAGTACATGTGACACTATTAGCAGTAAGACCGCCATTGTATCCTTACTGTAAATAATATGAAGCTGTGATAGCCTATTGGTAAACCATAGAACTGCTAAGTCAAAGGTCTCGAGTTTGATCCCCACAGGACGCACCGACTTTTCGAATGTTGAGTGTGGTTTAGAAATAAATATCAATGCTTCCGTGTTTCAGAAGGCACGTAAAAAAGTGAGTCCTGCACCTGATCTCTCTCCGGTCGAGTCGGATTGCCGTCCCATCGGGCTATGATAGTAAAGGGATAGAGAGTGCATCTTTGTTTGCGCATACGCTTGTGCACTATAATATACCCCGCGTAGCTGGCTGGTGTCATAGTAACATAGCCGTGGCCGAAAACGGGCCGGACATCATCATCACTGTAAATAATTAAATTTTCACAGCTGTAACTACGGTGCACAATAAAGATTATTCTATTCTATTGTTGTAATTTTTGATTTTCTCTTAAATGACATAGACTATTGCAGATTACTGTGTTTTTCATTATCTGCTTGTTTAGTGAGCGATGAAAAGTTATTGCTATAGTAGCCTCTGTAATTCGTAAACATTTTCCGGAAAACACTCAAACGTTTAAATGTTTCATGTTTTTGCAAAGAGGTTTCCTATTTACTTAAAAAAAAACGTCCAAGTGCGAGTCAGACGACGACAACGACATTTTTTCAATTTGGCAAGGAAATTTTAAAAAATAAGTTGCATTTGCGCTTTCCCCAGTTTGAAAAAATCATATTTCAAGTGATTTGTAACTTTAAAAGTTATTTCTTTCAACAAAATCTTCGGAATATCTCCCTTTAAATTAACTACAGAAGTTGTTCTAAGGATAATCAATGTTACTCGATATGCAAGCATTCAGTACCGAAGAGGTTCCGTTCCATCCCGGTAATATTTATATTCCTTCTGAGACAACAAGATGATCTGTTGAGGGTGCACAACGCTGGAATAATCAAGTCAATACAACGTACAGGTGAATTGTCCCGACGTCTGGTTGTCCGATGCGGTTTCCGGCTTTTGTCGCTCATGCGCATGTCGTACGACCGCTAAGTAATATCCTGCTCCGACGGTAGCGTCGTATTCGTCTTGCTATTTGTAAATTGAATGTCTTTCAACTTGTCTATGAGCTGCTTTACATATTCAAGCCAATGAAAGTGTCATAGTCGTAATTTTGACCGCTAAGTTTATGTGTCTTAGTTGTAAGATTATTCATTTGTGGCGTATAAGATGAGTGTCAGAAGACTTTCCGCTATGTGCCTATGGCACCACAGAACTGGATTTTAAAGGATTGAATCTACTGTCATTGTTTTTTTTTTGTAACCGTTTTTCGATTAGAACTCTATCGCTGCAAACAAGAAATCTTTTAACTGTCTCCGCCGGCCCCTGCTTGGCAAGGGTTAAATACATACCTACATGTATTTTACATACGAACAGTCCTCTTGCAACATTCTATTTATTAAAGAAAACCGTTTAAAAACTATTGTGTAGTTTTAAAGATCGCAGAATACCTACATAGGTACTGACAAATGCAAAAAGCGACTTTACTAGCACTAGCACTGTATCAATATCTATCAAATATCGTTAAAAATCTGCTTTCAGATAAAACCCACATCCAAATAGGTTCACCCGATTAAGGGCTTTATCTCACAGACCGGACACATAGCGGTCAAACTTATAACACCCTCGAATGTGTCAAAGGTTAATGATCTTAAACAAACCAACTTAGAGTTTGCATTGCCAAATACTAGGATCAATGTAACATGGGTTTTGCCAAAACGCTCTTTATTGTAGTGGGCACCTAGTTTTAGTAATTTATAAGTTAGTTCCCGAATCACTAAACGATTATGGTTGCTATGCAGTGGGTATCTCCAGTTAATAGCTTTAAAGGCAATCAAATTTTATAAAACATATTAATTTTATTATATTTTGTAACGTCTAAGTAGCTTATACGTCGAGTGCCATTAGATCTGAAGTGGTTAAAAAAACATCAATTATCTAATTGCTACTTGTACCATTTCTAAAGGTATTAGCGTAAGTACCAAAAAAATATTAGCAATTATTTATTTGATTGATATCTTTCAAGGGTTTCAAAAATATTTAAGCTCATGTAGGCATCAAACGAATTCTCGGAAATGTTTATCAGACTAAAATATTTAATTTATAATTTCTTAGATACCTTTCTTTGTAGCCAAGTTAATTAATTTATGAATAGTATATTTTCAAGATGAATACTTCTCTATCATATCACAAAAGTCATAAATTCCAGTGAAACGGTCTATACAGTTCTTGAAAGGAAATTCTAATTTGTTATCGATGAGAAAAATAAGAACTGAATTAAAAAAGGTGGGCCGAAAGACCAGAGAACACACACAGGAGGAAGTGCCCATTACATTACTCCGCGTGGTACTCGAATCAGAGTCGTCAAACTCACATCTGTAATTTAACAACAAGTAGCAGTCGCAAGATATCTTTTCTGCCTTTAGTTGTTTGTGCATGTCATAATTGAACAGGAGAACCTAATTTTTCTAGGGTTCCGTACCTACTCAAAGAGTAAAACGGAACACTATTACTAAGCCTCCGCTGTCTGTCTCCAGGCTGTATTTCATAATCCGTGATATCTAGAAAGCTGAAATTTTCACAAATTGTGTATTTTTGTTGCCGCTATAATAACAAAAAAAGAAACAATATTAAGAGGGGTCTCCAATCCCCAAACAATAAACTTAATTTTTTACTCGATCTTAATAAACAGGTAGAAACGTGAATATTTGATTAGTATACCTACAACAAACGTGATTTTCCTTTTTAAATGATAGTACTGAACCCTTCGTGTGCGAGTCCGACACGCACTTCGGCAGGTTTTTAATTCTATGCTTCTAAGAGACATCGAGTGACGATATATGTTATCAGACAGCAAAAAAATTGTTGATCGTCATCTCCCAACGGCGACACGCGCTTGTGGCCCGAATGCCACTTCCTGCTTCTCCGATGTTCCAAGTATAAGCCAATTCAATGAGTATCGATAAAATCCGTCCTCTCCTGACACAACTTGGATTGCTTCCGAAATAAAATAATAAAGAATTATTGAGTTTGTTTTAACACGACGTGTCCTTCAACTGCGATAAGTGTTGAGACTTGAGCCTGGGCACGTGTATTCCAGGAGGGTTAGAAAGAAGCTGATATAAGTAGGTGCTTATGCCCTAATAAATATTATTATATGCTACTTTTCGCCTCCATTTTATAAGAGTTTACTAGTACTTCTACTCATTCTATACATATTTGATGTAGGTACAGATCAAGTGGCTCCCAGACAACGGCGTCATTTTAAGATCTAATCTTTCTGATGTTTATGAGCTACTAAATACAAACATTAAATAAAATAAATCAAACCCTAAACAGATATTGTCCTTATTTTACAAAAGCACCCAAAAAGCAGTTTTTTCCGATTGAGTGTACCTATATGTTTTTTAGGGTTCCGTACCCAAAGTGTAAAACGGGACACTATTACTAAGACTCCGCTGTCTGTCCGTCTCCAGGCTGTATTTCATACCGTGATAGCTAGAAAGCTAAAATTTTCACAAATGATGTAGGTATTTCCGTTGCCGCTATAACAACAAATACAAAAACGTATTAAGGGGGGTCCAACAAACGTAATTTTTACTCGGTCTTAATAAACGGGTAGATTGACAGACTAAATATTAGTATACCTACAACAAACGTGATTTTCTATTATGGATAGTACGGAATCCTTTGTGCGCGAGTCAGACTCGCACTTGACCGATTTTTTTATTCTAGTTTAACTTCAAAATGCACAGACTTGTGTAAAACAAAAAGTGAGATAGCTGCGATGCGAGGCCATTTTCCTTTCCCCAGTATAGCCGTGTTTAAATTTCATTAATTATCTCCTCGTTTCAAACGAATACTGAACTGAATAAGATTATGTTCTGACTGCAGTTCATTGTTTCTGATCTAATGCTTTTAAATCCAGTTATTTACTTTTTACCCGCGCAGTTTTTACGTTGAAATAACAACAAATAAAGAAATACTATTTTGTATCAAAAGAAGATTATTACATTACCAATGTTGGATAAACTTGTTTAATCTTACGTATTGTGCAAAAGCGTATTGAATTTTTCAGCTGAACTCTGCTTTAATATAAATTTAATTCATTTGCTGGTCGTTACTTTGGCTTTATTTTCCTTTATAGATATTTGTTTTTGATGCTATCTTTAATATACATTGTAATAGTAAATCACTGCGTGTACTGATTCCGCTACATACATTGTATAGCAACTTGTTAGAGTGCGTGTTTCCCTTGCCGTGCGCGATGGGGCTTTTGCACTGCTTTCCCAGAACCATAACCTAGTATTAGAATCATTTTCAAATGTAACATGTAATTGCGTTGCAATTCTACAGTTTATTGTGTTATCAATTTTCACATAAATTCTAAACTAATTTGAGTTAGTCATGAAAATTCTTCGTAATTGCCTCGATGTAACAATTATTGAGCCACTAATATTTGATCAGTGGCGATGTTGTTTACCTAGTTTACATACATTACTATGTAGTAGATTTAATTGATTACAAAATTATATCATTGTACCCTAATCATACTATGATGTAGTATCTTAAACAATGATAAATACAGCATGGACGTATTATTGTGTATTTAACCATAATGTCTTTCTTGAATACGAGTTCTTTACCGACATTCCTGTTGGCGTGGCTGAGTATTGCTCTAAGAAAGTATGACTGCCATTGATCATCACGCTAAGAAGAAGAAGAATACGAGTGTAAGTCTGTGGGTCGACTGTGTCCACTATAGTTCCTAAATGCACAAGGTTTAAAGTATTGGTTTCGGGCGGAGATGAGTTTGATTGCAATCTTTAAGATGCGTAAGCAAATTATAGCGGCACCAGATGTTGATCCGATTGTCTGTAAAACAAATGAGATGTGTGATCGTCGTCGCCGGGTTAAAGAATGAAGACGTCGCCGCCGTAAGCATAAGCCCTTAGTGAGTCGGGGGAAGGAGATTAACTGATACTTTAATTCTTCTGGACGATGTTTTTGTCTCGCTTTACTTTTTGTTACATAACGTAATCGACAAACTCCAAAACTACTTATCGTTTTCAAATAGAAAGCTACATCATCCCTGAGTAACTCAAGCTGTATAATATAATTCAAATTCTAACAATTTTTTAGCCTATGAAAGAAAGTCCTGTCGAGATCATTAAAAAACGCCACAATCCCAAATTACACGTGGGCGAAGCCGCGAGCGGAAAGCTAGTCTAATATAAAAGTTTCGAGTCACTATTAGTAAACATACTCCTTTTCATGAAGTTTTGTATATTTATTCAGTAGGTTTCAAAGTTAGTCAACGTATTTTATTGCGTTTAATGTCGCGGGCGACAGCTAGTCTTATATAAATAATTCTCGTGTTACATTGTCAGTTATTATTATACTCCTTCGAAAAGGCTTGACTGATTTATATGAAATTTTGTACGCATTCAGTCTGAAAATCGGCCAATATCTATTTTTTTATCATCACATCCTTTTTTGCGTTCGACTACGAATTCGGGGGTAATAAATTAAATTAGTAAGTAGTATTAGTAAAAGTAAGTGACGTGAAAATATCACTCGTGGGTATATTGTTTGTAAATTATCCAGGCAATATAATATAACGTTATATTCATCCAAAACATGGCGGGCTGTCTGCGTAATTAAAACTGATTTTAACTGATACAATGAGTTCCCGATACCTGCCCTGCCTATCCGCATGTTAATTTTCGCGACAGACAGCAACACAATATTCAATCCAAACAACATTGAAACATCCGCGGAAACATGCTGACAAAAATACAAACCATTTGTTTTCTGTGGGATTATTAAATTGCATTGGTGTATACTTTTTGGATTGAATAACAAAACTCTTTTCAATAGTCAGTTACACGAGTTTTAATAAAATAAATTGGATGTTTCTCCTTGTTGCCATGACCAAAAAAAACTATGGTTGTTTGTTAGTATCAGATGAAAGGTAGTTTTTTCCAGTAGTAATAATTGAAAGTAAATCTATAAAAGCTTTAAAAGCCACGTGCTGTTGGTGTAACTTTATCTTATTCTATTCGAGTTGATAGATGCCTGACAATGGCTATCAAGGGTTCTACCCAAATCAAAGTCGGATCGATGGCGGCATAATTAGAATGCATTAGATGATCCAATGCGCTGGTGAGCAGGGCATTCCGATAAACCTGCTCAACAGCGTAGGAAATATTATAATCACTATTACTACACATCTAAGTTTAAGTAACCGTTGTGAAGCTGCGTCTGCACTTGTAACGTTTTTAACAATGTCCCTTCATTGTAACCAAACACGCGTCAATATCCACCGATAATATGGAGAAAGCTCGCTGTAGGATCCACTCCCACGTATTAGGTTCTTAGTACATCTAAGCCAGAGTACAGCGATGACACATATCTTTAACAATGCCATTTCCTTGACCGACATGCGGCGACCTATTTGTCTAAATTCAACTCCCCTATAGCCTTTGTTGGGCGGTAACGACGCTGCCACTCTCAGCTGCTCTTGACACCTCACTGAACACCTATCAACGAACGTGTATACTGCATGCCGAGCCCTGCCGGTGTAGTCGCGCTGACTATGCAGATACCAAACAAGCGATGCCTAAGCTTCGCTTAAAAGAACCGCGGTATCTTAAAGCAGGTGCAAAAAAATTTAAATTCAACACTTGTTGCCGTTACAATTTTGCTCTTTAAAGACCATTTCACACAGTCGTCGTGGAGAGCAATCATTGAACCCCTTTCTTATACGTTACAAAATCGCTTTTAAAGTCAAAGATAAATATATTTAGATCAAGTATTTATCAGTGATAACAATACATCGACAACACCGCACTTTACAAAGGTCATTAAAGCGCTTTCAGACTATCGTTGTTTCTTACAAGTAAAGAAGTTCTCGCTTTCGGAAGAAAGGAACGGCTAATAGCTCCTGTAAAACGCTAGGCTGAAACCGGCCTTAGTTAATGCTTTGTTCTCTCAAGCGTTCTATCGCCTACCGTCAGCTATATCTTCATCTTATCATCATCTTAATTAATGCATTCCTATACCATACCATTCCTAAACCATACCATACCAGTAAGCAAAGTGTAGAAATTAAGCAAGTAGATGAGAAACTAATGACAAGATCATATAAATCAGATTTTAAGAACAATAACTTTGGTGTGCCACAAGGGAGCGTATTGGGCCCTCTTCTATTTCTTTTCTATATTAATGACACCACGAATATAACAAAACACAAAACGTATTCTTTACGCAAATGATATCGCAATAATTGTAACTAAAAAGATAAACAATCAAATCATAAGCATTCAGTAGATACCACAGTTGAATCAGTAATTACTTGGCTAAAAGAAAATAACCTAACAGCAAACCTTTCTAAAACTAAAACTATAAAACTAAACTAGATAAAATTACAGTTACTGCTCGTGACACAATAATGGAAGAAGTTACAGATACAAAGTAGACAAACACTGCAATTGGAAAAAACGTATTGAAAGTCAACGTGCTAGAGTTAATAAAACGCACTCAGAAAACTTAAAACCTTGCTGGTGAAAAAACCTTAATAGCGTACCACGGTTACAGGTTCAGTGATGTCAAGTCTTTGTTGGCAGAAACGGAAGTATTTCGAACTAGCAGCCCGCCCTAGCTTATTATTTTATAATTTTCAACTTTAATATATATTTATTGTCGTTTTATTTACGGCTTTGCCCGAGTGTATATTTGTGTTCGTGTCCGAAAAATCCAAATATCTTACGGAACCCTATTTTTACCAAAATAAAATATAGTCTATGTTACTCGTGGAAGCTTCGAATGGTGAAAGAATTTTTTAAAATCGGTTCAGTAGTTTTTGAGCCTATTCATTACAACCAAACAAACAAACAGTTTTCCTCTTTATAATATTAGTGTAGATTAGAACTGTTGAAATTATTTATGTTTAATCATCGCGGCATCGTTCACAGATATTTTAGGGCATTTTAACGACTTGAATTACCGGTACTTAAGTTTTAATAAGTATCTTATTTTTTTTCCTGCAATAAATACTGCATATGTTACTCAGAGTGAATGTATCTTTCCAAAGGTGAAAGATTTTTTAAATCCGTCAGAAGTTTTTGAGTTTTTTAATTTCCAACTAACTGCACTCAAAAATACAAATCATACAGCATTTGAATAAGACCCTACAACACGTACTAATTTGTCACACTCACAGACCTCGTATTTACGCTTCGCGGCACACTCAATTGAAAGGTACGCAAAATACAGGAAAGTACTCGAACAATATTCGAAATAAACTTTCCACCTCGCGAGTTAGCTAGTAAATCGCCGGCGCTGATAAAACAACGCGAATGGGCCGTGTAATACGGATTCAGTGTATTAATTTAAACATAGTTGAAGCTTTCAACCCCGTTGAATGTTTACTCACACGAGACTCACTGAGTATCGTTTCAGCGTGATATTAAAGCAAACATGTTTATGTTGAATCGTTTTTATTTACAAGTTATTATTTCACTGCAATTGCTTTTAGGGTAGATAAAAATATTTCTCTTAGCTGAGGCTGCTAAAATTTTATTCCTGAACTAAAAGGAAAGTAAACTATTAACTCCTATGAGCGCGATACGATATTTGAGATATTTGAGATACGTTTTTAAGAAAAGAAAGAATTCGTGTCATTTCAGTCATTTGCATATTAAATATAATCTAAATTAAGATTTTAATTGATGCCTACCTACCTAAAAGTGGTATATGATACAGGCACTGAGTTATAAAATTACGCGTCTACCCCAACACATCATAAAGTCGTAAAAAAAACGAACAGAATATGTTTTATTACTCGCTGTCTTCCCTGGCCGGTTCACCGAGGGAGATTAACACACGTATTTTGTGTTTAGCGGGTCATTCCGCGCGCTCTCGCACCGCCCGTGGTCACGTGTTCACAGAGGGTTTTTCAATTACTTTACTTTTCTTACTTACCTTCCTGGAACGCGTTAATATCACTTACCCTCTAAACAGTGGCTTCGTGTACAACTGGCTTTGTTGTAATTATCTAAGTGCGAGGGTAATCAAGTAACTAACGAGTAACCTGCTTTTTAATATCAACGTTAATTTAAAAATCTCTGCTGCTCAAATACTTTTAAGATGTGAGTAAAATACAGTGAAATTCATAGAAAAAGTAGTGCTTAAAATCTGTCTTTGCAGCCGATTTGATAAGTTTCTCCTGTACACTAATGCTAGTGGTCCGAAATGAACGAACTTTCAAGTCTAACCAACGCGCCGAAGTGTCGAAACGCAAATAAGATATCGCACGAAACTTAACCCTTAAATCTGTATGTTCAAAGTCAAGTTCTTCTGTAACTTTCTCGGATGTACGAAACTGATTTCAGAAAATGTTAAGCTAATGCGCAGAACCTTACTATTGCAAATGTGAAGGTAACTATCTACATCAATACGTGTAAAACTGTTCTAAGAAAATGTATCGAAAGGTCATGAATAAAACCTTACATTTGAAGGTTACAGGTTATTGCATTTACAATCTAATTCGCTCAAAGCAAACAACACAGACTACATTTTATAGCGATGTCAGACACCCATCCAGACGAAACCAGGGGAGAAATTTGTTAATAAATTCATATAATTGGCAAGCCCATTAGTACCAGCGGATTAAGCAACGCATCTATAGCTAAGGGCATAGATTTAATATTAACTCACGCGTTATGAGCCGAGGGCGGTCTAGTTATTAGCGGAGAGGAACTGTCTGGGATTCACTGCCCGGATCATTTACAACAAAGGGTCAGCTCCCGCCGCCACGCAAACAACTACATACTGTCTACACCAACACCAGCAAAGCGACCAAATTGTACGAAGCTAATGTCGCCGCTGCCAACGAATCTGTATATCACGGTTTATTTATGTAGTACAGTAGCGTTCGAAAGCATCTGTTGTCTAGAACCTCGAAATTGACGCTTATTGCAACGAAATAGAGTGAGTGTTACTGATGATAGTAAGCTGTCGATTGTACAAAGAGCTTATCAATTAACCTCTGTATTGTTGCTCATAACCATAAGCAAAACTTTAACACATATCTTTATATTTTTATAAAATTAAAATGTTGCTTTAGGTAAAATAGTTGTCGTAGCGGTAGAACTATTGAAAATGCCACAAAATTTAAATTTCACTTATCACTATCTGCAACGCGCGCATTTATATTTCCATGCCTTTGAAGGCAATGCAAACCGAAATTATTTTCCCAAAGTGATGAACATATAAATCTAAATTAATATTTGTAAACTGCAACGCTATTTACATACACCAGGATCCCTGTGCGTGTATTTGGACGTTTCAGTTATTGGTTTGTGTTTACCGTGCACCTGTATTGTCAACGGGTGAGTTGACTAATGCCCAAAGGCACTGCCAGTTGATTTGCAAACATATAGGCAAAAGGGCCAACATGCGCACAGGTTGACTTACGCCAAACGTATCATATAAATAGAAATTATGTACAGATTATTTGGCTATTGGGGCCTACCACCAGTTTTGAAAGCAAGACTTGCAATGGCTTGATAGAGTAGTTAAAGAAGATGGTTTATATGTTTAATAACATCCATTAAATAGTATATCTGAATGAATAAATCAAAAGTACTGGATCGATTTTAATACTTTTTTTTTTGTGAGTGGCATAGACTATGTATGCGGACCTATTGGAGCGGCCCGCTATGTTTTTATACACAACGTTCAGTTTCTCTACAGTATATTTAGTATCAGCATTGCACCCGTGCGAAACCGGGGCGGGTCGCTAGTCCGAAATAAACGGTAGATAAAATATTTCGTAAAACGTAGCTCGGGTAGGTACAGTGTTTGTTTTCCGGGGCTGTAGTCAGAATTTTCGCACCATCGCGTCCCGCTCAAAAACACCATCGCCTTTCAATCGCACCCCGACGGTTCAACGAGTTTTGATAAACTTTGGCACACCTTTATTACCTGAAACGCAATGACTGCCATTTATCCTGTAATATATACGGTACCTGTGAAGTTATAAGTAGGTACAGTAACTAGACATAGGCACTTAAAGTAAATAAATTGGTAAATAAATCGTCTGAATCTGAAATTGTAGCTAAACTGCGCAAGCGATCTTATGGTCGCGGTCGAGTTATAATGATCAAATCAAGGGAACATTGATTCTCTTTAAACTTGAATTCATTTCATTAACTTTAATAATGTTTTTCATATTTATGAGTCATTGCCTTTTTCTGCTGTTTAAAACTAAAAGCCTCTTCAGCTCTCTTTCTCTGCCATATCTCATTATAATCGATATTAATGTTATTTATACCGAAAAAATTATACCGAGAACCAATGTTGAAAATAAAAGCAGACATAATTGCATTCAAAAGCTTGTGAGTATTGGGGAAATATAATTTCTGTGACGACTATATTACTTGAAAAGCAATTATTTTTAAATAAACATTCCTTTACTCGAAACGCTAGCATCGTACTCACGTTTCCCTGTATTTATTAAAATTTTACAAAACGATTCATGCGTCTGCCTCGCCAAATGGAAACGCAGTCGTTTATAAAATTTGATATATTATATTTAAAATGAACTATTTGACGTATTTAGGGACATTCCTACTTAATACGTACTTCAAAGACTCAATTTCAGCGTAATGAGAATGTGTTCGTATTTAAATAGACAAGTATTAATGTTTGATGCGATCTAGCAGAGCTTCGAGTATATCTACAAATGAAACAACTAGCTGTCTACACATTCAATATTCAAGCATTTACGTAATCCCTCTGGCAGCTAAGTGAATGAGGATTATATCCCGCACTGAGTTGCAGGTACACATGAAAATACACGACCGGATATTGCCGATAGTCGCATAAATCTATTTGATTCCTGGTTGTGAAGCAACCCTATCATATATACAGAACGATCCGAGCTCTTAGATTAGCTGTCTAAGGAAACCGGCTTTGACAACTTAAGGGAATTACATCTATGAAAGTACACAAAGGGGCTTAAGTAAACTACTTTCCTAATAGCAAACTTACTTTAAAAATCCATTACCTGTGCTAACGATATGCATTACTCTTAAAAGGACAACATCATAAAGTCTTGAGATAAGTTTATCAACTTTGCTTCGTGCCGTGATGCGCTTCGCTTCTTTGTTGTTAGCTTCCGACGTCGCACATCGCGGGTCCCGACTTTATTCACCGTCTATTCCTTACATATTATTCAATCAATTATGTAATAAGGCTCTCAGCCGTATAACTTGCGTTTAGGTTGTAACGTTCAAGTATAGTATTATATTACAAGTTCTTTTATAAGTAGAACGGCACCCTGCGGTTTCACCCGCGTACTTCCCGTCCCCGTAGGGAAGTACATAAATATAGGCTGTATTGCTCGCTGATAATATAGTTGTACAATGGTAAAAGAACTCAAGAAATCGGTTATTCGCTTATAAGTGAAAGGGAAAAGCTCTTTTCAGAAGCACATCAGCGGCATGTTATGGTGCTTACAAAAATCTAACGCGACAAATGTAAATTTTAGATTTGTTTACAATTAAATGATATTAATTATGAGTTTACTAGTATCTTGTCCTTGTTTGCTACGCTAGATAGCATAATAGTTCAGCTAAATCTGTGAAATAAGCTTATCAAATAAACTCACATTAATACTGTAAGTGAAGATTACTGACTCTGATTGCTTACCCTGTTTTCTCAAGTATTATTACGAACCTTTCTCTTCGCAATCTATTTTTCTCCTCGTCTTTCAAGAGGCTAGCGACTAGCTTTAAGGGCTGGACGCAATATGGCTGACATAAACAGGTATACGACTCTACGTATTTATTTATCAATGCGGGTAACAGCAAAGTGGAATTTGTGCCTTTTGCTATTCGTTGCACTACCCACGCAGGGTCACTGCTTGGCTGAATATCAATCGTCTCTTTCAGTCCTTTTAGCTGCAATAGCCAGCTGTGACTTTACATTAGCAAAAGCATTTCAATGATACATTTTAGTATGAAAAGAGTCTGTGCCAACATTTAGAGTACCTGTGGTGGATCCAATCCACTTTGAATCCAATCTGATAAAGATTTAAACACATCATTATGCACGTAGAACTCACGTATGTCGTATGTATTCAAAGGTAACTCGCAACGGTGCGCAGATTTTGCTGGAACATTCAGTCAAGTGTGTCGACATTAGCTTATTAGTTCCGTAGCTCAGTGTAATGAGATAACTTATTCAACTGAACGTTTGAAACATGAATAAGATGTATGCTTCTTCAGGTTTGTTATCAACAGCTCCGAGGCGTCGCTATAAAAGCGCATTTGATGGCAAAGGAAATTCTCGCCAGATCGTGTTCGCTGTAAGCTGAGTAAATTGCATAGTGCTTTGACATGCGCTTTGATTTTACGTTCACTACTCTGGTATTGTATATAAAAATACCATTAGTATTGTACTGTAAATGATAATTGTCACTGTACAGGTACAGGTGTTTTGTGTATCATTTAGGTAATTGATGGTCTTCCATTTGACGAATGTTTTTGTCGACAGCTGGGACGTTGCAACCGACGGTACATTCTAACGCAAGGTCCCTTGGCATTCACCGTGGGCCACTTTTGGTTAATGATCTGGGAACAAAATACAAAAGCTATACTAATGCTAAATAAAGTAATCGAGAAAAGTGAGATAAAGTGTCACTGGTACTGGCCGCAAGCGGAAGGCGAAGCGAACAAGATGAGCTTCAACGACGTGCGGCTCGAGGTGGTGCTGGTCAGCGAGGAGGACTGCGGCTACTACTCCACCAGGCTGTTCAAGTGAGTACCTCCCCCCCCCTCCCCACACCTACACACACACACACAGACACAGTAAGGAGGCCTCCAACAAACAGTCTCCACTGAGCCTTTAAACAGATCGAGGCAATTCTTTCCGTCTTATACGAAAAGGTTTACCCCTTTCCAGTTAATCGGATCTTTGTGAAAGCTCTTCAAAAATCTTTATTGTTGTAAACTGTAAGTAAAACGAACACAGTACGCTGTTCGCAATAATCCCCTATTAAGGTAATCGGTAATTAAATCGGAGGCAAAAAATATACGTAAAGATATAGTAACTCTTGGAAATTTTGGACGGATTAACGGAAATTTCTGATAACAAAATACAAGCTTGTTAAATATCTGTTTACGGATGGTAGATAGATTGCTATGTATATGCAGTATGTTTTCGCTGTTCGGTGACACTAACCGGCGTGTCATCGAACAGCGTGCCGTACGGATGTGGCTGCGCGCTGCGCGGCTCCCAACCAGGCCGACAAATTGCCGGCAAGGCCGCGCCACACACCGCACCAATTGTACGCATCTAAACATTAATTGCCTTATTGACAACTGATTGGGTCTCTACCAGGAGACGATGAGCACCATACTTAAAAAAATGAGAGAGAAATGAAAACAAACATTTTTGCCCGATGTAATAAGGAAATAAATTAGATTGTTAGTACTTTACTAAAGTACCTATCAGGCCCGCTCGATAGTTTGTTATAATGAAAAAGCTATAGGCAGCGGAAGTGCTGTCAGGCATGTAGTGAGGAGTGCGCTCTGCGCTTGGTGTACGCAAAGGAGACGAGCTGAACAGGATATTGTGTTAAAACGTGACCTTTTATCATAAAATGAAGTTTCATCGTACTCTGTCTACAACAGACTCTTGCCAACAATAACATATTTCCTTTTTACCTTGTCTTGCAAATAATGCAAACTAGTTTCTATAAAAATAGCCGTAATTTGTTTTCAAATGTCGACCGTAATATGTGATCGGATTTAACATGCATTGATATATCGATTTTGTGTCGAAACAATTTCATTGTACATTCGTTCGCTGGAAATAGTCACGTAATGAATATTATATTAACTATATCGCTTTCCCAAGACAGTTTATACCTATGCTATCTTTACAATCCTGTAAATTTCAAAACGCATCAAACATTTCTTAACTGTTGTTATTGTCAAATTTTGTCCTAGCGAATAAAGCGCTGTACACTCAGCAACAAAAGTCGATGAACATTATCTGATTTACACGACTCCTGCCTCTCAATAGCTAGTGTGATACAATTAACTTAGTCATCGGAAGTCGACTGCATCTCGCTGAGCGACACTATTCTGGACGTGACTCTGTATCTGTGGCTGTTTGTTAATTTGATTTCGTTCATCGACTGGCTGGGCGTGCACAGCACAGCAATGAGAGCATATCGTTGAGCAGGCTCCGCGACATGGAGAGTGGCGCGAGCCGCGACATCACGCAGTACCACTACACCACGTGGCCGGACTTCGGCGTGCCGACGTCGCCGGTGGCGTTCCTGCAGTTCCTGAAGCGCGTGCGCGAGTCCGGCATGCTGGACCCCACGGACGGCCCGCCGGTCATCCACTGCAGCGCCGGCATCGGCCGCTCCGGCACCTTCTGCCTCGTCGACTGCTGCCTCGTCATCGTAAGTCACGCACACACACACACAACAAAGTACTCCACCTGCTTTAAAGAAATTTCGTGTCTAATTAAATGGCCATAAAGTTCAACCTTATGGTGATAGACCACTTTCTTGGTCAATCGTAAACAATTGACTTAGTTTTCTTCGTGAACCAACGCTGATAGAATCGCTCAAATTGTATTGCACTGAGAAGTCAGACAGCCGTATCAAGAACGACGCACAGCAAAGCTGCATTAAATTATCGCCCGTAGTTGTCACGCTGTCTTTGTCATTTTCAAATGGAATATAGAAAGGAAATACATTTTAAAACGTCACTTAGCTAGGTGTCGTTCTTGCTCGCGGCGGCTAGTCACGTCACCTGGCGAACAGGCGCTCAGAAAAAAATATGACTGCGCTAATGCGATGTCTAGGTCTTTGTTTGGTGCATTTGAGACGCGCCGACGATTTGGACGCGGCGTGCACGGCGCGGATTTAACGCGCTTGTCTTAATATACAGCGCATGCATGTGCCGTTCGTTCTTTTATGCTGTTCCATAAACAATCTATTCTACAACCTAGCGCCGTCAATAATAATTACACTGTACGTCTCAAACCAACTGCTGTGCCTATTGCTTTTATGTGTTTTTCAAAGATGAAAAAGGTCGTATTGCAGAGTCGTCGAATTCACTAGTTTGAATGTGTGTCGCTATAAAAATACAAATAAATATATTTCGGTTTCAGTTACGTTTATAAGTAGATATTAAAGTATTAGAAACCGTAGGTTGTTACAAGACTGAACAGTTATTTGTTTCCTTTATTGATCGGCTTTGCAATATATTTTCCAGGTAAGCCGATTGCGAACTATGTAATGACTAGGACAATATAACATTTTTATTTTATTCTTAAATAGGTTCAAAAACAGCGCCGTATGTGTCTGGCTGTTTGTTCCGATTATTTGGGAACATTTCAGAAGCTAAATTCTGATGTTACAAGCTAATTGACATTGTGAAAGCGTTAGGAAAATTGTATGTAAGGGCCCGATGTGCGAATGTTTAATTGAAACGCTTTGTAGCCTCTGCAAATGTCGTCGGTTCATGACTAAAGGCTCTAATTGAAACGATCAAAGAATTATCTACAATTAACAACAAGTCTTTAATTTCATGACTGTAATGTATCCTAGGTAAAGGGAATTTGTGAAATGTTTATTAGTGATAATGAGCGAGTGTCTTTGACAGTGGGCCGGCACGTGCCGCGCTAACCAGTAGGGAAATTATAAATGTATCGGCGGAGGGCGTAGGGCGGCGGGCGGTACCTGTGCGCGGGCCGCGGTGCAGCGCCGGCCGCCACTGCACCGCCGCCCGCGGACACACGCGGACGTCACGCGCACCACCTCACCTCGCCGTAGCCGTGTAACCCGTGCGATACCAACTCTCGATCTCGCGATACTTTCCGACATGTCCGATAACGATACGCCGACCACCTCCTCCTCTTCATCGACTCCGGTTAGTGCGAATTTTGTGTAGTTTTGCTAGTTTTAGTTTAGTTTAAAAAGGGGTGTAATTTATCAAAAAATATATTTTTTTAATTTTAATTTTTAGTATCTTGGATAAATTCAAATTAATTTCGGTAAAATTAGTTTTATTCGTATTTGGATTAAACAGTTTGTTTAGGAAACAGTGTAAAGCGCTATTGTGACTTAGTCGTGCCACCGCAAGCTCTATCCGTCGGGCGCGTACGTCGGCCGGCTCCGGTCAGCCGCTTTAGGATTCAGTTTCTAATTTAATTGGAAATACATTTGCGTGTGGTTGCTTGGAATTGTACATTAATTTTTAAAGCCGTTGCTCTATCTGCGATATATAATACGAATGCAAATTGTCGCAATTGTTTCACGGCGAATTATTTCGATGCGATTTTGTTTTTGCTTGCGACTCTTTTGTTTTTACGGCGGTGAAGTCAAGTTGTTAACTATGTGGGTGTTTGTTAGGTGGAGAAGGAAGGCATAGAGAACGTTAACATCCAGGAGATGTTGCTGGAGATGCGCCGCCACCGCATGGGGCTCATCCAGACGCCGGACCAGCTGCGCTTCTGCTACCAGGCCGTCATCGAGGGCACCAAGCGTCTCGATCCCAACTTCGTAAGTACTATTACATAAGAGTAATAACAAAGGCAAAGTAGAAAATCGATGTTCTTTATTGAAATGTAAGCTATAAAGAGTTGTAGACATTTTCAACTTTGCCTATCTGACTGATTCGATTGTATGTGTGCTTTTTATAGGTTTTTGTTCCGGCGCGGAGTTGCAGAAATTACTTATCTTTTTTAAACGCGTAACTTAAAAAAATATTGAAGTGCCCTTTTTTAATAGTTCAAACCAGTGCAACGAAATTATTTTATCACTTAATTAATACTCACCTGTAAATACGTATTTTTTTTTTAAATATCCTTATTTGTAACCGTTGTGTACGAGATTAAAACATATTTTTATCTCGTAATTATTAATTGTTAACGATTCAATCCGGGCGAGTGTTTGATGCTAAAATCGTCAGATCTTACCGCCCACGCGCTTGTAGTGCCGCTTCCCTCTACCGATTTATGTTCCGTGGTTTTAAATACACTACAAGGCTTGAATTTCTGATTCGACCTATTTGCGTATATTTTATACGATATCTTCTGTGTTCTCAACTATAAATGTACCGTAGAAATCTTAAAAGAGGTAGTTTTTAGGATTTTATTTAATAAATGAACAAAAATTTTCTTTCCTATTCTTTTCAATAAAAATTTAACGTTAAATTATTACTATGATTATAATATTCCACGTAATTTTGCACAAAAAGTATAGTTAAAATTATTTTACGAAAATGACTGAAATACAGGGCGTACCTAGTAGTTCCGAACTTTACTTAATTAAGTGTAAAAATGTCAAAACGAACCAAGTGTGAAAAAGATTTTATTTAAGATCAAATTTTGCTAAACTAGGGTTTTCACGCTTTTCGACTAAACGGTAACTTTTATCATAAAGTATTGGTTGTGAAATTCAGTGTCGTAAATAACCATATACGACCATAAGAAAACAATTTTATTCGCATAAAACTATAACATTGTTACTAATTACAAAAACAACTAAAACTAGACTGCCAGTACCTACCTGATAATTATAATTAATTCGCTAACGTAGAATAATTATATTCCTGCGTCAAATAAAGCATCGATAATTCGGCGGAAAACGGAATGGTGCCAAAGGATGGCGGCTTTGCCACATTGAGTATAGGATGACACAAAGCTTGCGCCACCAAAATCCGACACAATTTCAAAGGCAGTAATGACATTCTGATCTGTAACCCTCATTGCATACTAAACTAGTTCCAGTGATCAGGTACACCACCCGTGACAAGAGAGCAACGAAATTATATTAGCAAGGTGCGTTATAAACCCTGCGGCATATACTTAATGACCAAACACGAAAGCTATTGAATTTTCACCGCATTGACAAAGACGATGTGTATGATACATTGCAAAATAATGGCGAGCCGGAAAGTGCTATTATCGAAAATCGTGCCGACGTTAGTTAACGGAAGCGTTTGTAACCAGAGGCCCGGTTCTCACTCTCCCTCGCCGGTGACGATTTGTCGCTGCACTATTGATTGACATTACAATTATTATTCCGTGTCACAACACAAAGCTGGTGAACCACCACCTTTGAGGGTTATGCGGCTCCTGAGTTTCTGTACACGGTACACTACAATTAACAACCATTGCCGGCCTCGTACTTTGTATATTAACATTATATTTGTACTCAAATATATCAATGAATAGTTAGAGTATAGACGACTTCCTTAAGACGATGGTTTTTAAAGTGGAAAAGTAGACAAACGGTTTTATGCGGTTTGAATTATGAGAAATATTTGAAAAATAGTTACCTAAACATTTTTAACAGATAAATCTATTAAGTTCGTCTGATAGACAGTAAACAATGTTAGTGGTATATTATCTGAACAATATAAATAAAGAGAGAAAAGTGCTTAATTTTTAAGGTGAAAACATAACTGTGTCATAAATTGCTAGTAAACGTGCTAAAACTGGAACTTACGGTGGAAATAAAATCTTGCATACCTACACTACGTAAGCTTTTTGGTTAAGTCCTTTTAACACAGCCATCTTCGTATAAACTTAGGTACAAATTCGGTAGTTTTGAGATGTATCAAGATAGTGGAATCACGAAACCACAGAACAATGGAATTTGCACCGCCGCCGCGCCGCGCTGACACTAGCAAAACTCTTAAGTAAATTATTGAAACGAACAAAAAAACCTTACGGAAAACGTTGGTGACATTTTCTACTGCGAATATTACAAGATATGACAAGAATTTCTAAGCAGTTTTTAATATAGTAATCTTGTCTTAATCTAATATTACAAATATCTTTTATCTTTATTCCTTCTAAAAATATATAAATGAGTTGTTGTCTCGTCAAAACTCAAAAAAGGCCGGACAGATTTGGCTATTTTTGATTTTCAATAATTTATAAATTAGGAAAGTTCAGAGCAGGTTTTAACGGTAGAAAACAGAATACTCAATAAGTAAGGGAAAATACGACAGTTGTATTTTCGATATAAGCCGTTCTTATCTATGAAAATCATTACTTGTATTGTTTTCTCAGAAATATATATTGTCAGTTGGTTAACATTTTATTCTTACGATGTTTACTTATTTGTTTGATCCCATTGCTGTAGTTTGAGATCCTATCTATTTAATGAGTTATGTGGGAGTACAGTAACCTTTTACATTATTCAAATCTGCGACACAAAATAAAGTCCGTCCGCGTTATGAAGTCCGTCGCGATGGCTAGTACATAAGTAAAATAACCAACTTCAGAATACCGTCATATTGTCAATTAATCACCTACTCGTTGTTAGGAATAGTCAGATTATGTCACTATTCGTCAAATCTACTAAAATGAGACCACATAACAATAGCCAGCCATTATAAAAATATTCAGCCAACACAGTTCACCTGGTCAAAAGTTATAAGGAAAAAAATACGTTGGTCACGTTTAATCGACAAATTTTAAAAGTCCCGTGTAGCTATAACTTAATTGTATACAACTCTTTCTTTAAAAAAAAATAAAGGGTGACTTTACGTACAGTTAGAGAAACGGACAAGGAATTTATAAGGGCTCCCGTTTGCCATTTGATGTTCAAAAGGAAAACAGGAACCTTAAAAATGTAGTCGACTTAAAAGTTCCTTTAATTAAATCAGTTGTAAAGTAAAGGTAGGTTGAAGATCTTAAGATGTTTGATACGTTATTCATAGTAAGAGCTCGCATCGCAGTTGTTGAGCGCTGCACTTAGTTACGGCGCTCTCTCGCCACAAAGCCGCTCCTGGAGGCGCGCACGATTAATTAACGTATCGCCTCTTTGTGCGCCACAGGATAGAGCATGTTTTTGAAATGTATCTAGAATTACCTTCCCACAGAAAGCTATTATGCTAAAACAATAACCTACTTCACCGACTAACGGAACGATTATGTTTCTCGATTCGATTTAAACAAGAACTTTTTGTATTAAAATGTAATGTAATTAAAAAAAGAATAATTTTAATTATTCGTTTTTAATTATATCTTATTCGAATGGATGGAGTTGCATCGAGTCGAACGGATTTAAAATATTGTAATAAATAATTTTTCGTTTTTAATCCTTTCTGCGTATTCACGCCAGGTCCGATTGCAATCGGATTTTTTTTTTTGATGAAAGGTTTGTGTCAAAAGTCCATTACAAATATTACAATATGGAGTTTAATCAAAACCTTTTCATATGAATATGCATTGCATTTTTGATTTTAAAATATTGGCTTGTTTTTATCAAAGATAAAAGAATAGTAATTTTTTTTTCGTTATAGCCCATACCCATTTATATGTACACAGAGTAATAGCAAAAACTGTTAATTGAAATATGAAAGCTTTATTTAGTAGGAAAAAAACCTTGTTTTGATAAAAGAGAATATATTAGTTAATAGTTCGTGTGTGGTTAACACAATAGGGGGTTTTACGAGGTCTAACCGTTTTCAAGATAATTGAATTAAATATAAATGAATGAATAACTTGTGGAAATTTTCATAGTATTTTTTTTACTTATACTTATTTAATATAAAATGTATTCACAGCAAGTTATACGTTATTTCAACCATAATTTATAATTCCCGATAACAAATTCCTTACCAAAGAGTTTATTAACATTTCGCTTAATTTAAGATCAATTAATAAAGAATTTATCTGGATTACATTTATTACGTTTTGCCTTACTTTTATTTGATTTTAAAGTTATATTCAATTTAATTGTTAAAGACAGTCTGGTTACTAAATACTTAGTAATCGAAGGGTTCATTCAGATAACCAACGTCCACACTCTCTTATAACTCGCAATGTATTTTTTCCTCCCGACGCAAAAACGACAGCGTGTTTTAAGTTTGGGGCGCCTGTGTGTATCAATCCGCGTAGCTCTCGAAACTTCATCTTAGCTCTCCAAAGAAAGTACGGATTTTATTGTTGCTTCAAAGGTATATAAGTTGAGAGTCTTCCTAGTCATATGACCAAAACAAAATGTCATCGGACTGCATATATTTTCACAACTCCCTAAACGTAGTCACAAATGATAAGGCAAGACAAATAGTTTTGTTTTACTAATGAGCAAAAATACAGTTGCAAGAAACGGCACAAGTGAAAACAAATCATGCGCTCTTTGGGTTCCGTATAATACTTAAAGATTATCTCATCTTCATCAATTGTTAGGTACGCAGTTGTAACTTCTTTACGGATTTTAGTTCAGTTTTCTATGGTTGTGCAACAAGACATTGGTGTTTGTATATTGCATGGTTCTAGGTCAGCGGGTTTTCCTATAGGTTTTGATCCCTTTGCGGCTGTATGAAAAATGCGACATAAACATTAAACATCCATGAATTTTAAGTAACGAGGTTTAGAGGTTATATTTCAAGGGATTTTATTTTCGACTATACATCTACCCCCTCCTAAAAAGGGTCTTGTGACATAGACAAAGAGTGTTTTTATAAGATTTCCTTTTTTTTTTCTTTTAAAAGTACGTAACCCTAAAAAACATTATATCTCAACCTTTTAAATTTGTAACGACCAGTGTTTTGTTACACCAATCGCAGTATCATTGGCGAGGATTAGACCCTCAGAAATGAAAGTGTGCGTATACTTTTGGCATTTTAGCAAGCGTTTATTCTTCTCGAACCCAAATACGAAGTGCTAGAAATGCGAAATCATTACATTAGCAGCATAATATGCTCTTACGCAATTTTTATGCGTGAAAACGCTTTTTCTATTTGTTAATTGTATGTCTATTGAAGTTCCGTGTGCATCGTACCTAATATGTGATCCATACATTTTTTTGTCTTCGAACTAGGTCATCATCGGGTGAGCGCGTCTGGGACACACTCACATATTCAATACCGACGTGCAATATCCAAATCTGTTTTAAAAGCCCTATGACGCGATTCTAATATATTTTGATTTAGAACATATTGGTGATGTTTAGGCGCTTTCAGACAAACTGGTTGACTCTTTGATCAATTGACAAAAATATAAAAGGCACAATTTCATTTACAGTAATTATCCGGTATTTGCAATTAACGTTGTATGAGACCATCTCATAAGATTAGAAGAAGAAGGTTAGAATAGAGTTGATAGCGTACTTATAGTTTAGAATATTGAACATGCCAATCCGCCTAATGATCGTTATGAAATCAAGGCGATCCCATTGTGTTCCCGTTTGTTTAATATGTTTGTCGTCTTGAATCTAGCTGATTTGAAACTTGTTTAATTCCATCCAAAGTTGAACATTTGAAGATGTCGCGTATGTCGCGTAACTAGCATTCAACAAACTTTAAACTATTCTCCCTTTGGAGTTAGTTAAAAGTTCTATCTATTGTCAAGATGTGTCGAGATTTGAAAGGTAACGTTTGTGCAGAAGGACGAGGACGAAATGGAGGAGAGCATCTACGTAGTGGTAAACGAGGAGGAGGCGCCGCCGCCGCCGCCGCCGCGCGCCGAGAGCCTGACGCGAGCGCCCGCGCGCCCGCTGCCCGCCATCCCCGCCAGCGAGTCGCTCGGTGAGTGTTCCTCCGCAGGCAGGCGGCTCTCGCACTACAAGTACTCCAGGCTGCCTTAAACTAATCACAACATTTATTTTTATTTTATTTTGGAACCTAAAACCAGGTTTTTAGGATTTTTCGTTGGGCTCAAAGCTGGGTCCTAGAGATGGTGGCTTTTGTTTCTGGTGGGGTCAATCGAATATGATGGTGCTTTTTTAAGGCGTGTATCTACAATAAAGCGGAAATCCTTGGGCTGATTATAATCCGTTCCGCTCAAAATATACAGGGATTTTAAAGTTTAAAAAGAAGTGCTTCTTTTTTAAATGGGGTCTATAAGGCGAGGTTACCAGGTGCTTTTGAGGACACACAAATACCATTAGGCCTAGACGCTTTCCCACGGCTTACTTTGTAGTTTTACGGTAAATTATTGACAATAACTACTGGCCTAAGAAGTGTGAAAAGCGTGCCGATTAAAACTAATGGGGTCATGGATTTCAACTATTTGCTTTAGCCGCTTATTAAATATTTCTATTACTTCATCCACACTGGGGAAAATAGGGGCATTCCGGACTTATACTTGACAATAAGCGGAGTATTTAACCGTGCCTCTCTGCTACGATCTAGTGGGGAATGCTTTTGCAAGCTTACATTCCCCAGCTCAAGCTAAGGGTGGAAGGACCTTGGAGACCAACACATTAATTTATTGTCATACCAGATAGAGTTGCGTTTCGTTCGGCCTTCTGCAGAGTATTACGCAGCAGATTCTTGTCTTGTCTGGCGCCAATGTGATGTGGTTGTGATTTTGTAAACGATTATTATAACTTTGCATAAATATTTTCATTTAACATGCAAAATAAATAAAAAGAACAATGTATATTTGATGGTTGTATTTGGGATTTATAATGAACTGTTGCGATATTCATTGCAGTTTATCTGTTTTCCAAAGTGCAACGAATATCGTGTGGTCTCGTTTCACCTGATTAAAGCATTTTATGTGAATAGCTAGCGCCATGGAGTTCGCACAACGGCGGCCAAGGACCGGACACTCGTGGAGTATATCAAATTGATTCTTTTCATTCTTCCAGTCCAGATATTTGGCTCATACAGGCATTTCTATTGCATGCCGGCATCGTTGTGCACTTGTGTAGGGTGTGGCATAATGACGCTGTTGTATACATGTTACATTGACTGTCGCGTACGGAATGTCAGCTATGCTCACGATGAACTGGAACCTGTTTTACACACACGAATATGTTTTATATAATTAAGGATTTACTATAGTTATTCACTTTTGATTATAGATTTAAAATTATTTCAGATTATCAGTTTTTTTAGTTTATATTTTTCAAGAATTATAAAAGTAAATTACATCTTACTTGTTTTTTTTAAAGTTGATTTAAAATGATTTAGTTACAACATAATAACTATTTAGCCTGAATTGGGATCGAACTTGGACCTCCTGCATTTGAATTCGAACATAGAACCTCTAGTTGTATTAGACTCGAGGTGTCGTGCGTAAAACAGTTTCCACTTCAACGTGCCTTATGTTGTGTTGTCTCTGTGTTACATTGATGTTCTCTTTTGATGTTGTCTCCGCCATCAAACAGGGGTTATTTGTTCAACTCGCCAACATGAACTCATTGAAAATGTTAAACGTTTCGCTGTACTGTCGGCAACAAAATTGTATGAACACATAAGATTTACAAGACTCCTGAATCTAATCAAATATAAAAACTTGGTATAAGGTTACTGGGTATAAATACCACTCTTGGAGAAAATGGCTCGCTAATGCAGTTGAGTAGCTTCAATGTATTGAACTGACAAGTCAAATTCACGTCACTTGTTTAAAAGGAATCTCATTCCTAAACATTTAAAGTGTCCCATTAACAAAATGAAGAACGTCAATAAATTGTTAACACAATTTCGGGAGTTCGTAAATCTGTGTTTGTTTATCGATTTTCGTTGCCGACTGTACGCGAAACCACATTTTTTGATAATTAATTGTCAGCGAACGCATTTTATGTTTTGTGTTTTTTGCGGCAGTAGTTTTTATTATCTAACAGCCGTATTCAAGAACGTCATTTGGAAAAATATCACTCTTGGGTATGGAAATGGAACTTGGAATCAAATTAATATACTTGTATTTTTTGTGAACACCACTTTACCAAGTGTAGTTTTGAAGACACTCATAAAAGTGCTGTAAGCATAAAGTTACCATGTAACTTTTATGTTTCTCATGTGGTGTGCAATAAAGAATATTCTATCAATCTATCTATAAGTTTAGATTCTTGCATACGGCTGTCGATAAAGCTTACAGCGTCCCCTGGTTTCGATGGCAGATGTTTTATAATAACTTTCGTGACGATGATTCATACTTAAACGTTATAACTGTTTCCTCACGCGTATTTATTGGGATAGCCCGACTAGTTTCGGACCCAACCGGAGTCCTTAATCATGAGTTGCGGGATGTTCGTGAGAGCTACCGCGACCCCGGCAACCAAAGGACTCTCAACATAGTGGGTTTTAGTCGGTAAGTCTGACACTCCCTCCCGTTGCACCCATAGCGGGCGGGGTCAGTTTGATGATTTCCCACGAACAAAAAAAAAGAAGTCCTTAATCATGAGCTGACGCTGCGGCGGGTGACAAGTCAAGTTGTCCCGATAAATACGCATGAGTAAACCGTCACATCGTCTAAGTATCAATCGCAGATGTATATTTGTATGGATGTAAGTGTTGAGTGTGAATGTGGCCTATTACAGGGAGCTTGCAGTTGTCCGGTGGTGCGGACTCTTCAAGCTCGGAGTCTTCCCCGCCGACGCCGGTGGCTCGCTCGCGGTCGTCGAGCGGCTCCAGCGCGTCCTCCGCAGACGACGAGGACGACGAACCACGCGTCATCGCCGACAGGTTCGTGACCACACTGCTACGAAAGGCCCAACGCAAGGCGAATATACTACGCATGAAGAACATAGGCCTACATATTGGCTGCGAGCCTCACAATACAGATAGTGACGCTACTCCCCCCGCGACACCCGCGGGACTAGATCCAAATAAAACATTTGAATTCTAAACAATACTTCTGTAGATAGGTTCGTAACCACACTGCTACGAAAGGCCCTACGCAAGGCTAATATGCTACGCATGAGGAACATAGGCCTACATATTGGCTGCGAGCCTCACAATACAGATAGTGACGCTACTCCCCCCGCGACACCCGCGGGACTAGATCCAAATAAAACATTTGAATTCTAAACAAAACTTCTGTAGATAGGTTCGTAACCACACTGCTACGAAAGGCCCTACGCAAGGCTAATATGCTACGCATGAGGAACATAGGCCTACATATTGGCTGCGAGCCTCACGACACAGATAGTAACAGAAACACCCGCGGGACTAGATCGAAATAAAACGTTTGAATTCTAAACAATACTCCTTCAAGTCGAAAATTACTAACACTGTCACTTAAAGGTGAAACATAATAAGTCAGCTTTTTTTGTCTGTGCCTTCATTATAGGATTAGAAAAGTAGATTATAGACAGGCAAACACACGACCCTAGGGTGTAAGTAGATTATTATATTCATAACTTCAACACGTTTAGGTACCAGCAATCAATCCAATTGTTTTAGTTCACAAATAGATGTTAACTAAAAAAAATGGAAAATTTAATGTTGCTTACGTTTATAATAAAATGTCTTTTTTATTGGTATGGTATAGTTACAATCTAGTCAATTACATAATTTATCTTTATTGTTGTACTAATTTAATTTAGGTAATACCTTTTTTTTTTACAAGAACCACAAGTCTATGTCTGAAACATATTTGAAGTACACACTTAAACAAGCTACATAGGTATTTGAATAATACACTTACTCAATTTTTTTTATATTCACTTGTATTATTTATGTAAATATTAATTTTAAGAACGCTTTAATTGGATACTCCGTGACTTTAAAACAGATATTTTTTTTAGAATACAGTAAAATATATCCAGCAATATGTATTTACGCTTCATATCAATGGTCTTGTAAGTAACGCGATGGTGGCTTATGGATACATAGCATTCGTATGCAAAAGGTTTAAAACCTGCCTATAACATTATTTGTTATAGTAACTCTTCAAAATGTAGACTGATGATTAAAGGATTATAAATTAATTAACAATAATTTGTTTAGATCAACATACACTGATATATTTGCATTTCTGTAAAAAATCGGCTGTTATTTAAGTATTTATTTTTTATCAGGACGAACGTCTCATAATGTTAGTAGATTTTTAAACTATGTTAGTATAAATATACACATGGACTTAAAACAAAAACAAAGATTATTAAAGGCATGCAAGAGAAAGAAATAAATCATTCTCAACATAATTTTCTAGGAGTCAAATAATAATGTTTATATATTTCAGCCGCATATGCATAGACTATTGTGACTGGTAATATACTTGTACATCAATATGTGTGTTCGCACTGTGCCGTTATCACCGACCGCCTGCTGCCGCTCACTACACCTTAAGCCTCTCGATTAATTAATACACTGTCAGTATATCCGACCGATATTTAGCAAGATACACAACAATTGGATGTAAAATATAACATGTACTATTTTAAATTGATGAGAGAAAATTAGTTAGTTGTTAATATTGGTGATAAAAATATGTTAAAATTGTCTAGTCAACGAAAAACCTTGGAGAACGAGGTTCGGTGATTGTCTCGCACTTAGTTTTTTTATTACAGCTCCTTAGATAAAAACCACTTAAACACAACGATAGGTGTGCCATGCCACGCTTTTCTTAAAAAAAAACTACTTATTAAAAATAATTTGTCCTGTATTCATAAGTGCAACTGGTAATAAGCGACCACATTTAAAACGTGTAAAATTCAAGCCAAATAAACTAATTGTTTTACATAATAAGTCACCAAAAATTGGTTGCCGTAAAATGTGCTTTGCACCTGAAAGAAAATGACAACTACGAATATTTTTTATCTGTTCATATATTGAATAATTGCAGTGTTTTGGCATACGTCATCTCAGCTATACTTGGTCTACTGCTTGATTGAGAGATATGTAGTTGCATAACGCGTCGCTGCCGATATTGTCGCACGCTAACAGCAAGCAATTATAGACCTTAAGTGGTTGAGCGTACGCAAGGCCGATAATCAGAAATAAAAATACTTGAAACTTTCATCATTTTCAAGGAAATAAATAGTTTTTTCTATACACATTAAATATGGCTTAGTTTTTTTTTCAACCCTTAGTAAATACTTATAAGTTGCCTTTTACCAGTTATCACATTTTCTGATATGTATGATTTTATTTATGCCCTTGTTTCTCGATCTCTGATCAATTGAATCTGCTGTCGAATCACGACTGTGATTGGTTGACTATAAAACTAACCAATCACAACTGAAGATTAACATTTTTCTGTATTGATCAGCGTTTGTTGTGTCAGGGGTCGTTGTTTGTACTTGTGTGTGTGTATAACATGTGTGTGTTGTTGTTCAGCGTGGGCGGGCTGGGCGAGGACCTGGTGCGGCGGCGGCGGCGCGAGCTGGCGGAGCGCGTGTCCAGCATGAAGCGGAAGGCGCGCGAGGCCGAGCGGTGGCACGCGCTCAAGAGGTCCTTGTACAAACCTCTCACAATCACCTTTGGATTCATCCTCGCCGGGATAATCATCTACTCCTACGTCAAACACTAAGCCCCGACCTGCCTGACCTTCGCTCGCTCTCCCACTCTCCGCTATCGTACGTTTTCGAGGCGAGTTCCTTGTAGAGCTTCTGTGCCTCGCGCACCACTTCCACCGAGGGAGGCCTCCCTCTTACAGACATATATTTCATCGCCGCTGTGTGATATTATCTTCAGCAAACATTTCACCTGACGACCGGTCCCGTGAACTCTCTCGAACACGTAAATTGCATTTGCCATGAGACACCACAGTTTCAAACGTAAGGTAACGTAAGCAGGGCCCCGGTGTAGCGCGCCAGACTCGCGGCGCCAGCGAATGTCGGGTATCTTCGGTATTTGAGTAAGACTGCAAAAAAACTTTGTATTTATCTTGACATGTACTACGCTAGTAGAGTTGTGTAGAACTCGAACTAAAAAGGAGGTCTTTCGTTACGCAAGTATCACAATTAAGTTATTATCGGCGCACTGCGGAGTGACGGCCGAGCCCTCGAAGATCTCCTTGTTGGTTGTCACGTGACGTAATCAATGTAACTATCGTATTTATCCTGTAGGTACCGATCTTATTCATGTACTATAACTTAAGTTTGGTTAGAATCCAGTGCTTCTCATGTAATCTGAATGGTATAGTTATGATGTGCACCAGTTAGCCGGAATCCTAGCCGTGCCAGTGTTTACACGTAGGGTTTCACACGATACATGTTTACCTCATATTTGAGTTTGCGAAACCTTATTGAACAGTTCGTTTTGCGCACTTTTTATACGCACAACGTCGTGTATATTATATTCAGTTTGTATCTACACTGGACACTAAAAAATGAATGTTTAAAAAAATAAAATGAAAAAAAAAAATATCAAAAATATATACTAGCGTCGTAAATCTAAATGTACCTATTTTTGAAATGACTGTCAATTTAATATGTCATCACGTGTTATCATCACGCACTGATACCTTTTGTTATAATTATATGTTCGTACGCGACGAGCTCAGCCTCGCAGACATGTGAGTCGCGAGATGTTAGTCTATGCTCAGCTTTACATTATTTTTATTGATTTTGCAAACATTTCTTAATTATTTATTATTTTCTATGTGATTTATGATATGAATTAGTTTACCTATTTTTTTCTATGAATTAAACGATGAATATACAATGTAAATTATAAGTTTCCCCACCAAGGAGGTTAAAATAAAAATGTTGTTTCCGAATGTAATCGAACGAAATCAAAATTTAAATATTTAAATCTATGAATGTAGTTAGTATGCGCTAAGTGTGTGTTACGCGAATAATCTTATCGGGATGAATACGTTTTGCCGCAAAACGGTGATAAAAAGACTTTGTTTGTCAGTAAGACGCGTGCTAATAAACTTAAAAGTCGTATAACGTCTGTAATTGTAAATTGTGGTAGGATTACGACGGAAGCAGAACACAGCGGGAGCTGCGGGACACACCTAGCTAACACCGCCGCCGTCGTAGGTTAAGATAGAATGGGGTGAAAAGAAAATTTATGAATATAAATGTTGTCTTGCAGGTTTAAGGAGAACTCGAAAGAATCGTGTGAAGACTGAAGAGATTAGATAAATAAAATAAAACGTTGCGCAAAATTATATCACGTGGGGACGTTGCATTAGACAGGCGCCGTACTCGGAACGAAACTAAATAATCCTTGTAAAAACTCCGTTAATACTCGTCCGGAAAGTTCACACAAATAAACATTTTATTGTTTTCTTTTTTATCGCATTCAATATTATTTGACGAAATTAACGTGATTTTTTTGTTCAAAGTTGCACACACACACACTCACAGTAAACAGTCATTATTTGAAATCGTAACAATCGAAGTATTTCTTTGCATTTCTTTTTATTTAGTTAGATGGTTTATTTTTAAACATTTGCCGCACTGAGTCCAACCTCAAGTTCTTTGCAAAGCTTCTTAGACGCGGTGGTTTCTGATAACAGTATCATATTCAACTGGATTACCGGTCGCGGGCGGCGTCGCAACAAAACATTTAACATATATAACATAGCTAGTAGTATTAATGGAGTCTTGTTGGTGCCAACACTGGCGTCCATTACTACCGCTAGTCAGTACCGGCCGCCCGCGCAACATACATACATCACTTATTCCATATAGTTTATTGTATCGTATATTCTACATGTAAATACATCTATCTACACTCTAGTATTAAGTTTACGAATATTTAATGTTAGTTTAATAAAAATATAGTTCATAATTGTACCTTTATTGGGGAAGAGTTATTTTTTATTGAAAAATTATTTGAATATAATATTTTCTAGTTATTTTAGTAAACGGCGATATCGGTCCGTGTCCGCTGTCCGCGCCCTCACTGAGGCGTCGTCTTGCCACAAGCTCCCGCGTAGTGCGTACCGCGTAGTGCGTACCGCGTAGTACCTACAGCGTAGTGCGTACCACGTAGTGCGTACCGCGTAGCACGTACAGCGTAGTGCGTACTACGCGCGTCGCCGTCCTATAGACCTGGATATTGTGACCGGGCAGTATTATATTAACGTTTGAAATTACTGTAACTGATTTTGTTAGAAATCTATCACCTGAGTAGCCTGTGTTGCCACCTAATTGTCACTTCTCACAGAGTGGTATGATTTGTCTTTGTCAATGTGTCACTGTAGTGAATTTAAATGATGTTGTTATACGTTTGCGCTGCGTGTATACGTTTATTTACCAACGCGTTGGTGTTTACCGCTAAAACTATAAGTATGGATTGATGTATCAGTTGTAAGGTATTATTTAATAATGATTAATAAATAATTTATGTCATTATTATTGTCTTTGTCTAAATGTTGTGAGTAGTAGAACTAAATGTTCCCGTGTTAGAGTATGTAGCGGCGGCTCGTTGCCGTGCGCTAGTGGCGCCACTTGACAGTTGGCCCTGTGTACCTAGTGGCAGGACTGTGACGTCACGCTCGTCTCGACGTCGTTCGCCAGTCCTGGTTGTTCGTGTCGCTAGTCCATCTCGCTTCTAAGGAAACATCTATCGCATTGAGTATTACCTATTATGCAGTGTATGCGACACGTCGAGCTAACATCAGCTATGACAACCGACCACTAACGCCCTCGACAACTGCGGCCCGCGCACGTTTGTACGCGCACGTAGTAACCTGCCGTCGGTAAAGTTCAGTATATTATAAACGAACCGTTTTAACATTACCTTCTTACAAAACTTAGTACACTCAACCTATTAACTGAAATATCCAGGATTTGACTTTCTCCGCTTGTGCTCTTGATGAGGGAGATGCTCTTCTATCATTTTTTTGCAACACTAACTCGTTTTCGATGTTTGTAAAACTCTGTGAATAAAAATGTTACAAAATCGTAATTTTGTATTTTTTTCGCCTGGCAACACCAGCTATCCCACGCTTGTCGCTTGTAGTTACATTGCACAGTAATTGCAAAGTAGTTTACAATAGTGATATGGCAACCCCAATCATATGAATATACGATTTAAGACTGCCTATAGTCCAACAAATCTAAGAAGTACCGTTTGACGTTTCATCACTTTCAAACCGAAACAACTTTGTTCATGCGTACAATACTCAGTTTCGACAACCTTTGTCATAAAACCATGAATTTAGAAAGATTTTATTATTGTATCTAAAAATTTACAATTTTTAATATCCTAATTTAATTGAAAACTTTCAAACAAAGCAAAAATAACACATATTTACATAGTAAATAATTTCTAATAGTTCTATTTTTGACCTCATTGCAAAGTCACGTAGTTAGGTCACTGCTTGTAGTGTTGTGACTCTTCAGATACACTTGTATGCGAAAAAATCGATTACATATATGAAAAATCGAATGTATTACTTTCAAATTATCAATTGACGACACGTTACTGCGCGACCGCATTATGCACTTAATACATAGGTACCCTAAAATAAATTACGACTTCGACAGAGACGTGCACTTTGATAATTTCATAGATAATCAACTAGTCATTAATTTAAATGACGATGATGACGAAGACGATGACGACTCTAGTACTAGTAGTGTATAAATAAAATATCCTAAACATAACTTTTATTTCATTATGACAAAAGATCTCTCAAAATTCTGATATTATAGTAATCGATCTCATAAAAATCGGATATTATAGTAATCGATTTTTTTACTTCCAACCCTATTATCCTATTTGTCATAACTGTCAAACGGTACTTCTTAGATTTGTTGGACTATACGTACTGTAACACAGCGAACTACGAAGCTAAATATTGACCCAGTAGACATGTAGACAAGTTACATCGCACAAATTCACGTCACTTATCAAATAATGGCAGTCATGTACATGTTTAGTACTTCTATCGTTTAGCGCACAAGACTTCAACGTGACGAGTAAGTATAATACCTGCGAAAGAACAATGTTACTGAGTGTCGCTCGTTCGCGGCTCGCCAACTTTTTTTACAATTCATTTCATTTTGTACGGCAGCATCTGTGTCCTACTATTTCAATACGCTTTCTAATCCACTATTCCGCAACGCCGTACAAAAATCATACGACCAAAATGTACCCAGTCTACTTGTACTTTCGAATTCTAAGCTGCACTCAGTTGAACAGCTTACAAGGGCCGTCATAATGCTGAATCTTATTATTTTATGTTCTTATATCGTTCTAGATAGGTCACCTAGTGGTTTAAATGACCCATAACTTTTCAATATGGGCCAGTAATTTTGTTACCTAGTAGCACAACAGTAACTCATTGGATTTTATTGTGTATCTGTGTTATTATTATTAAACGATTTAATTAAGACTGCCCTGTTTTTTATTCCTTTTTTTGGGTCTACATTGTGATCTGGGGGCACGGTAGTGCCCCCGCCAAGTCAAACAAAAAAAGCGGCACGGCCGTACCATCCTTTTCTCGAAGCAGGATATTTTTGAACCCTCTATAATTACGTTGTGCATAAATTAAGAAACCTGAATTTTCAGTGACTAATCAGGCATTGTATAAATACGGTATAATTAAGAATACAACTTGTTAGTTCCTGAATTATGTCACTCACTGACACTGACTCGCCGGTCATCAAAGTCCAAGGCACTTCTAGCAGACATATACTCCATTTGTTTAGGTAATTAACTAAATGTAAACAATTTTGGTATGTCTTTTAAACAAAATGTGATCTTTAAAAATGTAAAATACGTTTTACAACATGAAATACATTCAGATTTTCTAAAACTATAGTTAATTGATTTATAAGCAGTAATATCCAAATTATAAATTATTTTTTTGGTTTAAAGTAATGCCAAGATTGTTTACATTTAGTTAACTACCTAAACAAATGGAGTATAGAAGCTTCTAATTTAGAATACAAATAGCGTCATAATAATGGGAAAACCTACATATTTTGTATTTTCGGTCCAGTTTTCTAAATACACAACTGTGTAAATAACTTTGTGATCCCATAATAATATAAATCTACTAGCTGTTGCCCGCGACTTCGTACGCAAAAAAAAAAAGAAAAAATGGAATGAAAAATAGATGTTGGCCGATTCTCAGACCTACTGAATGCTTATACAAAATTTCAATAGAATCAGTCCAGCCGTTTCGGAGGAGTATGGCAACGAAAACTGTGACACGAGAATTTTATATATATAGATACTAATATTATAAAGCTGAAGAGTTTGTTTGTTTGTTTGTTTGAACGCGCTAATCTCAGGAACTACTGGTTCGAATCGAAAAATTCTTTTTGTGTTGAATAGACCATTTATCGAGGAAGGCTTTAGGCTACATAATATCACGTTGCAACTATTAGGAACGAAGAAATAATGGTAAATGTGTAAAAAAACGGGGAAAATTTTTCATTCTTGAGGCCTCTGTTGCGTGCGCTGCGAAAACGGTTCAAGATACACACAATATATGTATGTAAGAATTATTCCTATTGAAATGATCTAAAAAAATGTCCGCGACAGTATATGTCTATCTTTTAAGATTAACTCACTAGAACCGTTTTTATGGTAATCAAATTCGATCGAAATTAATGCAAATTTGGCATGCAGGTAGATGTTATGACGTAGGTATACGCTAATTTATCCGCCGCGATAAATTCTACCCCCAAGGGGATAAAATAGGGGATGAAATTTTTTATGAAACTTTGTCAAAATTAAGCCGATCGGGCTGAGACTTTACATGCAAATTGTACTATAATGTAGGCATCCGCTAAGAAAGATTTTGATAAATTCCACACATAAGGGGATGAAATAGGGGATGTTTGTAGAAATCTTCTTAGATTTTTGACTAGCCATGACTATAAACAAGTCTCAGGGGCAAACTCTCAAATTTGCGGGTATTGACTTGAGAGAACATTGCTTCTCTCATGGGCAGTTCTATGTTGGTTGCTCACGAGTAAGTTCTCCCAGTAGCTTGATAGGTTTAGCGCCAAATGACAAATTAGTTAAGAATATTGTGTACAAGGAAGTTTTGTAGGCCCTAATTTTTACACTAACTTGCTAAACAATAATACTTCTTAACGCGTGCGAAGCCGCGGGCAAAAGCTAGTTATTATATATAAATTCTGTATAATGAGGAGTTGTTAGTATAATCCAAAAAGAATATTTTATTTTCTTCCTTTTAGAGCGTTTAAATAAAAGCTTTTTCTTAAAAAGTTTTTTTACTTAATTTTTTTTTATTTCACTTTGTACTTTCGTTGCACAAGGAAATTTTCGTTGTTTTCATTGTATTTGTTGTTTAAATAATTGTTCGTTGTCTACTAAATATATAAAACTCTAAGGTGACTGACATAGTGATCTATCAACGCACAGCCCAAACTACAGGACGGATCGGGCTGAAATTTGGCATGCTGGTAGATGTTATGACGTAGGTATCCGCTAAGAAAGGATTTTTATAAATTCTACCCCCAAGGGGATAAAATAGGGGGATGAAGTTTTATATGAAACTTTGTTAAAATTAAACCCATCGGCCTGAGAATTTGCATGCATATAGGTACTATGACGTAGGCATCCGCTAAGAAAGGATTTTGATAAATTCCACCCATAAGGGGATGAAATAGTTTATATAAATCTTCTTAGATTTTTGACTTGCCATGACAAGTCTCAGGGGCAAACTCTCAAATTTGCGGGTCTCAAACTTGAGAGAACATTGCTTCTCTCATGGGCAGTTTTATGTTGCTTGCTCACGAGTAAGTTCTCCCAGTAGCTTGATAGTTTTAGCGCCAAATGACAAATTAGTTAAGAATATTGTGTACAAGGAAGTTTTGTAGGCCCTAATTTTTTACACTAACTTGCTAAACAATAATACTTCTTAACGCGTGCGAAGCCGCGGGCAAAAGCTAGTAATTTATAAAGCTAAGGAGGTTGTCCGCAAAAATAAATGATGCCCAAAATAATTATTCCACGCGGACGAAGTCGCGGGCACAGCTAGTGTATTATATTAGCCAACTAGTACATTTAATACTTCAGGTTTATTGAGGTGTTCCCTCGTCGGAATGATATGTATCGTTACAGATTTTAGCATTGCATCAGGGAAGGAGGAAAATCGAGCAATACAATGCGTATACATATAATAAATCTGTAGAAGGATCAATTCTGTACATTAAAAATATTGGAAAATAAATAGCAGGGGGTGTTACTGGATCGATACCAAACCCAAATATGTAGTTTTAAAGATTTAAGCAGTCGAAGGGACAAGAGGACAGAAAAAGCGACTCAGTTTTATACTATGTAGTGATGATATGTACTAGTACTTATATGTATCGGTATGTCTGTTTCTCATAACGATTTATACCCTTTACTTTTTGCGTGAAATAATGGCCTATTTACAAAATGTTTTATGCAATACAGCATTAATCCTTATCCACATATGTAAGTACCCTAAACTCATTTTGCAATGAATGCAGGCCAATGTAACCCATTACGACATGCACTAAAAACTGTTGTTTTTGAAGATATTGTTGTGGTTATCGGATATATCTTACTTTCTTGCCGTAATGATTAATTTTAAGAAGTAAGGTAAAACCTTAGTTTTGGTGCCTGTTAATTTTTAAATTAAAACTATGACTAAATTCGTACAAATTGAGATACCACCTTTTATTCATTCGATTAGAAATAGCTTTTTAAGTTTCTTACTTAACTATCCCGGACTATTTTTAAGCAGAAAGAAGCTACAAATGAGCTACAAAGTTGAAATGAAAAGTAATCCAAAAGCGTCCATGAATATTGAGTGCGCCGAGTATCGATTCTGGTTCCTTTCGCGCGCTAATTATTTATGTTTAGGTATTATTATTGTACAAAACGGATAAAGTACCCATAAAAATAAATAATTTGTTATGCGTTGTAGATATGACTACCTATCGGTAATCTAATGTGAGAGGCCTCTCATTATTCGACACGTGCACTAAAAAAAATTCCTTACTAAAACAAATAGTGACTCGTACGAAAATAGGTAAATAAGATATCGTAACCGTTCCATCTCGATATATTTCTGAGGCCTTACCGTTTTTTAAATTTCTAACTTTTTTCTAATTCTAATCAGATAAAAAAATTGATTAGAATTATTAGCCTTTTATTGTTGCAACAAAAGTTCCTGAAATAAAAGCATGTCCGCGACACCGAACGGAGTCGCCGAGTTTTGATCCCGGGTCCTTTCACTCGTCAGACGAACGCTCTCCCAGCTGAGCTACGACTCCTTGGAAAGTACTCGCGAACTTAGGGTTCCTATGAAGTTGAAGTTTTTCTATTTCGTATTTCGTAGTTGAAGTTTTCGGAATTCCTATGTCGTAGATGTATATGGATGGTAGAGTTAAAAGATTGTATTTAGTAAAATATTTATTGGTAATATAACTTAAAAAGTTGTTCAACGGATTTTGACGTGTTTTTTTTAATAGAATGATTCCTCCATTAAGTAGTGACGAAATACTGTTATTTTTGAGGTTTCGAACGTGATGTCGTTAATTATTTATATTTTTTCCCCTCTTACATTACACTGCATTACACATACAAATGGCCTACGAGATGTTTTTCATAATTATTTGTACACATTGAAAAGGTCTACAGAAAATTCCGCGATGGTATATTCTATCTGTTATGGATATCTCACAATATCATTTTTTTGATTAAGTATCAGTTAATTTTCAAAGCGATTTTAACCAATACAGCATTAATTCTTATCCAATTAAATACCTTAAATACATTGTTGAATTAATATGAATTTATATGGCCCTACAAAACATATGATTTAAATGAATATTTACAGATTTAAAAATTGCGGCACGTAGCGTATGTGGCGAAGCCGGAGCGCGCCACGATGTCTTTATGTTAGCATTGCACCCGTGCGAAGCCGGGGCGGGTCGCTAGTGTAGGTATAAGATTACAAGGTTACATAAAATTTACAGTTAATGAATTATTATTACTGTATAATAAAAAACAATAGGAGTACATAGGTACTACTAAATGACGCCTAACGGGAAGGGGGCATAGGGTAGGAGAGGGTCGAACAACATTCCCATAGAAAAATAATAATATGTTGAATTATGAAAAAAAGGCCTTTCCATACCAAGTTTAAGTTCCTAGAGAAAAGTTGTTTAGTTTCCTGGGGTGATCACACTGTTTACGTGACTCTTGTATTATTAACCTTTTGCACGTCAATGACAACTATAGTTGCTCAACGATCTCGTGCCTGAGACGCCACGACAACTAAAGTTGTCTCAATTTCGTATTTTTAAAACATTATTTTTACGTACTTAGCACCCTGTACTGAGTGTTAATGGACTTTCAAAATGTTCTTAGAAGATGAACATAACTTTTAGAATACATTTTGTGTTAAAAATTGTATGTAGTAATGTAACAATTAGTGTCTGAAATAAGCAAACAATTTTATCTGTTTATTGCTTGGCGTCGGGGGCACGGTTCTTCGTTATTAGCGTGGCGTTCAAAAGGTTAAATAAAGATAATAATTTGTAAAATGGTCGTCGGTATGAAAAGCACATGCTTGGACGGGTCTAGAAGTACAAAAATTTGAAAAATAAATATACTACATTGCTCGAAAATACTATGATGAAAGAAAGACAACATTACATTACAATTTCTATCATTAGTATCCAGAGTAAATAATGATGATGTAAGGGTGTATCTATGTTTGTCCCGTTCAAACGGCTGATCAATTTTTATCTATAAAAACAGGCTTTTGTATAATGTATCGGAAGAGATAAATATTTGTGCAGCTATTATAGACCTCCACATGGGTCAAAACTGCAGGAGAGGGTAGTGAACAATAAAACAAAGATTACGCCATCGAAAATCAGTTTTATTTGAACATCAATGAAGAGCCCGCTAAGAGCAGTAGAACCGCAGAACTATTACATTTATATACGTTGTATTCTGTACCATTAACACATCCATAGATTAGACAGACGCGAGTAGAATAAGTTATTAATCATCATAATACCAATAAAGCACAATGGTAGACAAAGTGACCCGTCGTAAGCAACGTCTGCAATGTATGATAAATACGATTATTATTAAGAGCTTTTCATAAGTCAGAGATCATAACGCGTTGCACACTTAAGATCATTTTGTCTAACGCACATATATATTCTTGTGTTAACTTATCAATTATTTCAACATCAATTTCTACATATATTATGTTTGACATACAAATAATTTTCCCTCAACATGGAAACATCTTTAGACTCTAGAAGGGACATCTTAGCAGGTAAAGATAAAACTTGTTTACATTGCGTTAGACTTGCTTGCATCAGGTACGTCTTATACGAAGAAATAGTAAGTATGTACGAAAATTGTATATCAATTGGGAAACAACTACATATAATATACTTCATATGATTATAATTCAATAATATTAACGAGTCGTATCACACATACTTAAGACCACTTTTTAAAATGGACGTCTACAATAAATGGTTAAATACATTTATGTATACTATATTATATCTATTACTATATTATAATACGAGTCAATCGTAATCCCGTATGATATGTGCCTTCAAGCGGCTTCATTATCCCACATAAGTATTTAACAGTTGTTCATCACTACACATAAATATAACATCAAAATTGATACATTTATTATATTCACCTACCTATATAATGTCATATTTTAATCATGTTACACAACAAGTCACTAGGTATGTAGTTTCAGATGCAACGGTAAAGGTTCGTCTAGTAAGCTTGCATAACTAGTCGGTCCTTAGGTACAAAAGAGCAAGTTACATTTGTATTCATTTATAAATCTATTAATTCTATTATCGTTGTAGATTTCAAGTACCTGTAAATATCGTTTAATCTTTATTTTTCTCCTTGTTTACAACTAAAACTTAGGTTGTGCAGTAAATATGTCTAAATAGTAAATATTGTTCTATTAGATAGATTATTATTTCAGCCGTTTAGTCCCACACGTTGAAAGAAAGATAGTAAAGATTTATGTTACCAAAATATTTTGTTTTTTTTTTACAATAAAAATACATTATATAAATTTCGCTTTATTTTTTATAAGTTTGATCGAAAAATACAATATTTAGGTAAGTAGGTATAGAGAAGTTCAGAAATCATTAGGAATAACCATAGATGAACAAATTGTAGTTTATTGTAAGACACGTAAAGAATATCAAAATACTTAGTATTTCAATGAAAGTAAAATAAAAAAAATTTAGTAAAAAAAACTTTTTAAGAAAAAGCTTTTATTTAAACGCTCTAAAAAGAAGAAAATAAAATATTCCTTTTGGATTATACTAACAACTCCTCATTATACACAATTTATATATAATAATAAAAGCTTGTCGCGAGGTTTTCATACCTATCAACATTCCTTTATATCATAATAATTTGTGGTAAATCGAGCGACAAGCTTTTATTATTATATATAAATTGTGTATAATGAGGAGTTGTTAGTATAATCCAAAAGGAATATTTTATTTTCTTCTTTTTAGAGCGTTTAAATAAAAGCTTTTTCTTAAAAAGTTTTTTTTACTAAATTTTTTTTATTTTTTACTTTTTAGTTATCAAGTTATTATTACTCTCAAAATGCCCTCTCATTTGATACCCATATTGTAGAAGTAGACTAAAGGTAACTATTCCGCCATCCTGCATGGTCCGCCATATTGGATTCAGAATGACGTCATATTCTTTTTCTAGTCACTCTTAACAAGCCCTTTCATTTGATACCCATATTGTAGAAGTAGACTAAAGGTAAATATTCCACCATCCTGCATGGTCCGCCATATTGGATTCAGAATGACGTCATATTCTTTTTCTAGTCACTCTTAACAAGCCCTTTCATTTGATACCCATATTGTATAAGTGGATTAAATATAACTGTTCTGACATCTTGTATGATCCGCCATATTGAATTTAGAATGACGTCACATATCTTATCATGTATTGTCATCCAAACAAAATGCGTCCACAAAATTTCAGCACAAACGGTTGAATATATCTACTTCAAAATTGAGTTCAAAGATTTCACCCGAACACACAAATATCCATACATTGCAAGTTAAATAAAAGCTTTTAATATCAAGGTGTTTAGGAACGTCGTTAAAATAACTATAAAGTTCTGATCCCGATATCAAATCATAAAATTGGACGGAAGTAAGGCAACGGTTAGTAATTTTCGAGAGAAATAAGAACTATAAGAAGTATCAGTTAGAGCTCGTTGTTTAATCGTTTATAAGAAGAGTTATGTGAGAAATAATACAATGGAAGAGAAATACAGGTAAGGGCCTAAAGGCGCTGAGTATCCTGCTTGCGTTAGGTTGGTGGCTAAGTCATCCGAGCCAGTTCTATTCTCCCACTATGGCATAGCAACCAGGCGTGAAGGTTTCCAGCTTGAGTGAGTGAAGACAGCGGGCCACTACAACTCATTTGTTTTTTGCTTTTTGCACAGACTTTGCACAAGGTCCCCTGGAGTGGCTTGTGGAAACGAGTCAACCTCACAAGACTACCGCCTGCCGTAACTGTCCCTCTTAGAAGAATTCAAGTAGACTAATTCTGGTTATTAGTCACATAGAGCATGCGCAAGCGATCCCGTGACGCTGGCTTAGGTAATAGAAGGGGCCCGGGGTGTTTTTAGTCGGTGGGAGTCCGACATATCCCCACGCCGTGCCCTCGGTGTGGGTTGAAGTCTTTAGCGTTTCAACACGGAAAAAAAAGAATACAGATGTAGTGACCATGATAAAACGCAGCAATTTACGCTTCAGAACTCACGGACGGATCGACGGGTGGATGACACCAGCTCTTCAATGGACGGGACGGGGCGAAGAGTGATAAAATAGTAGCAGATATACTGGTGGAAGATGCTCCTCCTCACCTTGATCAATTCTGTTTGTAACTAGGTAATAACCAATCGTGAAGGTTAAACCAAAGATCCAGAATCAGGACCCTCTTTGATAGAAGAGAGTGGGCTGGTTTTGTTACGCGCAAAGTCGAGGCGGTAACAATTACTGCTAAAGGACAGGTTCATGGTTCGGGCCAAAACTGTATAAGCTGTCACTTTATACTTCAGTAGGCGTTTGACTCGAGCGCAACAGTTGTATCGCATACGTCAAGGTAATAATTATGGTAAGAATTGCAAATTCGTATCGCAACTGGTAGTAAAAGAGAGTCAGTCCGTTGCCTCCGTTTGCGTGGAGGAAATTATATCTAAGCTGGTCTCGGTTTAACCAATCCTGAAGATTGAGGCGAGTGTAAAAGCCCAGTTTCGGTGGACGTGGGCGACATCAGGCCCTGAATCAATGACAGTAACCTTCTATTTGTGCCATGAAATACGTTCGGAAGTATAAAATAAAATTGAGCTAAGTCGTTTCAAAGGACTGCAATCCAATCAAGTAGTGTAATAAGACTCTTAATGATATTTTTGGAAGGTTTATGTAAGCTATAATTTTATAGGGTTTTACGGTTTATGAAGGAAAAGTTAATTCATACAGAGAAATAAACAATCGACCCTACAAGAAGTGGCCGTAAAATACATATAAAATACTCTGTCAGAGTTTTACTCCCAATTTCATTTATTTAAAACAACTTTAGAAGGAAACGTATTTAATCGGTAAATACTCTACGTATACTTATAGAATAATTTGTTCTACCTTCTTGACAAGTTTTGTTAATGCTTGTGTACATCTAATCCTAGTTATGTAAATGTTTACATTTTTGTAAAATTCGTCAGTTAGATATTAAAAATAATAGCATGTGTATCATTTTTTGCACAGGCTACTTTTTAAAATGTATCAGTGCTACAATCGACATTCACGCAAGTAAAGACGCTGGGAACAGTTAGTGTTACAATTTTACCTTTAGTAGCCAAACCTTAATATATTATATAGAATATTAAAAACGGTCTTTAGTGTCACCTACATTATGAGGCCCTTAAACCCCCCCCCTCCCCCCATTGTGTTCCAGTCGCACGGATACAGTTGCATAAGCGTTTTACATGGAGAGACATCATTCTGTTATCTAAACTCCTTAAATTGAGACTAAGGAAGTCAGAAGGGTCAATCGCTATAATGAACTACTTGGTTCCCTACTATGACTGGAGAAAATATACGCGCGTAAGTTGTAATAGTTTTCTGACAGACTACGTTGATTTTGATTCATATATTTTTACATCATCACAGAGATATTTTGAAGACTTTTGTCCTAAGCACAGTATGTATGCACCTGTTGAAGTCGAGTTTTAAAGTTTATTAAGAATAATCATATATTGAGTTTTAGAAGATTGTAAGCAACGTTTCGGCTTGCACATCTGGTATACATACATATTTAATAAATTGTACATACTTTTAATAAATGTGTCTCATAGTAAACTATTGTATCATCTACGTCATCAGTATAAATAGCCTTATTGTATCTATCGATAAAATTTTGAAATTACAACATCATCTAAACATTTAGTATGTAATTAAAATCATCATTCATAAACATCTAATTCGATTTCATATAATATTATGGTATATAATATATATTCATAAGTATTAAACAACTCTTAAACATTTTCCCTTCAGCAATAACGTTACGTTCGAAATTTCCAACTCTTAAAAATAGCCCAAAAATATTCAGCGTATCCTTTCGCAGCAATAACACTATTTTCTTTACAATCACAATTTCGTTTCCAACAAATCGGGCAAAGTGCGCCTCCAAAGACCAACATTAAAAACCTCGAACCATTCACATCGTATATATGAAATATATAATAATATTAATTCGCTATAGAATACGTCCATAGATAAATATTTAGTATAACATCAGTTTATGTATATAAGTCTCGTATTTACAAAGGCGGCGGCTGTACACACACGCGTTACTTCACGCGCCGCCGACGTCTTACAAACAGTTACTTGTGCTTCCACAACTTGTAAACTCTCATCAAAATAAATGTATAAACGTCAGTATCATATAATAAATGTATTCTATACAAGTGTAACAACGATTGCACTCTATTCTTGTAACATTTATATTCAAAACGGCACATTTAGAAAGAACTACAAAATTGTTTTAATATCAATACCTACGCTTGTAGCCAAAGTAAAAAAATGAGCTCCTCCGCATCAATGATATGAATATGTATTTACAATAAAAATAATTATATCTACCACTTGTTCTACGGCGGTGCTTACACGTGCAACACTGAGCAAGTCCAAAGCAAATATTTCAAATGTTTTACCAATTAATTTTTCCATCTATTGCACCATAAATACTTGTCTAATTATTGCACCTGATTCCTCCCATAGATTAGTAACAGATGCTCAGACAGTTGTCCGTGTAAGCACACGCTGCTTGGATGTTCACCGTCTCGCAGATTTCCTTCTGCCCCCAACCAATCGCTATCACAAAATATTAACAATAGATTGTTTTAAACAACATTTTCATAAAACGGTCGCACCGTTGTTTCATACTAACAATAACTTAAAAATATATTATTTACAAAATAGAAAATCTTTAAAAAATGTGTACAAGTGTACTTGTCAAAGAAATGGCGCGAAAGGTTCCCAAACGCAAGTGTAACGTAGGTACAGCGTACCTACGATGTAACAGTTAATAAACAACAAATTATAATCGAATTATTCTTGGCAATTCATGTATATATAATGTACTATTATAAATACACTGTATCATTGTAACAGAAACACTTAGACCATTGTAAGAGCTAAATGCATGTTTAACATTTTTTTTAATATTTTTTGTTTAATTTTACCACATTTAGAATCAAGTAATTATAACATCAATATGTATGTCAGTAGTGACACTACGTCGTCGATAGAGGGAGACTTAGTTGCTAAGCTCGGTAGGTCCATTTGGCACCGGAGACACTTCCACAGTTGACTGTCGTCAGTCAGCAAAGCCCGGCTCATCAATACAAACCAATCAACTATCCGCCTCGCCGCCGTCACGCAGGCCGAGGACCGCAACACAACGCACTTCACTACAAGTCCTCCGTTTGGTTAACACGACCATAAAGTTCGATGCCATCGTATATATATATCCCTACCATGTACGAGATCCGGGGACTACAACATTCAGACAAATTACCTGTAACGGTTAACATCGACACGTACTAACCACGACATCAAGATATTACGCGCGAACTACAAAGTACAAACTAGTACATCGATGGAGGGGACAATTTCTCTTAGAGTTGAGTATATGAAAGCTGGTAAAGTTATACGTGGAGATATCATCGAGTTCGCAGCTCTAGGGATCGCGGGTGTGTGACATGTATCGTGCGACATTGCGGGCGTTGCCTGTCCGAGGGCGAGCGAGCGCCATCTAACGGTTGAAGCTGAAAACCCGCCATTTCTTTGACAATCGCCTGACGCTGTCGCCGTCGCTGTGAGTGAGGCTTCACCGCGCGCTCGCGTTGGAGTCGCTCTCGGGGCCGTCGTGGTACTCGTGGAAGCAAGGCACGATGCACAGGTTGGTGCGGCACTCGGGGCAGTGGTACTGCGTCTTGCGGCGCAGGATGCGGCCGCACTCGTCCACTGTGTTCCAGCAGAAGTTGCAGCTGAGCGGCGGCCCGGACCGCACCGCGGGCGTGTGGCTGGCGCGCGGCGCGCCCTCCGCCCCCGCGCCCGCCGCGCCCCCCGCACCCGCCGCGCCCCCCGCGTCCAGTGACAGCGCGCCCCCCGCGCCCCCCACCGGCAGCGCTCGCACCAGTAGCGACACCGCTTCCTCCGCTCGTGGCTTGGACCGCGCCACCGTCTGTCAAATACAAATAAAATAACATTAACCTTAACGAGAAATTAAGGAGAAAAGAGAATCACGTGGTAAGGAAGGTGCTGGACATGAATGTGGATGGATATAGGGGAAGAGGACGACCGAAGAAACGATGGATGGATTGTGTGAAAGATGATATGGCTGCAAAGAGAGTCACTTGCGAGATGACGTCAGATAGGAAAGTGTGGAAGAAGAAGACATACTGCGCCGACCCCAAATAATAATTGGGAGAAGGGCAGGGGAATGATGAATAACCTTAACGAGAAGTCGAGTGTCTATTTTAGCTGCTTTTCAGCTTAATGGTTCTTCTAGAAACAATTTCATTTATTTATTTAAAATATCATTTGTAAAAAATTGGTAATTTGCTTTAAATAGTATCGAAGTAAAGTAATTTATATAACATACCCTGTGCGCTATGTACTGTGGGTAGGAGTCGTGTTTGTGCAGCGTGTGTGCGCGCGGCTGGCTGGCGGCGGGCTCGGAGCTCTGCTTGCGCACCTCGCGCTCGTCGGGCACGCGCGCCTGTCGCTTGAGGGGCTTGGTGCGCCCCCGCCGCGCGCCCTCCGCCCCGCCACCCGCGCCCCCTGCGCCCCCAGCGCCCCCCGACACGCCCGCGCCGCTCGGGCTCACTGCAACACGCAAGCACACGTGTAAACCCGCGTACAGACATCGCGAAGCACGTATGCCTCAACCTGAGGCATACGACAGTACATTTATGCGTGCGTCCCGAACGACACACACTTTCATTCGCCTCAGCACTGGTACCATAAAGGAAGAGATGAGCTGACGCCCTCCCCCTTCCGAATTACCACGCATTACACTCCAAGAACCTAGATATAGCATCTAAAATAACGTAAGAAAAAAAACTTGTATATCGTGACCAAAAAGTTTTTAGATAAATTGATTTTGTTTTGTTTATTGAACACCTGAGTCAAGTTCTCCTTTCCCCAAAAGGAAGATTTTTGCGATGCGGTTTTAATGCTGCATGTAATTTTAAGACAGTATTTTAGTCATGATTCAACCTATTTATTTTGTTTTCGAGCTCTATTTATTTATTAGTTTAGAGTAATATTTGAATTCTCGTGTCATCAGGTGTGCACGAGATTTTACTCCATGTATGGCACCCAAGCTTAAAGTATGCTTTTTGTACGACGATTGCCGAGCACACAAGGATCTTACTGTTTACTGTCCTCCACCATAGTTGTGATTGAAATAAAATGTAGAAGTTACCGTGAACCATTATGGTTTGGATTATCATTTAGAAAAGTGCTCTGCTACAAAATTCATAGCTATTGCCTTTGAGACAAGCAAGTTCCATGGTTCCAAATGGAACATATATTTTTCCTACTCCTCCTTTTTTACTATTTCTGATTAATTTCGTTGCGGGTTACAAGACAGAGCTTCACTGTTTCGGTGGCATTCGTTGGTCTCATTGTAGATCCTGGCTTACAGGAGTTGCAATGACGGGCATGTGTGGTGAACTAGTCCCAAAAAAAAAACAAGTTCCATGCACAGTAAGTTCCGTAGCGGGGTAGGTAAATAAAAACCATAATTACAAAATATTCAAAATTATTTATTTCTATTTTGGTAGTTTAGTGCTACGCACAAATTCATAAATTTTGCCCTTTCTGACCAACCTTGTTTGACACCAGCAGTCGTGACCATTGCCACACTAACCTAAACACTTGTATATTGCTTTCTCATACACAACATTGTATGACAACGTCGTGCGTAACTTATGGCCGACCTATATCACGTTGACATTATTGCTTCTATCATTAGTCTAATCACAACTCTTTAGTGAGTGGTACTAAAGGCTCTGTACATAGGTCCGTACATACCGACGTGTGAAACAGTTCGTACGTCGCCCGAGTATAACGCGCGTCACGCCGCTAGGTCAATGCTCACGACTGGTTAGTCTAGCTCCACGGCTATACAATATCATAATAAACTTTACAGGAATAATACTAGTTTGACAAACACTGGTATAAATCATTTCGCCCGGCGGCACGCGTCGTTGCGCCACATCACCACTGGACGCGTTCACAGAACGCTGCTAACTTACTTAGTATCGCAACATACACAACATCATAAGTACGGCAAAGTACAACGCATCATTGAATGTAAGTCTGCCAGTAATGATGTTCGCAACATGACGTCCGCACAAGTTTTAGTAACTAAATCATTTTTGTTATCTGGTAACATTGATATTTCAGGGCCAATTACTTCATGACCACCATAATACTTATAAAATCACCTTACATGGCACTTAAACAAGACAGAGCGGGAGGAATACAAAGGAAAGTGTTCGCCGCTAAAGACGTAACATTACATTATACAGTACAAGTTTAAATTATAAAGTTTTAATAAATGCAAGTAAAGAAACTACGCTTGTAACCTTGAATACTGATTAAAAATAAAAAATAATCCAGATTATAGAGATCATCTGTACAATTTAAAGTAAGCATCCCATTTCTGAGCAGTCTTTCACGATACATACTATTCAGAGCAACATTCAGGGATAAACAACTATATACATGTATTTACATTTGAATGACCTCCGATACAAAGCAGCTATGTTGCCGGACTAAACGAGAAAAATTTCTAAATTAATAAAAAAAAAATCAGTCTAAATTATCAAAATTTACAGAGATCGCAAACGCCGAAACTGATGATTATCGTTGTAAATCTAGGCGAATAGAAAAATATAATATCTACTACATAATTATTTAGTTCATAAAACTCGTATAATGACGGTAGTGTCTAGATCACATGTTGTACTCGCGAGCGGTTCGACTTCCAACGGACCGTACGTATAACGGAATCAGTTACTTGCTAGCTACGTATAAAGCTGGGGCTACGTATAACGTATAAACTCCTGAGGCTGCGTTTTCGACAAACTTACAAACTATTATTGGTGTATCGGTTGTATTTTTTATCTAACTCATCCCTAGTTAAAAAGGAAAATAATACAAAAATGACGAATGCCCTTCACTTTCAAACGTTCCTTGATCAATATGTACAACTATAGGTATCGTATGTTCACTAAATCTATCGACGTATTACTAGAGGTAGATCCACGGGCTAATTTTCAATGACTAGCCGAAATCCAAAAGTTCAATCACATTAAAGTACTGCCAATGCGAATAAATGCGATGATCATTAGAATACACTAACAACATTAAAACTTATAAACATTTTGGCTAGATATTAAAAATACTGTAATCTGTACAAAAATACTATTTCCTACGACGGCTAAGTTAACACTACTAGTACACTACTCAGGATATGTCTGACGTTGATCGAACTGCAACTGAAGCAGGTGGTTACTAAGAGCGAGATCGTTTCATGTTTGTTCAAGTCTTACACCGGACACAATATATGAGAATTAGACCGATCACAGCCAACCGTCTGCGTTATGACTGGACCAATAGAGAAAAAAAAATTGTATAAAAAAATTGTCGTATAAGAATAGAAAAATGTGGTGTTAGGGCCACGTGGCCCATTGTACCTCGGTCCAGTCAGTGTCGGGCCGGTGTCGAGAGCCGCCGCGAGACAAGCCGCACGATATACAACATCAAACGTGGCACCGTTTAACTCTAACCTATCGCTAACTAACTAACACTATAAATGCATAATTACACTTCACGCCTAACTATTTTACACGATCGAGATCACTGGTAATATTCAATATTAACACTTATTACGACAAATATTCAAATCGCTGTACATTATCGAACGTACACTATACAAGCTCATAATACCACAATCGTTACGACAGGTTGTGCTTAGTTAGGAAATGGTAACATTCTACAAACATCTTAAATCTAGAAACGCAATGTGGCAAAGTTCTGTTATCACAACGTCACACCCTGTATAAATAAAAAAATATAAGGAACCCCCGATAAATTTTAACATAATAATATAGCTGTAAGACCCATCATGTGCATAAATACCCCATCTATGACTAAAAACTTACTAGCAAAAGGTTTTAAATTCATATTCATCGATAGGAGTCGTGGCAAAAAGGTGTTTATTCGTAAATATTTTGCGTTTATGGTATTATGAGCCTAACCCCTCATCAGGATTGATTTGAATATCTGAATGTTGAATTAACAGGGCACGAGCTGCCGTTGACGTATCCGCAAACGTTTCAAAATAATGTGCTTAATAAAAAAATGTGCGATGTAAAAATCAGTCTCCACAACGTAAAAGCACGGCGGCTGGATGTATCCCCGACCTACGGTCCTGGCATGCTTATATCACTGGTTCTACAAAATAACCTTTTTGTATAAAAAATATCAAAAGTTAAAAAATCGGTTTGTATTTTCCCCAAATAAAAACAATATAGCGAGTGTGGCAATGTCCCTTATTAATTAATTTTAAATGAAAGGTATTTGTGGCTCAATTGGTGCGAGACAAGACTGCTTCTTACATTTCCATTTAAAGAAAGCAGGCAGAACTCTAGTATTTAACTAGGCTTGTAGTAAATTCAACTTTACTGACTTTTGCCACGATCAAACTTGTATTAAAACTGAAACTGACTGGCTAGGCAAGTAAAAAATTACATAAGTAACAAATATTTGACAAAGATTTTACAAATTAACTGAGATGGAATGACATTTCACAATAAAAATATTATGTTTCTAAAGTTTTAAGTATCTGTTTTTTTATACCTCGCAACACCTTTACTACATTGCCACACTTCTAAATTGCGCAGCGTGTATAACACGCACTAGGTACTTTGATTTTGGTGACTCCTGAACGAATTCGCAAACAAATTTAAACTAAAATACTTATATAGAGAGGTAGATACGAATTCAAATGAATGAAACCTGCCACTTATTAATTATAAATTAATCACTTAGCACTCGCGTGCACCCAAACTCAAGGCCAGATCTGGTAAGAATACTATTTAAAAGAGACCGATAGGATTTGTCTTTAAATTCGCAAATAATCAATATTTACTAAAGGTGAGTGATTTTTTCAACCTATTTTGACCCACCAGTTCATACAACATCAATTTGTAAAAATAGATACCTTATACTAGGTAAATACTCGATACTAAGTACACTCCCAATATTAAGTCTATGATAAATACTATTAAGTATATAAAAGTATGGCAGTGATATCTATTGGTGTTGTTACCGGAATCGGCCTCAAAGCTTGGGACCTACCTAAAAAAACGACGCTCGTTTAATAAATGTCCGAGTTAGTTACGATTAATTGACTAACATTACACTTAACGTAATTATTAGAAATGATTTCGTTTTCTTTAAGTAAATAAAATAGTCAAATGATTTACAAAATCGTAAAAAGGTCATACAAAACACGTAAAGAATAGTTAATAAACAAAATAAAGAAGAAGATGAAGACAAAAATCTTGGCATTTCTGCAACAATAAAAATATATATAACATGATTGCAAAACGCCGGCGTCCTATAAATGCACCGCGAGAGCGAGGCGAGACTCATGGTTGTATTAGTTTGAGACCCATATACATCCGTAAACGTATTGCGTGCTAAGCGCCACAGCCTACGGCTATACTAACAGTACGCGATACTCGAACACACGACATAACTTCACAGATTTTACGAATTACAAGATAATATTGAGCAGTTAATGTTACACCAAGCGACAATAGGTTATTTGAGTAAAAAAAATCTAATTAGTCGACAAGGCTGATTTCAAAAAAAAATATTGTATACGTATTTTTTTTTTAATACAAAGATAAAACGCAACAAAGGTGGTGAAGTGTGGAAGTGGGGGCTACCAACGTCACTTGACAGTAAAGTCACTTGCATGTGACGTCACACGAGATTTCAACATACGGTATCATCTTATTTTTTTGTTAACGTGATAAAAGAAAAAATACATATTCAATATTTTTTGGAAATCTATCTGACGGACTAATTCGATTTTTTTAGTCAAATACCTAATTCTGAAAGTGCTAATAAATATGCAAGCAGTACCTCGATTTCAACAGCCTTCATTTAATAAATACATGCTTGTACTTCCTACTTCTTAACATCTGCTATCAGAAGAGCTGTTGAAATACGAGACCGGACCGATTTCCTAAAATACGTTTCTTCTTTGATAAGTAACGCTCGCTTGAAAACGAGCGTTGGAATCACACTAAAACTTGTAGGAAAAAAGGCCTTGTTACACTATCGAAAAGTCCTAATAGTCGCTCGGTTACTGATATAAAAAGTGTAATGGAAGTTAATTGTTAGGTATAGTAAAACATTGTATTATTGAAATTTTTCTAATCTTAGTTCTTCCAATAATTGTTTTTTTATTGATCTCATACGATTCTACCATATTAGTAGCATATAGCTGTCACTTTCTACTAAGTTAGTAACGAATAAACTTAAACATAATAGGACTACCTATACCTGATTGAACCCTGAACATTGTCTGTAATTGTAGATACCAACTAATAAAATTCGTAAAATCTGTGCGGTTAGATCGTGTATCAACGCATCGTAGACCGTACGGTACTATTCCTAATAGTGTATATTCAATATTTGAAAGTTGGGGTGCGGGGGCGAAGGCACGTAGTAGGGCGGAGGCCCGTACTCCGCGCCTTGCCACTCGTGTCACAACGAGTAGGACTCGTCGAGCGACACGCCGCAGGCCCCGTTCTATTGGATGTTGCTGAAGGTGACGGACGTGCCCAGAAGGTTGATGGTGTTCTGCGGCACGCCCTGCAGCGGGAAGTGTTGCGCGGCCTCTACATAGCCCGCGGTTGGGAGTTGCTGCTGCGCGCACACTAACATCTGATGCTGGGACTCCTCTTGCTTGAACTTGGGCGAGGGCATCCTGTGTTCCTTCTTGATCCTGCTCCTGATGCTGGGTCTGTTGTTGGGGTAGCCCTTCTTCTTGTACTCGAGCCACAGCGTCCTGTTGTTGACGCCGAAGAGCCTGGCGGCCTTGCAGAAGCCGATGCCGCCGAAGCGCACGGCCTCGAGCGCGCGCTGGAAGTTCTCCTCGGACTGGGGGTTGGTGGCGCGCTTGCGGCGGGCGGCGAGGCGCGCGCGGGGCTCGGGCTTGCCCTCCGCGGCGGAGGTGCCGGGCGACGCGTGCGGGAGCTCGCTGCCTGCTGCCGAGTACTGCGTCATGTCGCCCACACTCGCGATGTAGCCCATCCCCGGCTCGCCCTGCAGCATGCCCGCCCCGAGGCACGCGTTCGTGTACCGCGGATAGGAATTTTCGACCGCTGTCCATAGGCCTCCTGGGAAGAGAGATAAATGTACGTATTTTAAATACAAGTCTTCGCCAAGTACAAAACGGTCACGTTATTTATTTTAGTTTACGCGGTTTATTTTTATGCATACAATGTTTCTCATTGATCTCCCTTCCCTGGTATAAACGGCCGCCTGGTTTGTTTTTGTTGTTGTGAGGTATTCTATTATAGGCATAGGCTACTGTACCTGTTCGTGCTCCGTATCGCGACATGTATAACCGTCCTAGCCGCAGCGGGGTAAGGGTGGACACCTACAGCCAGCGCCAGCTGATACTTATTAACTATACTCCATTTGTTTAGGTAATTAACTAAATGTAAACAATCTTGGTATGTCTTTTAAACAAAATGTGATCTTTAAAAATGAAAAATACGTTTTACAACTTGAAATACATTCAGATTTTCTAAAACTATAGTTAATTGATTTATAAGCAGTAATATCCTAATTAAAAACTATTTTTTTGGTTAAAAAGTAACGCCAAGATTGTTTACATTTAGTTAACTACCTAAACAAATGGAGTATAATTGTAGATACATTGACGGTGTGCCACTCGTATACAAAAAGAAACTTGTTTTATCGAAAGAACTATGATGACGGAATTCGAGATATTCATAATAAGAACCTACACCAAGCTGCTGAACGTTCAAAATGAGAATATAATAATTAAAAACCGTACTAAAATCTTTTCAACAGCCTTAATATCGTTCGTATCGTTACAAAGTTAAAAACGCAAGAAAGGTGATTAACACGACAAAATGAGGTATTTAATTGTAAGTTAATGTTTAGTTAGAATAACAAATTTAATGTGTTGTTGTTTTCCAAGTTTGAAATGATTTAGTAGTCGTTATAGTTTTGGCAAGTCATTTATTTTAAAAATAAAAAGTTTTTTACCGGAACCCTTAACATTAACAAATAACTATCTACACATAGTACGGTACATGCATAGTGGCGGGAAGGTAGAAGCGAATGATGGTAACACTTATAACGATGAATGAGAAACATCGATGAAGTCGGTACACAGGTATAAAATAATAATGTTTTACAGAAAATAATAGTCACATCAATATATCGATATAAGATGCAATAGATTAAAAAAACGTTCAGGGGCCCCGAGATGATCAAACTGCTTGACATAATAAGATTTTGACTCAAACCAAAAATGTTTGACTGACTGACTGTCTGATCATCTCAAGAGCTTTTTATAGATATATGAACATTTAGTGTTTACTGAACATCTGTCATGCGACAAATACTAGTAAGATAATAGATATAGATGTAGATAATTCATTTGTCGGCGAAATCTCATGTAACTTATTGAAAATCTATCATCTTTGTTTGTTGTATCGTAACACTGAAAAATACACGGCAAATTTACGTAAAACAAATTAATATAGTATTCGCAAATTGCAAAGTCAAGTAAACGAAGCGAAATTCAAATTTAATATAGCTAATTATACTGTATAATATAGCTACGAAATGAGTCCAACAGAATTGAATGACAAGAATTTACTTTGCTAAACATTCTTTCACATAAGTCTTTAATTTACGTATTATTCTTGAATATTGCACACCATACAGTAAATTAGAAATTATTCACTCAATGCGGTTTGCATTGCAAATGTAGATTTTATTTGGCATTTTGTGAAAGATGAAGGCATCCCTTATAATTTTGTTTAACATTTAGCAGAAACGCTAAACGAACTATTGTAAACCAAACAGCATTTGAATTTCGCTTGTGTGTCAACGAGGACTAACTACACATCAATAAGCTGACAACTCCGTATTATGATATAAATAAAAGCGTAAAACATTAAAAATAAACTTGAAATAAGGTCGGAATAGTGTGATGGCGATATAGAACTACGACAACGACTCGATATAATGTAACAGACAGCTACCTTGGTACACGGGCGTGGCATGTAGCACACTGCGCGGGCTTTCAATCACTTCGACTATCGGGCTATCCTCTGGGCGAGAGCATACAAACATACGAGTTAATAGTCATGTGATAAGCGATATGTTCATTTAATTTTAAAGATATTCATTGAGATGCAGGCGAATTGACTTATAATACTCTGAATGAGAAATACAAGGTAATTTTTATAATATTCAACTTTTACAAGAAGATCTGGACTAAAATAAGAAGACTTAATGAAAAGTACTTTCTTCATAAGTCAACAGACAGACTTAATACGACCACGTATTAAGTCTTAGTGGGAACGCAAGCTAGCTTCTTTAATATTGAGGGAAATTTAGGCAGCAAAACAGGATTGATGAGATTTGGACTCGCTACATATGGTTTTTCCAGAATTATTTTCTAGTAACGAACTCTGTCTATTTTTAAGTGAAATAAAATCTCCCAATATCTGTACGTCACTAATAATGTTCATTTAACCCTGTATTGCTAAATGAAGTTTTCTATTTCGCCCAAATTTTGTTAGAATGTAAAAAGACATGATAGTGCGTCTATCACGTTTATCTCTGTCCCTCTATAGCTTGACTCGTAGACGATGATTGATATATCCACATCTTTACCATTTTATACATAAAAGAGTAATAGAAAATGACTATAATCGGACAAGACGCAAGCTAAAGTCACCCCAAACTCTTTTGAATGATTGGCCATCTTCACTGCATGGTAAACAATCTTGATGTTTCATTAATATTTTTTGTTTCAAAACTCAATTTAGATACACAAAAACAACGACAAAAACAATTATCAAATCAAATTAACCATTCAAAGTTTACATTAAAATACAAAAAACTACTAAGATTGTTTACTTTAGCCGATGAATGACCAAATTACACAACATATACAACATATTGTGTGTAGTATCCGCCATCACAACAGCTAACCTTATTTAGCATGACTTATTTACCTTGCGCTTGCATCTGTGGGTTGTCCACCATCTGCTCGGACTGGTCCCCGCTTTCCGGTGTATCTTGTGTCTGGAACATTCAACACAGTTATGTTAGAACACTCTCTCAAGCGCATAGCAATAAGCGCGAGCATCGCAAGCATAGGATACAAAATAGTTTTAAGTATATTGCTTTAAGAATAATGTTGTAGTGCATAACATTGTCTATGACACTTCAAAGTGTAATCAATTGTGCCATAGGCAAAGCTCTCTAACCTAACCTACTTCCAGATAATCTATAAAGATGAAATTTGAAACCTAGCTCGGTAATTGTGTGTAAACGTAAGAAAAATATGAAAACAAAAATAAGTTAAAAAGTAGTGGGGGCATACATACAAAATAATTCTTTTACTTTTACTTTATCAAAGCATTCTTAGTTCGTAGTTAGTCAAACCATTCTTGGTTGGTAATTATCACTATCAATTTTCATAGGGATATAGTGACGATTATACAGTATGTGATTACTCTTGCAATTTCTGCAAGACTATAGCAGGCCCCAGTGCTGTTGAAATGATTCTCTAGAATTGATCTATTAGCTGATCGGGTAACGGAGTGTTGTTCCTACAGACCCTGGTCTCAGTTACTCTGTTGCTACAGTACTTGTTCCGGACCTTCACATCGCGCCGGCCTGAGACACCGTGTCATCATGCGTCATCGTGCGCCCCACCTACGCTAGGCCATCGACCATACGCCGCGCGCCGGACCCCCCGGACTCGCTCTCACCGACCATTACTGTGCGCACATACCGGCTATACTTTTTTGTAGATAATACAGTCTTTGCTATCGAAAATAGGGCTTTTTATTTAGTTGAGACCACCAGCAGCAAATCTGGAGCTTGACATTCCAACAGGAACCTTCTCGCAAGGGAAAATATTGTCATCCTGACCTAAACAGCAGCTTTAAAAAACGGCTTGAGATAGAACATGATGTACTGACATTTTACGTCACAATAATAGTCTACGACTTTTCAAACAGCGCCATCTAGTCTCAAACTAAACAACTAAACAACTCTTTATCTGGTACTGCTAGGTCTAGTCACTAGACCAACAGGCCTGTCACGTGGGCTGTATGTGTTGGTGTAGTGTGTGTGATGACATACCTGTTGCGAGTTGTCGATGGTGCGGATCTCGTTGTAGCGTCGCTGCGGTACGCTGCTAAAGGTGATGGGTTCCACGGTCTGAGCGCTCGCCTCCGCGCGGCTATCGCTCTCCATAACCGCGTTCGAACCCGACGAGCTTTTCCTGCGTCTGATACAAGTGTATGGTGAGTTATGTATAGCAATAATATCTATTAGTACACAATGTCGTACATATTGTTTTTGTTATTAATAGTACAATTATTTACAAGTGTAACCTCTTGCCGATTCTTCTCAATAGTATTGACTTTTGAAATCGCAAAACTAGAATCATTAGGTTTCGAAAGTGCTCAAGGCTTTACTTAAAATAAAAACAATTTGATTATGAATTCATTATAAAGAAAAGACAATTTTTACGTGTTTGTATGTACAGTAGAATATTTATCGTATTAGAATTGAAAATATTTTGAGTGTTGTTGTCATACACTGATAATAACTATTTCATAATTTGTATTTCATAATTCAATATCATATTTTTCTATAGCATCTTAAACTTCCTCGGATTCACTCACATTAATGCAAATTGCAACATTCCTGGTTCAACCATACAATAATATGAAGATGTTTCGGAAAGCACGTAAAATTGTGAGTCCTGCGCCTGATCTCTCTCCGGTCGTGACGGATTACCGTCCCATCGGGCTATTAGAGTACAGGAATAGAGAGTGCATCTGCGTTTGCGCATACGCTGGTGCACTATAATACGTCCTGTAGCTGGCTGGTGTCACTAGCCGCCGTGGCCGAAATTGGTCCGGACATTATTATTAATATGAAGACGAAGGAGTCAGTATAATGTAACATTACCTCTTTTTCTTAGTGGACGACTCGGCGGGCGATTCCCTCTGCGAGTCTAATGAGTCCGCTTGCTCCGTGCCGTTCCGATCCGACTGTGCGCGGGTCAGTGACGTCGAGTCCGGCATCTCTGTCAGCCCCTTTATTTTAAGTAATTTTGCAGTGTCCAGCACCTGGGAAAACGGGAACGTGATTAGTGTTCAGTGCATTTAATCAGCTGATAACTTTTAATTTGAAAACTTTCAAGCGCAAGTTGTCTAGTATAACCAAAAGTTTGCAAGAACGACGTACAGCAGATAAAATTTCGTTCTGACTCTCTTTTTTTGTTATCATTGTCCAATGGAATGTTGACATTTCGGAACACCATGTATAGCATCATCATTCATGCATACGGTTGAAAGTATCAATTGAATTGTAGGTTTTACTTACTTTTGGGAGCTGTTCCTCGGTCACGTTGACCACGCCACAATACATGAAGTCGACCATTGTGCGGAGGTCCGCATATGTGACATCTTTTAGTATAACTATTGGGTGTGGAGATGGATTGTCCACGAACAAGCTCTGTAATAGTTTGTATAGGTTTATATTTGATAACACGAATTAATCAAAATATTCTACAAAGAAACTCATGGAGGATAAATCAATTAATAGTAAAGAATTCTGGTCAGCCCACACTTCACTGCTTAGTTTTAAATATCCTCACGAGTACAGGTGGTAGAACAATCTGGGCAGCTCATTCAGTGGATCCTAGTCTAAAGAAATATCATGCTGTAATGGCTGCAGTCCCCCCACATAGGATGGCCCCCAAATACTTATCATTGGCCGGGATTTCATAAAATCACTACACTGGAAAGAAGACGAGGGTATAGCTTTTTACCGCGCCCCGCTTCTGGGTCTCTGACCCTATCCTAGTGCTGCAATAACCTGACAAGTCTCTACCTACCTACCTGACAGTGCCTAGTGTGAACACAACTTACTTGAAAATACGTGCTACAGGCCGAGAGCACGACCTTGTGTGCCAGCAGCTGTTTGCCCTCCGCAGACAGAGTCACGTCCACCAGCGTCTGCGTGTTCAGCAAACTTGTGAACATGCTGATGAAGTTCGGCTGGTGGTTGTTCCATCGTAAACTGTACTGCTGAGACATTCTGCAAAAATATAAGGCATAATGTGACTTATTGTGATGTGTCTTATCGTCGCTCATAGCTGACTGCCTTTCCATCAAGGAAACAGACTAAAGGTTCTGTAACACAAAGTCTGAATAAGATATTTTGAGCATGTTAGAGCAATGGCGAGCAGCAACTTTGTAGAGTACCATTAGAAAGATGTTTTATTGTAACAGCAAAGGTATAGTAGTTGTCTGATGAAAATTGTTGTGATTAATTGTATAAATGATAATTATTTAAGTATTTTTCCAAACAAAGATGTTTCGTTATACATTTTACTTCAAACTACATCTTTTCTAAGTTTATTACCTTTTATAAGGGGAAAGGCGGTACTTGAGAAAAAATTGTTCTTTCTAAGGCTTATATTTCGCAAACAGGTACTTAAATCTAATAAATAAATAAAATTCGCACACAAGGAAAAATAAGAAGGAATTAATAAAACAAAAGCATGTTATAAAGCTTTATTAAGTACATTCGCTTCCAATAGACAGAATCAGCAGAAGATAACTAATACTACTGAAGGCAAAAAGAAATAAAAAATGTTGTATTTTACTTAAGACTTGAATTAGTGATATTACAATCGGGATAAATTGTGTCACATGTATCTTATTCTTTCATGCAAACAATTGGACCAGTACTGATGAAATTTAGCGCCCAGATAACAGACGCCCTGGATTAACAAATATGCATACCTACTATCTAGGTGCGAGTGAAACCGTTAGGTGCTGCTAGTGGATTATGGACGTAAAATTAAAGATCAGATAGGAAAGCGTTCCATGTGTAATATAGTATTTAGTTGAATCTAGTGGGTCTGGAAACTGAGCTCTACAACTTATTGAAAAAGCTAGGTATTGAATTTATTATAGCTTTTATTGATCTTATAACTACCAATTCAAAGGGATGATCAAAGAGCTACTGTCGCAGGCGACGTAAACTGTTCTGTAAAACCTGGTGATTTGCAATAGCCCACACAAGTTTATTGAGAATGGGTTACAACTACTAACTAGCTAATGCCAGGCTGATGAATTCTTTACAGTTGAACAAAAACCTGATCTTATTTAGAGAAGGTTTATTAAGCATTCATAGTCAAAACATTACTTATATCAGCCTGTTTATGTCTAAAAACCTCATCCCATATAGTGAAGGATAAAGCATTGACAGTATGTAATCATCAAAACTACACTACTAGCCTGGAAACAGCCCCCCTACTAAGCAAAAATACTCCTCCTCAACAGTTATTCTCTCACTTATTAATACTATTTATATTTGGTTATTTTAAACTGCAGGGCTTTGGTCTTCCATTCTTTTTTTCAGTTATTATAGTTCCAGGCTTCTTGAAAGCCACGTTTTAATTCAAGTTCTAATATCAAGTAAATGATTCATTGATGTTATTAAATACCAGATTCCTATGTTAGTAGTCAAACACCCTATAATTTAACTCAGCATTAGCATTTCGCTCAGCATATTGATCATAGCATTATACTTAAACTAACATAAAATTGCACTCTCCGTTTGCTAACAACATGACCTTTTACCTTTACTCTTGTCAAAATACTACCTGTATCAATTTTTAAATGTTGTATCAACACAATATGTTTAGGAATCAAATTTAAATGGAAAAATTAATGGTCATCTAGTAAGAGGGTTTCTTATTAAAAAAAATCTACGAGTATGTATGTAATTATTGTAATCAAACATTGTGTAGAAAGAACAAGGTGTATTTTTGTTGAACATACAAGAAAACTAATGTCTTTACCAAGAAGTTTAGAAGATGTGAGTGAAGATGAGACTTAAAACCCAAGAATTTATTGAAAAAAAAAACTTTATTCGCAAGTGCCGCATATTGTATATTAACAGATGTATTCCAATAAATTGTGATCAACTGCCAATTTATGAGGGGCTGATCAATAAAATCGGTTGTCAAATCAAGTCAATCAAGTAATAAGAACCAATAACTGAACCTGACATGAGGTTCAAACAGTAATTACCAAGTACTGTGTCAATACCCTTTCAAAAATGGAAAATTAAAGTCAGATAGCCGCCAATTTGAGTATACTAAAGGTTAAGTATTAAGTTTATATTTTATATTTCACAAATACTCAAAGTACAAAGGGGAATAATATGAAAAAATTGTGGTTTCATAACCACTGCCATTGAGTCAAGCACACTATTTCTATGCTTGTAAACATAAGACTAAAAAATTAAAGGAGGTGTGTGTATTGCACCCACAACATCACAATGCTAGATATTTGCTTACATCGGTTGCAGGAATCAATGTAACATGATGACCAAACTCTTAACTTATTCGCAGAGCGACTACCTTTAAGAATGATTAACAAAAATAAATATAGACAAATTAAAAGGTATATACATACTTGGAAGAGACACGAAGAAAGGTTGGAAGGCAGTGGCTGTTGTGGTTGTTCTGTAAAATGGAAAAAAGGATACTATTTATTGAAATGGTTTTTCTCAGCCACTAGGCTCACAATTACTATATCATAACTAAATCTAGTAAGACTAGATTCCAAAAGGTTTTGTGCATTTAGGGCCATGTTTATACCACACAGTAGTTAAAAGTCATGTAATTTAAGTGAAACTAATACAAAATGGAGGTTTCACAAAATAATATGAGGATAGATTATTATTTCGTACAATCTATTTTATCACGCTATACTAGAACATGTAAAGATTACTCGGAGGAATCAGGATTTGGTAAAATAGGAACATTCCAATATTTACTATCAAAATAAAACTATCCAGTGATCACCAAGCATGAGCTGAACATTTAAGAGTATAATAATATCAATTTGTTGCCATTGAGTTCAAAATATAGCATACAAATGTAATAAGAAAGTTTATATTGATGTTTAATATCCTATAAGTACTTTTAGTTAAAGCCCAAAATGAAACTGTCCATAGCTTATTAAAAACAAAATATTGATCCTCCCAAGTCAAAACAATCACAAGTTGGAAAAATATAGAATTATTCACGTTGAACTACCGTATTATCCAAGTAAATCCTCAAAATATAGTAGGAAGGAATGATTTTCACGTTAATTCATGAAAAAAGTTGGGGGTGCTAGTGAAAATACACACCTACTTTACGAAAATGCACAAGTTATATACTGCCGGACTTGTATTATATGCGGAATATACTATAAATTACACGAGAACACAAAATAATCACAAATATAACAATAAACTACATATATAGTCACACCTCGTCACGAAAAAAATATCCCGCACAAAAATTCCAGGTGTAAAAAATAAGCTTCATCCGCTACCAACAGACCACCTCGAAGACGAAATCAATCAATAACAAAGAAAATATCTGAGCGACTCATTACTATACTGAATGTAATCATAGCACATTGTACTCACCCACTGATCGGGAGCACTAGGCTCAAGCGGACTCTACGGGACTCAAGCAGGGTACTTTGCTGATTGAATGTTGTAAATAATTAACAACTAAACTAACCCACGCCAACAAATTTATGCATTGAAATCAGAGACAAAAACCCACGCCAATCTGGGTTGCCACTACACATATTAAAGGCTAATATTTTGAATACAAGCCTTTTCATTTACTTTCGTTTCAAAACACAATATCCATGAATCATGCTTTTGATACTTTTAATTTTTAAATGAAATTACTTTAAAGTAGATTCAACAATAATTGTGTATGTACATATTTTATATGGTCAATATTTTATGTATAAAACGGAAGTGAGCAAGTTTTTTCTTCTATTGTAGTCTCAACATCCGTAGCAAAATGTAAAAGTAAATTTGAAAGTATATACTTGTATAATCTTAACGCTCAATTTTGATAAAATTTGACATTTATTTATTTATTACAACATGGAAAACTTACAGGTAAATAAAAACTAAGAATAAAAAGAAGTCATAGTCGACAGAAAGCCAATGAAAAGTCTTCGCTTATAATGATAGCCTAGAAGTAATGTGAATTCGCAACAATGCACCGTTTTAACAAGACATGGGTAGAGCTAGTTGATTTTTCATTTAAATTATTAAGGGGAAAGGCAGATCGCGGAGCCCTTGAAATTTTCTATTACAAAGATCCCTAATGTTAAAAAATAAAATATTATTATGTTTGTATAAAATTTTATTTGTTGTATAAACTTTTAGAAAGATCGTTTTTAGCCATAAGATCGTCCATCATGGTAGCCTTTACTTTTGTTAAACACTTTACTATAGAATATTCCATCTGTCTATTTGTATTTTTCAAACTTGTTAAAACTACTTTATGCGTGCAAATATGTATGCAAGGAAGATCAGTCTGATGACAGTAGCCACTTAGAAGTGTAAAACATTGAATTAATTCAATGGTTTAAAGTTAAAACAAACGTATGGATACGATTAAAAGTATGGCTGTTTACTGAGTTTGGTGCATTAAAAGAATTTAATTAATGTACTTCCTTCTGAGCCTGACCGACTGAATAAAAAGCATATCGGTTTCTTCTCGTTGACCAAAATTCCAAAATTCCTTGCAGCAACTGGCAAAAGGCGACGAGGGGGAAAATATCACATATTGTATAGGGAATAAGATATATGTCTTTTTTATCATTACTATTTTACAAAAAACATAATTATATTACATTGACTATACCTTGTAAAATATAGCTTGATACCTGTGACGGTTGTCATAACATAACAACTACATTTCTGCTTAAAGCAAGCTCAGTACACAGTACACAGTAATGAAAATTAACACAAGAATACACATTCGTATATTTAAATTGAAACTTCTTATGAATTTACTTATATATACTCCATTTGTTTAGGTAATTAACTAAATGTAAACAATTTTGGTATGTCTTTTATACAAAATGTGATCTTGAAAAATGTAAAATACTTTTTATAACTTGAAATACATTCAGATTTTCTAAAACTATAGATATTTGATTTGTAAGTGGTAATATCTATATTTTAAATTATTTTTTTGGTTAAAAAGTATCGCCAAGATTGTTTACATTTAGTTAATTACCTAAACAAATGGAGTATAGTTTACTACATTTTATATAATATGCATGCTGGTGGAGCTGCAGAAATATCTCCTAACCATAGATAGATGGCGCGGTGGTAGCGATCTTAGAAGATTTTGATCCGACTGAGGACATTTTTCTAAACTGAAATGATGATAATGTGTTTTTTTATGTAGTAGTATAAGTTGAAAAAATCATAATTGTAAATTAAAAAGGAATTTTATTAGAATAAGATCTAAATGACTAAATATCGAAAATAATTCATCTAAAATAATGCTTGGTCATTTTCCTGAACGAAATTAGCTTCTGAACTACTTACATACAAATAGCGGGCAGGAGATAAAAAATATTTAACATTTTATATTCTCCGGCCTGCCATCTTTGAAAACTACTTTAAATCACCGAGGCCGGCTTCTGCCGTTTTTGTTAGACCCGTAATCATCACCAACAACTCGTCTTAAACGCAAACTAGAGAGCAACAACGCAAATAGCTGTAAATAGTAGAATAATGATTTACTACACAGATTTGCAAAGTTGACGAAATCTGGATTATGCCCTAGTATGTCATATCGTTAACAGTTGATTATTAGTTTTTTTTGTATCTTCTCGTATGAATATTTAGAACTATAAACTGTATATCATATTTTACTTGTATAGATGCATCTATGGATGTATGTAGAGAGTAATAGCACAGTCTAAGTATCATACAGTCGTCCGACGCCTTTGATCTTGTGAAAAATGCCGACAACGACTTGACAGTATCGCGACGCCAAGGGTTGTCAAAATTAAAAATATTAATAAAATTATTTATTTATTGCAGATAGAAAGAAAGAAAGAAAGACAGTTTATTTAGCGCAAACAGGAGGCTACAAATATTTAAAAATAGTGAAAAATAAAATAAAAATAGAGAACAAAAAATTAAACAACTTAAGCCTAAAAAACAAAAATCAACATCGTTAACATTATAATCATTAAAAAAAGTGTAACCTAATATTATTATAACTTGCTGAGAACCAATTGAATAATATTAAATAAAAGAATAATTATAAATGGGTAACTGACAAATATTTTCGGTTTCTAGATTTAATAGATTTGAAATTTCTATTGCTGAACTTAATTATATAAAAAATCCTCATCCTAATAAATAATTTCAACAAAAAATTTACTGGGAAGCAATCACATGGTTTCGTATTATACTCCACTAAACTCAGATGTTCAAATAATTTGAGCCCAATATTGTTTTCGTTAAATGTATTTTTTATTTTTCTAAAAGTCATTTCAAGTAAATCCGGTCTTTTACATGCTTCCACCCATAACTTACAACTGAAATATTGAAATACAATACAAATTAATAAATTCATTCTTCATCTATATTTTTCATGTAAAAATATAAACTTTGTTATAATTTTAGATTTAAGTTATTTAGGTTTCATTTTTGTAATTAGCACTTAATTAGCGTCCATTTTCCAGGATTTTCCATTTTCCTTCAGGTACCTAGCCTACCTACCTATTCATACTTCTTTCCGTCCATCATTCGGCCTTTTTGTTGGCGTTGTCAACTTTGACGGGTATGACAAATATTTTTATTATTAAATTTACGTATTCACTCTACAATAACAAAACATTATTTATTTACCTTTCTTCTGTTCGTGGAAGCTGATGAAACCGCAGATCCTTATTAATACGAGATGAAGACTTGCAATCTCTCACAGCACACGTCGTATGCACCATTTTATAAAATAATTACGAAAACAAACACGCGTAAGCCCTGAATGACGTGTCCCGACATGCTAACATTATTTTGTTTGCATGTCGGGCTCGGCCCTCCCGCGTCCCACCCCTCACACCCCGCACGATTGCCCTGTCTAGACGCCTTCGTCGGACGACTGTATGACAATAGTATATTTAGACTGTGGTAATAGTTATAATTGTGAGTTTGTTTGAAAAACCCGAGAAGTTGAGGTACTAGAAACTTTAAAATTCATTTGTCAAATTTGTTCAAATTTAAATCATTCATCATATTACAATCATCTTATTACAATTTCATGTTAACAATGTTATAATATTATTTTAATTAACATAATTAGTCAATACATTGCCATTAACAAAAATTACGGCTACGTTTCGTTCTACGCATTTTTAATCGTTTGACACAATCATTTTTCTGATGAGAATCACTGATAAAATTTTAAACGTCTGTGACGAAACGTAAGAAAAAAAACCGTCAATGACGTCATTCCTGTCTTTTTGTCCTTGTAAATAAAAACGTGAATTTCAAAATTTACGCGGAGTTAGCTACCGCTGATACAATAATTGAGTTCATATTAAGGATTATAAGGTAATTATATTGTTTATATGTATATGAAGGCTAAAAAATATTGTTTTATTGTTCGTGATAAACAGTCTACTTAGCGTTAAAAATACATTTTTATGTAATAGCTGGAGCGAGTTAGTGGTTTTGCCCTAATAACATACTCTTTGTTATGTTTTTGTTTTGTAGTTGCGTGCCCTCATTGTTTGTTTTTTGTTAGTTCATGGTGACCTTCAATGTAAGGGAAGGTCATCCACCACATGTTTATATAATTTGTGAATGCTTTCGCGCGATCACTCGCACGTAGGGTGATCGCGATCATTGTCCGGCCCTTGGTTGGATCCAAAACAGCCGCTTGTTATCAGGTCCCCTCTCTCTCACTCACTATTTTTAGAGCCATAGAATCTCTAAGTGGACTTTAGTATCGATGTCGGCGCTCCTTACTTTGCTAATGTAATATTCATTTTAAAAAGTGCTGAAAGGATCCACAAAATTCCTATTTGAATAGGCCAAACTTGTCTAGGAGGTGAGTGTACCTGTTGTGTTGTCTGTGAGACTAACAACACTTGCTTGAATATAACTGTACCAGTGTGTTGATATTCCTTTATCCTTGGGAACAAAGAAACTTGGACTGAAAACAAACAAAGACTGCTCCATTAAATATTTGTGATATTTATCAGTATATTTCACTATTCTTCAATTCTCTATTATAATGCATATTACATAATTAAAAATACACTTATGGTTATTTCTTTTGTATGTGAATTATTGCTGGGTGCTTTAGTTTTATTTAAAAAAATAATAATACTGAGTTGTAAAAATAAAAGAATGTGTTTTGTTGATTAAATTGAACTTTTTATGAATACTCAATCAAATTACTATAAACATTCTTAGAGTTATCTTTTACTATGTTCTTTCCGCTTACATACTATACCCAGCTTAACAAGACTCGCAATTGTTTGTATTTAAAAGATTGCTTATATATTGAGCAGAGCAAATAAAGTATTTGCTATTGAAAATCTCATTCCATTAGATTATGTATAAAGAGTGAGATATTTATATAGGATTATCAGATAGTTTTAACTAGTCCTTTTTCAAGGTTTAATGATAACAAGTTACTTAACTTCATAAATTATGTAAATCAGTGTACATTATTTAACATTTGTTTTTTTTTTTTTATAATATTTATTTTCTATGAAATTAATCTGCAGGTCATTTATTAGCTTTATTGATTGATTCATTAAATACTATTTTATCCATACAAATATTCTAAAGAGATATATTACTGAGTGTGTGTTGTTATTGTATATAATCTTGGGATCCACTGAACGGAATTTGAAAATCTTTAACCAATTGAGAGCCATGTTATTTGCAAGTATAAATTTTTGTAAGTGCGTACCATAGTGCATATATTTTTGTATTTATTATTATATATTAAGTGCTTAACACATTTGCGGAAACTTCTAACAAGAATACAAATATCTTGGTAAACAATATAACCGATCTATAAATAGAATTAAAATTGAACTTTATTGTAATATTGAAATAACTGCAATACATATGTAATAATTTGCAATAATGACCAGACATTAATAATAATGGTGATCCCATTTACACAAAGTAATATAAGTATGGTTCAACTGAGTTGTTATCTCTCCAGCTGTAATAAATGAATTAAAATATGTGTAAATGTTAAAAGTCAAGCCTCGTGTGTAACTTTATCCATATTTGTAAGAAAAAGATATTATGATTCAGGTGTTTTTAAATATATCTTCATTAATTCAAAAAAAAAAAGATGCAGCCTAAAAAACGCGATTTTAATGCCCTTTTAACACACAACTTAAGAGAATCAAAGCCTTCAAATAGTGAAAATACCCTATGTACTTTCTGTAGACTTAGACAAGTAAGATCATTATAGACAACTCATACAACGTATAAATCTCGAGACCATACACTTAAAAATAGATTTTGTATAATAGGGTATTTGAAAAACATTGAAAAATTGCATGTTTCGTTTCCTGTACATTTATAATGGAATACATGCAATCCTCGTTATACATGTTCTATTCTTCTTTGCTTTTTGTTTTAAATATGACTTGTGAGCTTCAAATTTAAATAGTTTAAACAAAGGAATATCTTCTCATGTAGATTAAAATTTATTTCCTAAGGTTGGCATTGTGTTGGTGGAAGAGGAAAAGCATAAAACCTCTTTGAGTGTGTTATTAAGAACGATTAGTGTTTAACTGCTTACTTTCCTTCCCTCTTTTCACCTGTCTTCTATCTAGTCCTTAGCACAGCTAAGGCTCTTACAAATTAATTACATTATTTATTGATTCCAATCAGTAACAATAATTATAAATGACATTAAATCGATGAATCAGTTAAGTGCCGCAATAAACATCCTTAGACAAGAATTCAAGATATTAATGTACAAGATTTAAAAAATATTATATTTCTAAAAGTTTATTTGTACTCCGGAAACAGCAGAATATTATGGAACAAAATTTTCTATAACAACTTTCAATTTATTTGTTTGTTCATTTCTTGTAGTAGTTTCTTGCCGAATTATTTGGAATGTCTGCTTGATGTCTTATCATCTGAAAATTGTGCGTACTTATATATATTCTCTGATTAATTGTAACAATATAGTTATTTTGATCATAGAAACCCTGCAGATTAATTATTTAATAAATCTTAGGTATTATTTTAAAGTATCAATTACATTTTATCGAAAAGTCATTCATTCCAACTTTACGACATACTTTTTACACTAGTAATTAAACTAATAAGCTTGTATCATTGTCAATAACCGAAAATATATACAAAGTTAAATAAAGTATGAAATATATGTTAGGTACGTATGTATAGCTATGGAAAAATATGGTTCATAACATTCGCGCCTCACAGCGGACGGGAAGGCGACGATTGCCGCCAATTGAAGCTTGCAATTTATCACTAAGTATTGCATATTGTAGCTGCCTATCACAATAAATCTGCACGGCTCCCAGATAATACCGTCGATTTAGAATATATGGCCAATTGCAATGTCCTTGCCGTACCCCACATCAGATCTGCGACGCAATATACACGGCTAAAGGCCCCCCCTATAAACACTTTGTAGTAGTGGCAGAAAAATAGGTCAGATAACGTCGTCAATTGTTTCATTTACTTAGTCTTACACGATTTTATTGAAGATGATTCTATTAGTACGTTGAAATATTCCTTTCTTAGTGCAAACGTAAGATAATATTTTTCTATTTATTGGTTTAGAGTAAGACTCAGTTACTCCTTATTGCATTCGACTACCGACCAGTATAATCTTATCAAAATCGATCAAGACGTTCCGAAGATAATGATCGGAACAATTACGAACAAAAAACTGTATTTACACAATCGTGAAAATAAAGCATTTTTTTTACTTAATCGTATGAATTTGTAAGAATAGTTTGCTATTGCTTTATTAAATTACAATTTGCGTACATTAAGTTAATACCCATTTGAGACATTATACCCCAATATTTTCGCGGGAATAGATATATCACGATTGAAGCCGTTGGCCGCTGCGAGCCTGTTCAAAAGTGCACAGTTTTAATGTTTTTCACAAATATGCGCGAAAAACGGACGCGTCACGAATTTGGCTCCTTTTCACAATTCGTTACTTTAAATAGTTTTGTTTTCTTGTTTCCAAAGAAACAGATGTGCATTATTTCATTTAGCAATGTTCAACAGTTTTCGGTAAACAGTCATTTTTGGAACACGTCAATGAATCAACTGGTTATTGTGAGCTTACGGTTTACCTAACTTACGAGGCAAAATCTACAGCTAAAGTACCGCGATATCAAAACTAAATTTTCCATAAATTACAAAGTAATTTAACCATAATATATTTTTACAAATTGTTTACAATAATTCATACCGTCTTACAAATGCCCTTTAATTATCGGGCAAAGACCATTTTCCTTATAGGGAAAGGACGAGCATTGAACATTGGTAAGCCGGTAGATATCTCTTGCGTATTATACGTGAAGTTATCAGACCCACAGGTAGTGTAAGAATTGTGCGATATAATTACTAGTCTGCAAACAGACGGAAATGACTTTGTTTTTCACTAAGTGTCGATTCCTCGCTCAGATGAAACACATTCCCTTTTCGATCACGTGGAAGTCACGTGCCCCTCGTTATAATGTCAAAAGGTTGCTCTATATAGAGTTAAATCATTTCTTACTACTGTGTAATAAGTGCTTGGAGTATCACGTCGAGTAGTTTAATTGAGTACAGCTTGTATTGTGACGTATCTATGTACATGTGTATGCGTGTGTGCCGTGATTATCTCTCTCGTTAAGTGATCGTTAGTTAATGGCAAGTGTTGCGTATTCGTTAAATGTGTGTGTTTAGATTGAGACGTGCGTATCGACTGGTGTGAATACGGTGCGTTCTTTTGTTTTGTAATGAGTTTGGCACACAATTATTAGTGCACATACTGATTTAGGAATATCCCAATCAGTAATTAATTTGCATTATGGAAACTTTAATAGAAAGTTTGACAATAAAACTGTTTGAATTAAATCTGTTTCTTCTAGGGATGAGAGTCGCTTAACAAGGGTGAACCTGGTAACATCTGTCCCTGCACCACAGTGTCTACAATAAAAACGCGTTATAATGTATGACGTCCAGTATAATCCTTTGTATTTTGTTGGCAGATACCAAAATGAGTAAGCTGTGCAGACAGGTGTCCATCGAGTCCCCCGGGCCTACGCTGCGGGAGTGTGTGTTCAGCTTCGACGTGCCCGTACCCGACGTGCCCATGTATGGCGCGCGAATCCGCGTGGTCTACGCCGGCGCCTGCTACCGCGCCTCCAGACCCACCCGCTCAGCCTCAGTGTGCAGCACTTCCTCCATATCATCCATAGGAAGCCTCTCCGGCGAAATGGAAAACTTCGGCATCCACACCCATACAACACCCGCCCATATAGGCTTAAGAGATGGCGCCTTATTTCCGGGATACGAGGTCGCCGGCGTGGTCGACGCGATCGGTAAAGCCGCCGAAAGACTTGACGGTATTAAAGAGGGAAGCAGGATCGTTTTGTACCCTTACGAAGGAGTCCCGAACGGGTATGCTGAATACATAGTCGTGCCAGATTTCAAGTGTCTGGTTCCTGTGCCTGATCAGTTACCGCTGAGCGTCGCCGCCATGTTGCCTACTGGGGCGTTGTTAGCTATGAACACGGTTTACACTGCTGGGGAGTGCCTCAAGCGGGTGTTGGACGGGCCGTCGAAGAAGGACAGTACGACGGTACTGATAGTGGGTACCGGCGGGCTGGCGCTGTGGGCGCTGCGCATCGCTACGCACCACTTCAAGCACGGCGCCTACAGCAACCGCATCAGCATCTGTGTCGCCACGCTTAAGGACGAGGGCTTCATACTCGCCAAGGAGTGCGAAGAGTGAGTTGCCAAGATTATAATTTTATTTTCAATCCTCTAAAAAACCTTAATTTTGGGTCTGGGGAATATGAGTGGTAGGTGGGGGTCGCCCTGTGGCTGACTAGGAATACACTTTACAACCGAATTTCTACATACCATTACGTGAATGTTGGTAAAAAAAAACATAGTTACGGCAGTGTTGTGTTGGTCGCAGAGTGAGAGTGGTGCAGTGGACGGAGGACCTGTACGAGAAGCAGCTGATCGAGCGCACGACGGACGCGTGCGGCGGGCCCGTCGACGTCGTGCTCAACTTCGGGACCACCTCCCGCTCGCTGCATCGCTCGCTACAATGCCTCGCTAATGTAAGATCACGATGAAATAAAGCGGCTGGAATCCTAGGTTAGGACTATAGGCCCTCCTTGTGGAATGCCTGTCTTTCAGTATTGGACGGCTATGGAGGTGATATATGTTGACTTAAGGTCTCATCACACTACTTTCTCTAATGTCCTAATGCCGTTCAGAAACTTTCGTTAGTTTTAATATAACCTGCCATGAAAACGATCATATATAGTAACATATCTTTATCTTGTTTTTCAACAACGATGTTCTCGTTACTCTTGTTTCTATAGCAGAAATTGCCTATATTTTGTGTTACAATTTTCGCCTTACCTGTAATTCTTTCACAGGGCGGCGTAGTACTAGTCACCGAGGACGTCGGGGAGAAACTCCAGCCAAAGTTCGCGAAGAAGGTCGAAGAGTCGAACGTTAACATAGTGGTGGTGCCCAACGGCTCCATAGAACAGTTGAAGGAACTGGTCACACTAGTGGCGCGGGGCGAGGTGAGTTCACGACCAGTTGTGTTTGGTCCCTGCAGATGGCGTTACTGGCGAACCTAGGGCTAGGAAATCGAACTCCTTTCTCAATTGTCTCTGAATTACAGTGTAAGAAGAGTTAAAGTGATCTTTTCATGACTCTAGTAATCTAGCTTTCTTCGTAAGTTTAAACTAAGTTGTTTTGTGTATTTAATTGTGCTAAAAGAAGCTGCCGGTAATGACGTCAAGCCCTCCCTCACAACAAGTTATCCTAGATCAGTCTCTAGGTGGCTTGACCTAGTACGTCTTTCTTGTGCAAAACGATTAATCCATAAATATTTACTCGTAGCATTTATCATTGAAATTCTAACGATAAACGTTCCATTGATGTGGAAATATAGTGAACATCTTTCTCGGTACGTATTTTTGGTCTTAGTTGCCTGAACACACTAGCTACAGCGCAGATGGAATCGCTAAAATGTCACTTGACAATTTCATACATTTGAGCGACATGAATAGCGTTAGCCCTCATGGAATCGCCTCATGTCTATGCCCATGTTAATTAGGCCCAGGGCACCTTAAAACTATGTCAGACTATGAAGGCCATTTAGACTCTTCAGTCTTATGTATGATAGGTTTATTTGAGTCCGTCGGCCGCCACCACGCCACCTGTCAACATCGTCATACCCGCGGAGGATCAGAAGCAACTGATAAGCTCGAGGCTCATCTTTGATTCATGCATAGACATAGGGAACCATCCGAACGCCGTGTAAGCTCGTGTAACGGAGCGAAAATATTCACCAATAGGATTGCAAGAAGTCATTCCTTATTAGTATCCCTGCGATCCTATTGGTTGATATTTCTCCGTGTATCTTGGTCAGGTGAGCTTGTCATTCGAACACGGTAGGTCCGTGAAGGTGTCAAAGGTGAGCATGGAATGTATCGGTCACCTCGGAGCCTTTGCGGGTGCCGGCGGTGACCGACGCCGGGTCGCGGCCGACGGACTGCTGACCCTACTCGCGACCATCCTATATATACGCAGCGTATGAATAGACCTGCACTGATTGATTCACAAGGGGCTATTCACTCCCTCAATGCAAGGCCAATTTAAACCAATTCATCCAATTGCAGTGTTAACTTTTCAATAGCCGGTGGATATTTGAGTCGCGGCGGTTGCAGGCCGCAGTGCAATCGTGTTTCTGTTTCCATGTCGATAGCACCGCATGAGTGTCTCGCTCCGTGCCCGTCGATGAAGCCGCTTGCGTAAGGATTTATTTTTTTATTTTATTATTGCGAATTTATTTTATTTAAAAAATGCCGATTTTTTTTTTTCTTTTCTGCCAGATTTATTGTTTTTTTTTGTGGTTTTAGATATTGTTCAAAAGAAATTGTAGGTCGGTTAAGCTTGTGGCCCTTATGATATAAAGTGCGTGAAAATACATTTAAGTGGTTTATTTCGTCGTACTGCCAAAACCGTGTTATTTTTTGGCAATATTGTTTTAGAGGATTTTAGAAAACCAAAACAATGGTTTTGTAAAATTTTCTTTAAATAGCTTTCGTTGAGTATTTCGTTGTGCATTTTATTTTAATTTTATTTGAGTGCTTTTTTAAGGATTCGTTTTTTATTTGATAGATAAATTGGTGATTAATATTTGCGTGCTTTAAATGTACTTTTTTTTATTAAACTGAGACATATTAAACTGAAACGTTGAATTTCCGAGTGTAATTAATTAGAGCGTAATTTTACTTTGTTGATACCGATCTGTGTTGGTTTTTGTAGATTAGTATTGTGACCGTTGTATTTTGCTTAAATTAACTCCATCAATAATGTTTTTTTACGTACAATTTGGCATATTAATGCACAATAGCATAGACGATACTTCGAGACCTTTTGCTAGTTTGATCCATGCGAGGAGCAGACGTCTCCAGCATTATTGGATCCAAATTTCCTTGACTTCGCTTTATTTTAAATGTATATTTGTGTCAGTGGGATAAACTACACCCTCGTATTTTGTATTTTATCCTACATAAATGTAAAAACATGTGTTATCCTGTTATACAGTACATTGTTAGCCGGCAGTAGTTAGTGCACATCATATCTCTACTATAGACCACTTGGCCGGGAATCGGAAAGACCAATTGGAGATGCCGACGTAGTGTGTTATACTAGAAATTTGAACCTTAGTACGTTGTCTTAGAGTTGGTTTTATTGTTGTTTGTTGTTCGTACTGCGGTCAGGGCCAATATAGAGGCAAGACTGTCTAAAGTCAGGTAGGACGAATGTATTAGGTCGCCGGGAGAGCGCGCAATTGTTCACCCAATCAATATGTAATGGTAATAATAGATCTCTTTACACACAAGTGGACAGTATGTTCACTACTTCGGTTTGTAATAAGTTTCGGTTGGTTTCATTTATCTTGATTATTCGTGTGCGCGCGTGTGTATTTTATGTTCACTCACTTATGTTCTGTCAGGAGCCATCTGAATATCAGTGTTGTGCAATTAGCACAGCATTATACTGAGATGAACCCCTTGCTACACTGTATTCCCCGAATTTATTATTTTGTGTACAATAGCTGTAATGTATGTGTTGCAAAAGAAATGGTTTAATTAATAAGCTTCACCTTCATGTGTGTTTTAATCGCTTTTATTTTTTACCTATAAAGTCTGTACCCCCGCTGATGGTTCTTAGGTATGATTATTTATAATCTTTTGTGCTATTTACAAGGTACAGTAGGCTGAAGTTGTGATAACGTAGTAGTAACACCATAGGACTGCCAAGTCAAGGGTCTTAAGGTCGATTTGGAAATAAGGTGGTTTGGAAATAAATATCACAGCTTTCATGTTTCGAAAGGCAGGTAAAATGTGGGTCCTGCGCCTGATCTCTCTCCGGCCGTGTCGGACTGCCGTCCCATCTATGAGAGTAAAGGAACAGAGAGTGCTTCTGTGTTTGCGCACACGCTTGTGCACTATAATATGTCCTGCGTAGCTGGCCGGTGTAATAGTAACACTGGCCGCCGTGTCCGAAATCGGTCAGGAGACATTACAGTAGGCTGAAAGTGAAATACATTCAGAAAGATTTACGAATTACTATTTTCGATTTTATAGTTTTTAAATTACTTCTAAAAGTAACTACGTGGTTTCCCACGTCGTAGCCTGTGGCGCATCTGTAAAATGTATCATTTTGTGTTCAGATCGAGCCGCCGCCGCATTCCGTGTTCCCGGCCGAGGAGGCCCAGGAGGTCGTGAGGAAGCTCTGCAACTCGGAGATCCAAGGCCGCGCCATCCTCAAGTTCCACAACATCGACTAGGAAGGCCGCAGCCACACATGTTATGTTTTGCTTAGAGTAGACGGTACGTAGCACGTATAGTTTAGCTGTGGACATTTGGACGATTGAACGGAGCGGGGGATTACCCCCGGGCCGGCGAGCGGCGCGCTGAGCTGAGACAAAGAAGCTGCTAGAACTCTGCCAGTATTGCCAGTACTGGCTGAGCTGGTTGACTTGGCTGACTACAAACACGTGTCCGACCGTTCCCCGGGCATCGGGGACACGCCCAGGGGAACCCTTCGGGGGTAATTGCAGACGCTGACTACTGAAAATTTTGTCTTTAGATTTTAAGTTCGAGAAAAGTTATTTTTAAGGTAGCAACACACCAAAGTTTTAGAAGCAGTTGTAAAGCTGTTATTTTACATCATCCTCCACTGTTCGGGCCAGTTCATCCTTATCACCTTTGTATTAGTACCTTATCGCTTCGTACTGTTTTGCGAATGTTTTGTGGTCATTCTTACTCTGCTGTATTATATCTTTGAGTGACGTTAAATTAGTTTAGAATCCCACTCGAACTGTATCTAGCTTTATGCAATTTTTTGTATCGTATGCAAAGCGAAATATATCACTGCTGACGTGTCCATTGGATCACTTCCATTGCTGAGCGGTGTTTGATAGACTTTTGATACTTGATATTAAACACGATGACTTTAAAAATGACTGCTCTGAAAATTTGGCACATGATACTGAGGCGCATCTATAAGTTTCTTTAAAGGGGTATTTTGTGAGTGTTTGATGGCTGCACATAGCAAAGCGTGTCGCTCCCCTCGGGCGGGGCGCGTGTGCCTCATGACGTACGCAGTGGCCACCCCGCAGCCGGGCTCGCCCACTGACTTGCTCTCCTACCTCGACGTGGTCATCATCACCCCCAACGAACTCGAACCACTGATCAACTAACTCGTAACCAAGCGTATCTACAGTACGTACAGCTTTTTAAGCCCTGTAATATACGTATTTGGCTTTGAACACGTTCGATATAATATACGTAGATATTTAATATTTTGTTGAATAATTATTAATTTCATTTTTATTTAGTACTATGCTAAAATTTTATATCTTGCGGCGCTAGGAACATTCACTTATCGTAAACCCATCATACTTGTAGATTAGATCAAAGTTTTATTATCCATTATTTTGTCGTAACTACAAACGACGAATATTTTTTAGATATCATTTTAGAGCAACTTTTATGAGATGTATATGTATTGTGTTAGTATTTCTATGACTATCTGTATGTGGTGGTTGTCTAACTTTATTTGAGAGTATCTCTAATATCCGTAATATATTTTAAGACATATTAGTATTATTTGTATATATCGCAGGTTCAATCGCGGTTCAAAGTTTTTAACCGCGTTTACCGGACATACGATGACGGATACCCTCGCGGGTCGTTGCGTAATTATCAAAAAACCATTAATTGACGGTAACCAAGAGAAGCGTCTCTAGCCCACAAACTGACGTTAGCCATTCCAATTGTTTAACAACAATTGCTTTACAAGAAAATTCAGTTTCGTGACAAAAAACTATTGGCGTCGGTTCTGCGCCTAGCCCGTGTTGTAAAGTCGGTATTCGTGTTGTCGATATGAACAGCGTTCTGTTCTCGATGGCATCGTACGACGTCCGCACGGTGTTGGCGGTGCGCGTGACGCTGCCTCCCTAGGGCCTAGGGCCCACATGGCCCTAGGGTCCTAACATACACTCTATTCGATTACGTGCTTAACTAAAGGTAATTGATCTTCAGGTGACTATAAATTAAAAGAAAAAAAAATCGTGATTGGCATTCAAATTTTAAACTGAAATAAAAAAAATATTAAAAAGACGTAAGTGTTAAACCTTAGTTGAGTATGTAACCCGATGGAGTGCAGGTCCTAGGTTGTGAGATCTCTCAGGCAATCTGACGGATCTCAAACAAATCGGCTTTCACAATCTCTCACTTTTTGGTCTCTCAGAATTAGTGTCGGTTCGTCGTATTACGAGAATTATGTTAATTATAGGTAGGTGTTATATTATTCCCTTTTGCCAACTTCAATGTTTTCATTCCAAAAACTCGCGTGTGTACACCTCTCGCCACGGGCGACCGTGTATTTGTTACGAATTCGTTCGGTACATTTTTCACGTCTCGAAATGTTGGTAGATTGCCAGTAGCAGATACATTCGTACAGAGATGAGTAGTATAATGAGTGCTAATTGCCCAATCCTTTATGTGAAATTTATTATAAAACATTTGTAAAGTCTGTTGCCCAAAAAGTCTCTAAATTCGGAAATGCTCTTTTTATTGGTTTTCAAAGATTTCGCGAGGAAGCTGTGCATGGAATCTTTCGTCTTTATTTGATAATGGTAGCATAATGTTATTTCTTTAGATAAGCTTTAAATTCTTGAACTATCGGCGATAGTGTGACTGATTTGATATGAAAAATTAAGTTTTTCTTTGTGATTGTATACGATTTAAATTATGCTTTAATTCTTAGTATTACTCGTAGCATAGATTTAGAATATAAAAAAAAAACTTCTAGACAATTTTATGTTTAAAGTATGTTTATTTTAAACCATTCGGTATCATGTATGAATGTATTAATACCTTCTTTACAATTTAAATCCAGAGGAAACGTACAAACAAGTTTAATAAGTCGCGTCAGTGATGTTTCAAACCGATCTCCTTTTGTTTTGGCGACGTTGTAATTGGCTGGATTTTCAAATAAAATTTAAAATTTAAGCCAGCGATAGCATTGTAAATAGTTGTATTAAAATTGCGTCTTCGAATTATTATTCAAAATTCTAAAATGTCATAGTAATACAAAATTAACACAGTGCATAGCTTTATATCGTCTAAATGCTAAAGGGCTAGAAAATATTCGTCTATAAACGCTGTATCATAGACGCCGAGTGTGGAGCCTATCTGATATAAAGGAACGAGGATATAACATAAAGGGACAGAGAATCCTTACAGCGAAACAGTGTCAGCATCCCCTATACTGTCACTATTTTCGTGTGACAGTATTTTCAACTGGGAAAAGGTTGAACAATAGGTAACCAACAGGAACGTAGGCAAAAATCTATGCAAAAACGTATTATCTAACGAAATGACGTCAAAATCTTAACCTCGGGTATTACATTGTAACGTCTCAAGTCCACTTGCAGTGTGTACACTTGATAATTAGAATCTAAACAAAAGATAACGCGAGCGGCTATATTTAGCGCTCTGACTTGTGACATGAACTGATACTGCATGTAAACACACGGGAAGATCAATGCTAAGTCATGTGCAAGTGAATCGAGATGTATTTTAGACCACAAACGGGACATTTTCGCGATATAATTCGATATTTATGTACCTCGATCGAAACGTCGGGAGAAAAGAGACATCGAATCATATCGCGAATAAGTCCCATTTGTCGTCTAAGCGTCGCGAAAGTTTAAAATCATGAATAGAGGTTAAATAGTTCGAGAAACCGTCTAAATTAGAAAAAAAAATGTTCGGAAAATTTGGCTGCCTTGACGATTTTCTTCAGTCTAGCCTTTTCCAATGCCTAGGTTACGCCTACACAACTTATTTATTGTCCAGTGATAAACTAACCAGATTTATAAATCGTTATGACGATGGAATTTATTGAAGTGTAGTCTACGTCAAGATCAATTCGCTCGAGTGGAAGACACGACTAAATAACGTGATATACTAGACTGGCCTGTTGGTCTGGTGGTTAGTAGCCCTGACTGCTATACCATAATTCGTGGGTTCGATCCCCACCCAGGATAAATGTTTGTGTGATGAGCACGATCATTTGTTCTGTGTCTGGTTGTAATTTATCTATAATATGTATGTATTTAGAAATATATAAGTATGTTTATCAGTTGTCTAGTTCTCATAATTCAAGCTCTGCTTAGTTTGAGATAAGATGGCGTTGTGTGAAAGTCGTAGAATATTTATTTATTTTATTTATTTATATATCGAAAATCAGTATCATCTTTGTGACCTGAGTATAGGAGAGCTGTTGGTGACTTGTATGTTTCCATGAATGGACGAGCTTAGAGAGCCACAACAGTACCACGTGCTCTGTGGGTTGTAAAATTGAGATAAATTAACATAATATGAACTACTAGAAGCTCGTATCGCGTGCGCTATTCAACGTGACTAAGGAATGTATTTGGTTAGGATAACAACAATAGAAACGGACGGATTTACGGAAAAGAGATCAGAATATATCGAGTAGGTAGGTTGGAAATGATAGACAGGATTAAGAATGAAAGGGCCTCGAATTAATATCGCAGATGGCCGTAGAGTTGAAGTCTGTTGCCTGTTTTCTTCGTTGCCGTCCTTCGATTAAATGGGACGGCTTACGAATGAGTCTCGGTTTGATCCAATCGCGAAAATTGGACCTACTAACCAGCGGCAGGGTCACGTAAGGTCATTAAAGAGACCCTTCTGAGTTACAATGAAACACGGCACTAGTAAAATCTCCTTATAACGCCCTAGGCCTATAATCAGCTTATGTAATTTATGTAATTATTTTTATTTTATTTATTTATGTTTTATAATATATTATGTATGTATTTATTCTTTAGTGGTATGCCAGGATCGTAGCAAATGGAAAGATGTGATCTCTGCCTACCCCCCAAGGGAAAGAGGCGTGACGTTTATGTATGTATGTATGTATTTATTCTATAACGCCCTAGGCCCATAACCTGCTTATGTAAATATTATTATTTTATTTATTTATGATTGATGATATACTATGTATGTATTTATTTGCTCTTATTAAATGGGCCAGTGGCTAAGACTGCCGCCTCCTCGATTTGATAGAAGAAGCTGGCATGGCAGGTAGACTTTTACGTAGGAAGTTGCTAAGAGCCTACTGAATGAGATAGCAATTCAAACAAAAATAACACAAGAAACTTACAAGTGGAAAATTTTATTTAAAAGAATGCCCTACTTAAAACCCTTCACAATATTTTATTCTATGTATTTATTTTATAATATATTTATTAAAACATTTGACAATATTTTATTTATTCTGTGTATTTATTTTAATATGATGATGATGATATGTTTTAGTATATATTTATTAATACAATTTTATTTATTTAATATTATTTGCGCACTATCTATCACAACGGGCTTTTAGACAAAGAAGTTACGCCGGTATCGCCTCATTGTCCTGGGTCCCACTCGGCTATCCACGCAGTCGTTCTACGTAAATTTTAAAACTAAAACATTGTCAACGAAATTTTAATGATATAATTTCCCAAGCTCCAATATTGTGGATACGTATAAAGAGATAGCGTTATTAAAACATCTCGCCTGCTTTAGGTGCCTTTAAATTCATTTTTACCTGAGTCTCGCAGTTGCGTTGAATGATGTATTTTATCCTAAAACATTCGTCGATGAATGCTCTATCAAAAACACAAAATTATTCCTTTCTTCCTTCATTAATATAGTATAAGACATAGCGCGTAAAATCAATCATAAAAATTCTCCGTTGAATTTTAGACTAGATAAATTTTAGCTTAGATTATTTTTAGTTTTTAAAATCATTAGGTTTTAAGATTGTACATTTCTTGTCATTCGATGAGCTCTGCGGCATTATGGTTAAGTAAACACTCACTAGCTACTAACTAGTTTAACATCTTCCTAGGCTTAGCCTGGTTCACGCCGGGCCACTCATTCCCAACTCACGCTTTTTCTGTACCTAATACATACGTACCCAGTAAATTGTTATATTGCGATACAGGTAAACACCAATACGTATATAAATTTAAACATACGTCTATTTATACTTAAGTTTTTTTACGTGTTTGAGCTGAAAACGAAGTTTATTTAAAAAACGCCAAGTATCTGTGCCAAGTTTATGTATAAGACACTTATTTCTATTGTCATTTAAAAAGTTAAGATCAAAAGTCATGACCGCTCCGCGAAACAAGTAGCTATCGCTGAAAGTAAGATGGTTGCCGTTGTGTAAGCGAGATGCCGCTTTACGGCGTGTTGTGCATCTCGCTTTCACAACTGTCTCTTGAAGAGTTGTTGGTCCCTTGTTCAGCGCCAGCAGTGAGTGTAGTCAAGTCGTCACGGTGGTAAAGTTACCATCTGTTTAGCACGAAGGTTGTATAGCATAATAAAACTTCAAAACCTGGCAATATCATAGACAGTAGGAATATTGGCGGTGAGGGCAAGATATTGCACGTCATCAGTGCCAAGTGATATGCTGATATGATGCGTTCCCTTCAGTAATTGAAATTATGTCTAATATGTATGTAAGAATCACATTTAGTTTCGGAACAAAAACCAGTCTGTATCATTAATTGTGCGGCAACAGCCACATTAGTTAACAAAATTGTCACAACCGTTAAAATTTATCGAGCGATCTTAAAAAAGAAACGATATTTAAATTCCGAGACCAATTTCGATGCGTAGTGGGATTGTAGAATAAGGTAACAAATTGTGCACAAAAATTGCTGACAGATGCAACAATTAGTATTACGATCGTAAAATTTTTGCTATAAACCTGCTTTGCAATATTCGTTATGCCACTGCGGGTTGTTTGTGTAAGGATTTAAAATTAAAAAAAAACATCCGTCAAATTATGTGTAAATGTTATGTAGATTGAATGTAGAATTGGCCTACCACAGGAATGTAAAATTCTCGATTAATTAAAATTTAGTTTTATTATCACAAAGCGATTGATTGTTATTGAAATTCCTGTTGATGATATAAATGTTAATATATTAAAAGTTTATATAAATTATCAATACTTCTTGTGCACTTACAATATGTTTGAGAGATATATTTTCCTACTGGTATTATAGTTATCACCATGTCCGCTAGCATAGAAGTCGTGTATTTGAATCCTTTCACAAACCGATATTAAATTAGCGACACCTAGGAAAACTTGAATATAGTTCTTTTCGAAAAGGTCTTCTATTGGTAAAGCTCTTATTGTCGCCTGTTATACCATTAACATTCTGACAACCACCCTGACTATGGGATACTGCGTTACGTAGCAGCGATGGCCAAGTGTGGTAATCAGAATGCTAGCCCAACTAGGGCCGAGGAAAAAAATACACAGAAGTAAGTGCTAAATAAACGTGATATATACAAAAGTAATTGCCCCAAAGTCATACTATTTTACAGAAAAAGAACTAGTATAAGTTGTGAATTAGTACCAAGGTAATTCAGGAATTGATTGTTAATGCCAATTTACATGATATTAAAATGATATTTTAGTAAATAATGTTGTTCGACTCGCTCACTTAGTACAGAGGATATTTTTATGGACACGTATTGGGAATTCTTTGAACACTTTACTTCTTATAGATGTAATCAATTTTTTTGTGTTGTTTTATGATTTTTTTTAGAGTTTATTCAATATTATGATTAATTTTAATGACGTAAAATCATATATTCAATTTTATTATAATTAATTAATTAAAAATTATCCAATTTCCGAGGTGGCCGATTTTGTTCAGCATAATCTTACAATTTCTATTTTTCTTATTGTGTACCAATCAACTGATAGATTTAGTATTGTATTATTTATATAAGTAACAAAATTCTGTAGGTATTTATTATATGTATTTATGTATATATTGTATATTGATTTGAGAACACAAAAAGATCACCACTCGGAAGTCGGAAATTTTCAATAGTTTTTATTACCCATATAATAACGTCGATGTAAGACGATGCAATTTATCGTAATCATTTTTATAATTAGTCGATACAGTGTATACCTAATATTCGCATAATACGTAGCTTTATTTGTTAGTAAGATATATAGGTAAGTATCGTAGTTTTCGACCGTATTCGAGTACGTCGAGGCCCGTCAGGTCACAAATGAATATTGACACAAACGTCTGTTTTCTGTATAAAGCTCTACGCGTAATCTAATTTAGATGTAATAATTATAGTTATTATGACGTTATATCTGCACTCGCGTGTAATTGGCACAGATCTATTGTTAGCTCCGTTGTCGGCGTCACACTGTCAACAAGTATTGTCGTGTTACATGGAACCTACATGTAGAAGGAAGAGGCACTCGGGATAGGCGCTTGCCACTATTGGGAGATGACGATCAACTGTTACTTATTCGCTCTCTGAAACTCATCGCTATTTGCCGTTGGTCAAAAAACGTAAAATTTGTCAGGCCTTTTGGTCTAGTGGTCAGTGGCCCTGACTGCTATTCCGGAGGTTGTAGGTTCGATTCCCACCCAGGACCACTGTTTGTGTGATGAGCACATTCGTTTGTTCTGTTTCTGAATGTAATTTATCTATAATATGTATGTATTTAGAAGTATATAAGTATGTGTATCAGTTATCTAGTACTCACAATACAAGCTCTGCTTAGTTTGAGACTAGATGGCGTAAATATTTATTTATTTATTTAAATTATCCCTACATGGTTTTGATGTGCAAAATGACGGCAAAAAGTATTTATTTCAGTTGTAAAATATAATCCGTTTCAATTCTGTCAAAGTTGTATAATTATGTCTGATAGTAATTACTGGTTGGTTAGTGGCGTCGTGGTAATTTGTCACTTCCTTCTACATGTGTGTGTTCCATGTACAATATATTGTTTTATTATTGATGATTGTATGAAGATATTGTTGAAATTTGACACCTAGTCAGGAAAATTGGAATCAAAGTTGTAATAGAACGAATATGTAGCGCACACACACATGTGTATTTTATAGACAGGTGTTGTATCTGATCTAAGTTTAATGTTAAGTGGACAGCTGTATGTCACTAATTGTTAATGTATCTTTATTAAATAAAATCATTTAAAGTTTGTTATTTTTGTTTTATTTTATGCTTAGAGCTTAGCTGCTGGCGTTACTTCTCATCATCAAAGGTTTTTCTTGTTTTGAAATTGTTTTTGAACTAAAAAAAAAGTTGTCATTGTGTAATTATTGCAGTTGGCTTAAGAATATGGCCTTCTCTTGAGAAGAACTATGTCTTGTGTAATGTTTTGGTGTATAGTTAGCAAAATTTTATCGGCCGAATGCAAACGTCATTTGAATCCCTCCAGGTCCCACACCTTTATGGACCACATTTATGTAAATTTTAAATCCCAAAACTTAATTTGAGAGCTGAAAATTAGTAAATCGCAAGTAGTCACCAAATTTATTTCAATTTATATCTGTACTGTAGTATTTATGAAAAATATTGAATTAAAAATCGATTGTGTAATCACACTGTCTTGAGACTGGAGTGAGCCAGTGTGTAAGATGTTGTTCTCTTTATATTTTTTGACTACTAGAAGCAGTTCCATTAAGCTTCCCTAGATGTCGCTGTTTGCGGTGACATGTATACATTATATGCATTTTAGTACTCTTAACTCCCTTTTCGTTCCATCTCCTGTAATGTGATCCTTCTTTACCTTTAAAATCTACCCGTTATGTTCAGTTTATTATCAATAAGATAGGTTTTGGTATAGAGATGATGAACTCCAAGACTCGTTGCCGTCCTCAGTGAAGCTTGTTGAATCTCTTGTTTTTTTTTGTGTTGATTGAAATTTGTGTTGTGGGGTTCCGATAGGAAGTAGCTCTATAAAAATGCAGCTTACTGCTCAAGACGATAAGACTGGAAAATGCCAACTTATACATTAACAAAAAGGCTTCTTTGCTAATGATTGGGTAACACTGGTTCTTACACAAATGTTTTTGTAGAGTACGTCGTCAATCTTGGTGTTATTGTAGTCTTTTCTTTGTTACGCCTGAACGGGTGAGTGTTCTGACACACAAGGTATAGTTGAATTCGTCAAAATTGTGATAGTGAGGTAGGCTGGATGTATTTCGAAATCGTTGTCAAGAAACAATGAAGTATGGCGGCGGTGTTTTTTACCCTTTGCAGTATTAGTATCAAATGTAAGATAGTAAACAGAGCATTTCAAATATAATAATATATTATGTATAGTTTACCTAAAAAAAACCGGTAAAGTCTAGTCTAGTTTTGCGACACTGAAGGTTCCATACAAATAGGCTAAAGAAAACAAATTTGATTCTTTCTTAATACGTAACCTAAATAATAATGTACGTTTTTCGAAGTTTTCTAGTACTTACCACATTTCAATCGATTTCAAGGTGCAGAGTTCGAATGTTGAAAATTTGCGATAAAAAAAGTTGTAACTATTGATTGCGCTAGCTTCTATGTTTGATTATGCTAGTGTGATACCTCCTCACTTCTCAGAAAAAAAGGGTCTTGACAGATGAACAATCGGACAATTAAGAAGTCCTATGAGGGTTCCGAATTTTCCTTTCGAGTTACGAAAACCTAAAAATGAAGTTTTTCTAGTTCTGCCATCTGGTTGTTTGAGAATTTACTGGTTTCAAAACCGTCGCGGTGGATTTGTATAAATAAACATACCCCGCCAAAATTATAAGAAATCCATGGTGTCTCTATTTTGTTGATTTTTTTTGATATATTCATTGCTTGTTATTTCTACCCCTTGCCCTATACCTTTTTCTATTGTATCAATTGTTGTCTTTGGCTTCTGAAATAAAAATATATAGAAGAAAGCCTTGTCCTGCCCCATTCTTATTTTCCTAATAAGTATTAAAATATAATCATTATCAATAAAAAGTTATCAATAAAATCTAGCCGTTCGTTACACAACTGGTAGTGCACGTCTCTTGATATTCGAGGAAGACTCTCTTGATACTTACTCAAGAAAGGTTTTGTAGATTTCATTTAAATATTTTCCAACAATTCGAAGAACACATACCTATTTCTTTTTACAATTTAATAAAGCACGAGAATTGTAACCAAGGAACAATAAAACTTAACGTACGTTCGTATTGTAAACTTTTTAATGTAACCTTATCTTCAGCATTAAAGACTTTTTGCTAAGCACTTGTAGAATAAAATAAAAACTGGCAGTATTTTGACAGTTGTCTGTCAGTTGCTTAGGTCGCGCCATGCCGCTATCGAATATACCAGAGATTGCGTATATTAATCTATCTAAATCTATAATAAATATGCATATTTTTATAAGGCCAACTATATATTGCCTGCGCTCGTGTCGGAAAGCCTCAATCATCATTTATTTACGCGCCACGAAACAAAACTGTAAATATCGTGCATCAAAAGCTCACAAAAAACAATTTTACAAAGGTAATGACAAAAAGAAATAATTTTAAAGTATCACTACATTGTATAAACCAACGTGGTTTCGGGATGGGATTTTTTAAATATATATAATGTTTCAAGGAGAAGGTATATGTAAAACCAGTATTAGTTAGTTCAAAATAAATATTTTTGTTTTGGTATAGTACCTATTCTATATTTGGATTGAATCATAGAATACTCTTTATGTACACCGTAGTTACAGCTGTGAAAATTAAGTTATATACAGTAAGGGTACAATGGCAGTCTTATCGTTAATAGCGATATCTTCCAGACAACCATTGGTTGGACAGGTAAGAAGAAGATTATGTTTATAGAGGTAGATGACTGGTACACTTTTGTAAATATGTACATAATAGTAATTGTGATGAGACCACATCTAAATAGCTCAAATGTTTGTTCCAGATTTTGGTCTATTTTGTTTTTTTTGTATGTATTCTCTTTCTCGTCTTATTTCATGTAGTCTATGATTTTGTTAAGTCAAATGTTAAACATACCTGTTATTTGCATGGTTACTAAATGCCGTAACTTTGTGATGTTATGTGGATGTTATTATTTGTGGGTGACGTTGGTGTGCTTAGTATAAATAAATAAAAAAGGTTTATATGACGTCTGTTGGGTCAGCTAGTATTCATGATTTCAAAATTATTATAACTGACGTAAAAGTGCATTCGTACTGGTGTGGTATATCGCCATAGTTTTGTGTAGTGAATAGCCGCGAATTGAGTTTCGATGTTGGGAATAGAATATTGGTGTGGCGGAAATGTTGGTGGTATTTTCCCTGTATCGTGTTTATTTGGGTAGATTCCCTCTAGAAATTCAAAAGCAATTAAATTGGTATTATGTAGAACTTTCCATTTCTTTGTGCAAATCCAGCAGCCTGCGCATGTTCCTAGATGTTTAAGGGTTAATTGAAAAAAGAACGGTTTTGTTTTAAGCTGTCGGAAAAATTGTCTTGATTGATTTTGTAGCAGCGATTTCAATATACCTATGATTCAAAACGTAACTGTGCAAAATGTAAGTGCTTGGGTTAATCTGAAAAATTAGGGTTCTAACTTGGGGATTCTTTTAGCGGTGTCATTTAGTAAAGAGTTCAGTTGCGAGTGGTATTTTTTGGTTGTAAGTATGTATTTTTTATCTGACAAGACCACACTTCCACGGGCTATTCTTTTAAATATTGATTTAACTATTAACGTTTTTTAACGATATGAGGGTCATCGGATTGTTGGCCAATATGTTAAGGGTTAAGTTGTTTTTATCTTGTGTAGGAGCAACGTCGCACATGTAATTGTTTGTTGGTTATGTTTGTTTAACTTATATTGTTGGGTCGATCAATAAAGCTGACCATTCAAGTTGGCTGTGTTTATTGAACTAAAGAAAATATATGTTATAGAGTAATCGCGCACGACCGCGAAATCAGCAAAAGCTTAAGTGTCGAGCTTGCTCGTACATGCTGCCAATTTAAAAAAAAAGATTATTACAAATTAAACTGTTACATCTATGCGATGGTCAAGAGGCGAAATGTTTTCATAAACTTACTGAAGTTAATATGGAGTTGTCGAACGTCGAGTATTAAAAGGGCAGTCGAGTTTTATAATTTTTTTAGTGTTGCGGAGTTCTCAACAAGCGCGAACTCGTTATCAGGGGCGAGTAAGTTGGTTGCCTAGGTTTAGAGCAAGATTAATTTCGAGATAACTGAAGTTATGTAAAAGTAGTTTCCTCATAACTTCATAGATACCTATTTTTGGTAATTTAATGTTATAAATAAAGCTATATTTTATGTTTTAATAGTTCAATATGATAATGTAGTTTGATCTTAGTAATTTTTAAAGTTTAGGTTTCAGTTACCATCTTTTGGTTAGGTCGTCTCTAGTTTGTTTGCAATAAATGAGAAATTATAGTTGAATAAAAAAAACACAATATTTGAATAATATATTGGTAGTTAATATACCTAAATTGACGTAAATATAAGGTATTGTCGCTTACAATAGTGGTCGTTAAAAATCCTTATGAAATTCTAAAAGCTCTTCGTTCTGCTGCGAGAGGCATCTGCATCGACATCTGAAGGCAAGTATGTTATAGCTCATCGGCATCGCCTTGTGTGGGGCTATACATCATATAAGTCGCACGACGTAACTGTTAGAAGATTACATGAAAACATTACTTTTGTGTTTGTCTCAAATAATGTACGTATCTGACTTGGAGATGCAGAGATAATTGCTTCAACGATTGTTGGGTGTCGTTTTCTAGAAATATGCTATGTGCGATGCTGCAGCACGACATGTTGCAAATATTGTATTTTTAGCGATCAGAAGTAAAAAGTCTTCATTAAAAAAAACAATATGGGAGGTTTTCGTTGCCTTGTGTTAGATTATTCGAATACAATTTCAATTTAAAGTTAACAACCGATGTTTACTTAAATAGGAACAAAATAGCAATCACTTCACACAACATGAAAACTATAGCAATGAGTAATTAAAAATATATAATATTTCACAGAAATTGACCGATGTTGCCGCTCTGAATTGTCACAATTGCCGACACTTGTCAAAATATGGGCAAGCGCGGGTTGCCCCGTGCTTTTTATAGTAAGCTCAAGAGTCAAGATAGAGTATTGGTCATCCCTAACTTAACAGTCCGTAGTGACTCAAATGACGTTGGCCCACGCGCAATTACTAACATCAATCGCAAATAGAAGCATTCATCATTCTAAGGATAACTGTGTATATGTATATAAGGGTTATAACTTTGATTGCGTTTCTGAAATAGGAGTTTAATTTATTAATATTTTACAAAAATCGTGTGATTTTATACTGTTTCTCAGTGCCAATCTTCTATCTTTCAACAAATCATTCCGACTTGTTTTCTTTAAGGTCTTCTGGTATAAGTGCAATATTTTTTCCTTCTTTGTTGCATAATCCAATAGTGATCCTGTTATGTATTTAAATTCTATTGCATACCCAACCTTTATTCTCATAAGTATCACAAAAATCTTCTTTCCATTATTTCCATTCTGAAGTGTATGTTTTATCAGCATAGAACCATACTAATTCAAACATGATTTATCCAAAAACAGTCTTAAGATCTCAATTTTACTCTCATCCTCAATTATTTCTAACCGAGCACATTCTCTTTCAAAAATAGCCATCCATTGGGCTACGTTTGAGTTTTCTCCATTGAATTTGTCAATAACAAATTTTTCTGAGATCTTTTTTAAATTCTGCCGTGGTAGTTGTGGGGTGGTTATCGCCTCGTTTACTTTAGATGATGGACTCACTTCTTCCAGGAAATAATTTTTAAATAGTATATTGTCATCATTGTCTACGTAAATCTTTTTTAGCTCCTCCGATAGACTTATCCATAAGCTTCTTTTTTCGTGTCTTTTTTGTAATGTATTTCTTACTGTTTTATAAGTACCCGTTTCCATCAGTTTTCCATGATATTTTATTGGCTGGTATTCTTGTGGAACGTGGTAAACCTTACCCTCTTTTGTTGTAATCGAGGTAACTGCCAGTACATTTGTTTTTGGGTCCTCAAAACTTTTAATGGTGAATTCAAACCTTAGCTTATCCATTGTTCCAAGTCGTTGCGTCGTTGCAAAGAATGTTGTTTTATAAGGGTTGGTATAGGGTAGGTATGTAATAACTTTGATTTCGTTTCTGAAATAGGAGTTTAATTTATTAATATTTTACAAAAATCAGATGTAGAAATTACAATATAATTGTGATAATATTCACCTGAAATAGGAGAAACAACATTCAAAGCTTTTTTCACCAACAAATTGAAATTCAATTGACAACTCCTGTCACATGTTAAATAAAATTTTAAACCATAGAGGTTTCTGACACTCATAAAGAAAAATAAACCTAATAAAGAGGTACATGTATACGACCAAGAGCATCAGTGGAACGCACATCCGGACAGCCAGGAACCGTATCGCCTTGCTTCCGTCGTTGAAAATTCTTTGATGAAGTATTCCAAGTATTGTAACGTAGCATCTCCGAGTAAAGCAAAGTTCGTGCAAACGGATCGCTCTCTCAGGCCGCAAAGAAACTGGCCAATGTTATTCCTGGAGGTGTTTGTTGAGCAACATTCGAAGTCGTGTAATATACTCGTTGACCATTATATATAAATTATAAATATTTGGATGATAAAAATTATCCTATGTCCTGCTTCCAGTTCTTAGCTACCTGCCTACTAATTTTCAGCCAAATCGGTTCAGCCCTTCATAAGTTATAAATAGTGTAACTAACTCGACTTTCTTTTATATAATAGTCGGAGAATAATTATTTTGCACGACATTGTCACGAGTGGTAATGTTCTTGGTGGGTGTCATGATGAGAAGCACAAGCACGAAACTCTCTATTTTACACTATTTTATTGTATTTAGGAACGTTTCAGTTTTACAATGACGACCGAGCAGCGGGTTCAGGACACCAATCTTTAGACACGGTTGCCAACTCTCTAACTAGGCAGCTCAATCAGCCACCAATCACACTCAATCGTTGATGAAACTCGATCAAATCTCATAAAAACAACTTTAAGAATGTTTCATTACTCTTCGCTATTTTCATAATTAAAGAAGATAGCGCCTTGACCCCGCTCGAGACGTGCTCCGCTCTGATGGTTTATTCTCAGTAGTTTCGTAGAACTAATGACCTACAAATTTTATTCCCATTAGTTCCGTTACTCGAATATAGGTACAGTCCTGGTCAAAATAAAATTACTGAAATCATGTCTTAGAATATATTATTCAATTAAATTTTTACATCATATTTTGCCACAAAAACATGTATACATTAAAAATTATCGAAGTTTTTCTAAAAATAACGGAACGTCTATTTCATTTCGTGTTAATTGGCTTTGACATTTTTTAATAACTGCACCGTTTTCTATAGTATTTTTGTTGCGTTTGGTTTAGGGTGTCAAATTGTTTGTAATTTGAATGCTGTGGACTGCAAAGAAATTTGCGTTTGAAATGATGAATGTTTTCATTTTTATTGATTGTATGTATGCCCAACACACAAGACACAGAGCACAACATAAGGCGACAATTCCTTTTTGGTTTTCAGTTGCTATTCAGTTAAAAACACGGACACTTTCTTAAAAATTTTCTCAATTTCGTTCGAACAAAAAACCAAAATTCGCTAATCTTCATGAGCGTAGTCAGCTAACAAAAAATCCTTAAATGGTGCTGGAACTTCCACCTCTGCAGCTTTCCTATAAGCCATCTTACTGACCATGTTTATTTTAATTCTTCGCCTATACCTTGACGATTTCACTGCATCAAATGAGGGATCAAGCCCTTGACCCAGACGCCCAACGAGAGCCTCCGAAGGTGTTGGTCGAGGCTCTTGGCTATTAAGCCATTGGTAGTAACGACTATCGGAACAATGATTGCTGAATCCACCCTCCCACATGTCAACAACCTCGTGAGCTAAGTCCAAATTTTTTATTTGTTTTTCTTTTCTGCTTATAATCTTTTTCTGATTATTAATCTTTTCTCTCAGAATGGATGTGAGAAGTTTGTATAAGGTCGGCAAACAAGTAATTGGACGATAATTTTTAGGATCCGTGGTACTACCTGTTTTGTGAAGCAGATGGGTACTACCTGTAGTCAAGAACTCTGGGAGCGACCCCGATTCTGCGGCAGACTGGAATTGAGATGCCAAGCAACCATGCGAGCTCTGTAGCCATTTTAACCAAAAGTTCTGCAGTCAGTCCGGTCCTGGTGATTTCCAAATTCCGGGCGAGGCACCTCGATACTCCCGAATCACATCCTCCAAAGTACTCCTTATAACGTCATTGCACTGGGTACTTACAGTTATAACACCGTCGTCATTTTCAGTCGCCATCCATCGTCAGCTGGATTGGTAGGCAGCGTGCCAGGTACTGGCACTACCGCTAGTGACTGGGTGCCGACGACGCTGAATATAACCTTCTATAGAAATCTGTACTAATATTTAAAATTTTATCTCGATCCCTGTGTACTACTCCGTTAACATCTTTTAACCCCGTAATCCAAATCCAAGATTTGCCTATACTCAGGGCCCTCTTAGTAATTTTTAAAGATTTATTATTCTCTAGTGTAGTTTGGATCAGTTTAACGTTGTGATTTCTTATATCTGCTCGGATTTGTCTCTTAGTAGCTTTATCAATCAGTTTATTTTTTCCAAAAGCTGTATAGCTCAGTGAGTTTTCTTTCCTTAGGTCTCGGTGGAATTAACTGGCGAGTTGGCCGCGCAACTTTCATCACCCCCTAGTTCAAGGGGTTGGTGGGTAAAAGTTCCAAGTTTTAGGTTTTTTTTTGTTGTATGGGTACTAATACTAGCTTCAGGAAGTACCTTAAGAATTTTGTTGATCATCAGTGAGTGAGTGACGAAATCGGGGTAGAGATATCAATAATCTAAAGTATAAGAGCTATGCAATTGAAACTTTAGAGGTTTATTAAGTCTACCACTGACATCATATCCCGAAAATTTTGTTTATCTAGTATAACCCAAACTCAAGTTATGAAGGTTCAAAAATACGACGAACCGCTTCGAGAAAAGGTAGGTAGAGCTTATTAGATCTGGAGGCACGGTAGTGCCCCCAGATCTAATAAGCTGTAATTCTAAATTAAATTGGCTCTTGTTCACCATAAGAGTAGACTTGTCTATATATTTTTTATGGAATTTTTGATTGCTACGACTCTTTGTATTTTCTTATCTAATGTTATGGTCATTCTTACTGACCTGTGATCTGAATTAAATTTAAGGCTATTCCAAACATTAATGTTTTTAAGTATATGTTTGTTGGACGAAAGATAATAATCTATTTCGTTTCTTGTGACCCCATCTGGTGATAACCAGGTCAATATTATAGATATTTTGAAAAAATAAAAAAAATGAAACTATTACCTATAAACAGATTTTGTCCAAAAGCAAATTGTAAAAGACGTTCACCTCGAATGTTTCTTGTTCCTAAGCAATGTGCTCCGAAAATGTTGGTGTTATTATATTGTTGTCTGCAGCCTACTTTTGCATTGAAGTCTCCAATAACTATACTCCATTTGTTTAGGTAATTAACTAAATGTAAACAATTTTGGTATGTCTTTTAAACAAAATGTGATCTTTAAAAATGTAAAATACGTTTTACAACATGAAATACATTCAGATTTTCTAAAACTATAGTTAATTGATTTATAAGCAGTAATATCCAAATTAAAAATATTGTTTTTGGTTAAAAAGTAACGCCAAGATTGTTTACATTTAGTTAACTACCTAAACAAATGGAGTATAGCGTTCAGCTTCCTCGGTGTTCATGACAAGCGGTGTTGAGATCGTGGATAAACTGTAAGACAGTGAGCACGGTTTCAGGCGACCACCTGGATTTTGAGTACTGCAAGTCTTCTGCAGTACTTCCGATTAACTCTTTTAGTTTTCCAAACAAACCAAAAAACATTGTTTATATGATAAAATAAGTTAAGTTTTAGTGAGTCATGGTTCACAAAAATATTGTTAGTTAACTTTGACACTTCGTATTGAAAAAAATAGATAAAAAGTACTACACTACCCTTGGTAAATTATTTCAAAAGTTGGCGCAACTAATCAAGTTTTTTAAATGGTGCAACACTTGTCACCTTTCTTGCCATTATAAATTTTATTTCTTATTATTAATCGGCCACCGTATTAAGAGTATGCAGGGCTCGCGTCAGTGGTGCTGCAGTAAGATTAACTATTAAGATTCATATTTAAACACGATAATTATAATTATTTATTATTATGGGCGTCCACGTTACTTTCCGTTATTATTTTAGACGATTTAGTTTTTAAGTCTTCAGAAGAACATTTTTTAAAGTACTTCTTCGTAAATTATATTTTTAGTTGTATTTCCTTGTGGCAGAAAAACATATTCATTTTCTCCGCAACCCGATCATGACAACGCGACATATACTCTTAGTTAGCCGTGTGAAAAGCAGTCCTGTTGTGTTGTCTTGTCTTGTCTTAGTTTGCCCCTGTGATTTATTAATTGTAACGGCAAAAGATAGGTTAACGGGAAATTTAACGCGACGTGCGAAAGCTACATTCAATTTACATTGACAAGGATGTGGCAGACGTGCGGTGCGTGATATGTGCTAGGTATACTTATTGCACTATCCTCATTGTACTCGACACACTGCAGTCCCCTCGTGTTACCGGCCACGTGACTCCGTATCAAAGCAAATTGGAGGGAACACAGTTCACACAGCGCGGACGGATGGAGCAATTCTTGAGAGCACTCGTCGCAAATTGTTCGCCAATCGTCTGATTGAGTGTTATAACGAATATCCTCTGCCTTTGTACCAGTGGAATTTTCCTTATTGTGGCCGTGCAAGATATATTGGTATATTTGTTCCCGCACGAACACAACAGCAAAAACAAGACGTTGCGGTGCGCGGCCAGCGGAGGAGCGGGCGGGGAGGAATGACTCAGCGGCTGCTTGGACCCCTGCCACACGAAGAACTCTTTTCGGATCCACCGGCGCTAACGGTCATCACTAATATTTGCTACAACCAAATTTTGTACTAGTTTCTTTGTCTCAGTTAATGATTATACCAGTCTATTATACAGTCCACTCGTTTTACTCATCTCCATCAAGATAGGATTCCGAACATATTTAATGTTCTAAATATACCGATGTAAATATTTCCGATCAGAGTCCGGCAGTATTAACATGTTTCGGTAGAGTAACTATCGCTAAACGGCGGTTTCCTTTGTAATTCTTATTTTTTTGGGTCAATGGTTAAGCCGCCTTTAAAATAGTGCAATTTTACCGATGAGCGACGTCATTAAATATTTAGGTAAATCGGCGGCCCGTGCACACAAAACTCGCTGCACTTGTCGACAAACATTCATGAATTTATTATTTTCAGTGATGCCACGCATGATTTGGGATGTTAAATAAAATTAATTAATTTTAATCGGGAATATTCTTTTCTATGGTTCTAATAAATGATGAGAAATAATCATTTTATGCTACTCTACAACGCCTTAATTGGTCGCACAGCCTTTTTGATACAAACTGTATAATATCTAGTATAGTAGTTTGGTGAACCACGGCGCTTGTGATGCAAAAACAAAACACTCTTTTACCGCCAGAAAAAATTGCTGATTGCTACAAGTACAGCTTCTACATTAGTGTTGTCACCAAAGGCATGAAATTACTCTGGATGTGTTTGGTGCTTTTTTCTACAATTTCAATTTCTGATATTTCTTTTTGGTTGGGTTTGGTTAGATTTGGCATTTTATTACGAAAAAAGAACCTAAAATATAATTAATATATTCTACTTTTTCGACGATAAAAGAAGAATAATCCTCACTTCCAAATTCGAACTACGTTCTATGAAGTCTACACATTCATAGATACTTGTAATCTTTCTACTAATATAGCAGAGTCTATGGTATTTGACGGTGCTGCGAATTATTATAGTGTTGGTGAGAAATAGGCTCCCTTATATTAACTTTCCTGCTATATTTTACACCGATAAATATTTTAGTTTTTTTTTTTTTGTTTTTCTATTAACTATTACTGCAATCGTCATGCTAAGTAATATTCTTTTTTCGATCGTTACCTCCAACATCCATCTGCAACCACATCTGTAATTTTATAGGAACACTGTCTTTGACATGACTTAATTCTATGGTTATTTTCCGTTCGGCAGCTTCATTCATTGATACACTAATCATTTTTTTCTACTGGACAGATAGGTACAGTATATGCCATTTCTGATATGATTCAAAAAATCATCAATCGTAGCTCAACTGCCGACAATCGTTTCTCTAATTGTGAGTTCTCTATCCTATTGCTTACAGCTCCTAAAAATAGTAGAGTGCCTTAAGCATCTAGAATTGAAAAAGCTCGGAATCCAATTACTGTCAACGAATTGTTATGAGATCTGTTTGATTGTATTGTTGATAAGGTATATTAAAATGTTTACCAATTAAAAATCGTTGTTTTTTATTTAATAACTAGCTGTGCCCGCGACTTCGTCCGCGTGGAATAATTATTTTGGGCATCATTTATTTTTGCGGACAGCCTCCTCAGCTTTATAAATTATGGTTTGATAAACGACGTACATTTTCGGATGCACTTTCTTCCCTTAACCTAGCTCTTCCAGCCCTGCTGTCGGACGTAGCTCTCGATAGCTGAGGTTTTCTCTTAGGCATGTTTAGGATCCGTCAAAGTAAGTATGAAAACAATTTTATCAATAATATACGTAAAGGTAGATATTACGAACTACGTACATAAATGAAAATATAAATGAAATGAATGAGAAAAAAAACAGATATGAAGTTAACTAATAACTAAACTTAACTAATTAAACTAATAAAATAACTTAGTTTTAAGAAATAAACATAAATATACAGCGGAAGAAGTTCTGAAAAGAACTTTTTTTCGTCACTGTATGTATCCTACAAACACCAACGAACAATTTAAACAACAAATACAATGAAAACAACGAAAATTTCTTTGTGCAACGAAAGTACAAAGTGAAAAATCAATCTATTTTATTGCGGGGTATAACACCTCGGTACGAGCGATCGCAAGTCCCGTCGTGGTACCTCGTCCCGCGCCCCTCACTGCAACTCGCCTCGAGAGCCGCGTGCCGTGTGCAAAAATATTCGTGCGTAGGTACTTTTTAATTTCACGATATATCAGAAACTATTCATCCGATTTATAAACTGCAAAAGACAAATATTGTCTCCATGATATGACCTTTTTTTTTAAAGTAAGTTTTAGACGTAAGAATTATATTCATATATACTTGAGTATTTCGGCAGCGTACGCGATAAAAGTGATTTAGCGGTAATTTTTTTCCGACTTTCTTGACTAATATCCTTATTTGAAGATAACCGAGAGAAGTAGGGTGATTTCATATAGCCCATGGCAATTCGGAATGATGTAGCTTTCTAACAGTGAAAGAATTTTTAAAATCGGTTCAGTAGTTTTGAAGATTAGCGCCGACAAACTACAAACTTACAAACTTACAAACGCTTACCTCTTTATAATATTAGTCTAGATGAAAAACATAGATACAGTGAAAAATTCGTTACACATCACTTTAAAGCTTCACTACTACGTTAGCAGTGCAATTGGTTTGTGGCAGTAATATGTACTGGTTTTTGGGAGATCCTACTCGAGAAAGGCCTACGTACAACTGGCCATGGGAAAAACACTCTTTTCTTAAGTCGATGCCTACTGTCGAAAACTTCTGCCCCTGTGACTTATTTATTGTAAGGGTGAATGATATTTTCACGGGGAACTGTAGCCTTTTAAAAGATATGGTAAATCTGTTGGTATCATAGGTATTCACGGTATGTGAGCAATTTGTCCGGATGCAGGGCCAGTGATGATTGTTGCCACTATTAAATGTTTCTTTAGTTCTTTAACCAGGAGTCTAGTACCATTGCCTGAATCTTTTTTTATACCAGGGTGGGCCTCAACATCTTGTCCCCGTTTTCTTCTCGAATATTTGTTGTTTGACCATGTGTAATAGTGAGGAACTTCATGATAAAGTAATGTCCTAGCGAATTCGTCACTATTACATAGATCAAAAAATGCTGTTAGGGTTGTTTTTGGAGGGTTATCGACGATTCGTTGTACAGTAGGGGTCTTAAGTCCATAACCGATTTCACAAATTTATGGCATCAAAACAAGTGGCGCTTACGACCTCTTGACATAACAAATACACATTACATTTTGCACACATACACGGTTCCCGCACTCTTTCATCATTACCTAGTCAGAAAGAGCGCGATATAACGATAATGCTTTAGTGACAAACCTGTTTTGTCGCAACCGTGACCGCGACTGTCTGGTGGGGCGCATTAGCGCATAGATATTGGTATTCATTTGTTCGTAAATTTTGTTCAGACAGTTTGTGTTATTATTGCGATTAGTGTGTTGTTCGATTATCTTTAATCAAGATGCAAGCAAATGTTGCTATTGATGCCAGGGCAAATATTGTCTATCAAAATATAAATATTTAAATATTTCTACTTTACTGTAAACATTTCTCAAATTTCAAATCAAACCGGCTGTGTAAGTATTTTTTTATTAATTTGATTATGATTGTTGTGGTCTATATTTTTATAATTATTCATATGTTGCAAGATAATAATAAAATTTTCGTTTTTTACAGAAATGCAGTGAGCCGTTGGGTTCGAGAGAAAAGGTAGTTAGCCGCCGCTTATTAACCCGACTCAGTGACGTGTCATGATCGAAGAATATGAAACAGTAGAATAATATTGTGAACGTTTGGCGGTGGATTTGTGCTCAAGGGCCGAGTGAATTGGAATTTATACCAACACGTGCGAACAGCTCTAATTACGTCGAAGTTTTTAGTGACATAATGCCGACTGTGCGTATCTAATGTTTACCCCATAGAAGACTGTAGTGAACTAACTTTTGTTCAAGATAATTGTCCGATACATCGTGCCAGTGTTGTAAAAGAGTGGTTTAGCAAGCATACTGACATTAAAGTTATTCCGTGGCCAGCACGTTCCCCTGATCTAAGCCCCATTGAAAATGTAAGAGGTTTATTGGTTCAAAAATGAAAAGCACGAGATGAGAGATATCTTGAGCATAGCCTTAAATATATATTATGTAAATATTGTGGCCTCCATGCGGCGACGTCTGCTTAGCTGCATTGAAAACAATGGAGGCTATACTAAATATTGAATAATACGCCGTGTTTTTTACAGTGGGCGTGCTGGTCATAATAAAGTCTTACGTTAGTTAGTTTATGATTGTAAAATTGGGATTACGCTTCAATCTTCTTTTCTCTTTGAGAATATCTTTAAGAAAATGAATATATTAAGCTATAATCTCATATAGTTAAAAGTAAAATAACACTTATTTTTTATTTAAATATAAAACAAACTTAATATATATATTTTTTGACTTAAGTAATAAATGTTTATTCAAATTACCTATTATTGTTTTATTTGAACCTAAAGTTATGATTTATTATATATTTATGTTATAATATTAATTTAAGTATATATTTATATAATATATAAATAAATATGATACATAACTTATTATAAAAACATTAATTCAAAAATATATAATAATGTTGCTTATAAGTAATAAAAAGTCAAAGAAAAATAAAAGCGATCTGACAAATCACTTGAGATTCGAACCGACTGCCACTCATTTCTAAGTCACACGTTGTTACACGTGATCAAATTTATATAATAGTTCATTAAGACACCGCAGATATTATGAGGTAGTTTTAGTTAAATTATAAAATTGTGAATATGTTGTAGGTAGATTTGAAAATTAACTTGTTGACTAAGGTTCATTACACACTAATAGGAAAGAAAACAGATATATTGTTATCTTTGTCTAGGATTACCCACACACTGTCATCTTCTTGTAGTTATACTGTATGACGGGTAAATGTTTGCGTTGACGTCACGCACACATGTATACGCAGTAGCATGCAAGCGAATATGATCCTTGTTGTGCTACTGGAATTATGGCTCCAGACTGTACATTTTCGGCTGAAAAGTAGACACCCTGTCCATTCTCGAGATGAACAGCTAAATGGACGACGGTGGGATTCCTATCGTGTATGGGAAATTCTAAAAATCTCCATATGGCCCCTGATGTGCTGATATAGCGGCCATTCACATAATTCTCAACCTCATCATGAACATTTCGAACACTAAAAGTTGATTGATCCGTGCCTTTGTTGATATACTTACAGATATATTTAATGGTTTGAACGGAATGACAATACTCCACGTTAATATAGGCGTTAAAAAAACGACATAATAATGGGGAATATGGAACTACCCATCTATTGTCTATTGTAATCACTCTTCCTCGAATATTCAAGGTCGCTACTTGTCCACCGTTATCAATATCACGGCGTCGATAGACGGGAAAGTTACACAAATTTTTAAACTCGCTATATCTTTTGAATGGAGTATCCGATTAAAATAATTTAAACAGCAATATAAAGGTGTTGAACTACTGTTAAATAAAAAGTAGGTTATTTAGATAAGTATAAATACCATGGTATGAATATCGACATCTTATTTTCGTTGCCGATTTAAATAGTTTGTTAAACTATAAAAGTTTTTATACTGGCGTAACTATAATACTTAGATATACACTACCGCGGACTTTTCTGTAGATAATAATGCGGTCAACAAAATCGTAGTACATTATTTTGCTCCATCATCAATAGTTTTGCAGCGCACGCGATTTAAGGTATTTTAATAGTGATTTTTATCGACAAAAATATTTAGTTCGACTCTCATACATGCTTCAAAATGATTAAACTTCAATTATTCCGTTTTCGTCACTTTCTTCTACTTCACTTATTTTTAAGAAAGGAGATGCATTAAAACAACTATCACCATTGCATTGTGAACACTCTGAAGTGCATTACCACATCATTTTTTACAATTACAAAATAGCATTTTAAGTAAATTATCTGGAGCTGGCGATTGTTTCATCAGTATTGGTTCAAGTTTATCAGAAACGTACCTCCAACCCAAATTTTCAACAGAAATATTATTACCTAACCATATCAGCCGTGACCCGTGTATGTAAGTTGTTATTTAGCCCAGTCAAATTAGGTAAAATAAGGGGTCAACCTCGGAATGAAAGATAATAAGCTGAAAATTGGTGAGAACCTTTGTTTAGTCGCCCTAAATACTGTCTCAAAAGTCACAAATTCTGTCGTGTCCGCGTCTTAAGATATTCAAGGTCAAAGGTCACGAAAAACATTTTTTCGCGAATATCTCGGTTCCTATTGCTTAAATGACATTTTCACCATTATCAAAGTTGTAGAGTATAAAATTCTCTACAACTTTTGTCTAAACTTTTTTTTTATACGAAATACCGTTTTGAGGTAGAGCGCGACGAGTGCGCAGCGTACAGTCATATAATATATGAGGTAATGCAGGGTCAAGCGTGAGTTATGGTTATCAGTACGTTGTATAAAGTCAATTATTATCAAAAAAAATATAAGTATTAAGCAGTGCCCATTATTTCTGTACATAATAGGTCGGAGAAAAAGTCTTTTCGCATTATAGTATGTATGAACTTGTAATAAAATCTTTCTCTCTCTAGTAAAATTAGAATTTGGAATTATGTTCTTTAAAATTTTAACTTTCAATTGTACCAAAACCAGACGAATACAAACATTATAGCCAAAAAAAAAATGTTCATACATACTATAATGCGAAAAGACTTTTTTCCCGACCTATTATGTAAAGAAATAATAGACATTGCTTAATGATTATATTTTTTTTTGTCAATAATTGACTTTATACAACGTACTGCAAACCGAAACTCACGCTTGACCCTGCATTACCTCATATATTATACTAGTTTTCCGCTCGCGGCTTCGCCCACGTGTAATTTGGGATTGTGGCGTTTTTTAATAATCTCGACAGGACTTTCTTTCATAGGCTAGAAAATTGTTGCAATTTGAATTATATTATACAGCTTGAGTTACTCAGGGATGATGTAGCTTTCTAATGGTGAATATTTAAAAAACGATAAGTAGTTTTGGAGTTTGTCGATTACGTTATGTAACAAAAAGTAAAGCGAGACAAAAACATCGTCTAGAAAAATTAAAAGTATCAGTTGATCTCCTCCCCCCTCCCCCCCCCCCCGCCCGCTACCTAAGGGCTTGCTACTCCAAAAATCCCTTCTTAGTGGTCAATTGTTCCTTGTTCAAAATATCAGACTTCTATACCGAGAGGTTTCGGCTGTGCGTTAATCAATGAGTCACCAAATCACTATTGGAGGGTAGTTTGGAAAAAATTATAATGCCAAACTTATTTACTTGACCATATACGTGTTTGTGCTAAGTTTCAAGTTTATAAACCCAAGGAATAAGATTTTTCATAGAAACGTTATGACCCCTTTTTACCCCCTTAGGGGTTGAATTTCCAAAAAATCTTTTTTTAATGCTCACTCCCGTCAGTAAAGGAAGCTTTGTTCAAAATATTAGACTCCTACACCTAGCGGTTATGGCTGCGCGAAAGTCAATCAGTCACCCAATCGCAACCCCCTAAATCACTATTGGAGGGTAGTTCGGAAAAAATTATAATGCCAAATTTATTTACTTGACCATATACGTTTTTGTGCTAAGTTTCAAGTTTATAAACCCAAGGAATAAGATTTTTCATAGAAACGTTACGACCCCTTTTTACCCCCTTAGGGGTTGAATTTCCAAAAATCCTTTCTTAGTGCACCCCTACATATCTCAAGGAACCTACATGCCAAATTTCAGCTTTCTACGACCAGTAGTTTCGGCTGTGCGTTGTCTGTCAGTCAGTCAGTCAGTCAGTCAGTCAGTCAGTCAGTCAGTCAGTCAGTCAGTCAGTCAGTAACGGAAGAGTTTTATATACATATATAGATGACTGTACGCTGCGCACTCGTCGCGCTCTACCTCAAAAACGGTTGATCGTATAAAAAAAAAGTTTAGACAAAAGTTGTAAAAAATTTTATACTCTACAACTTTGATATTGGTGAAAATATCATCTAAGCAATAGGAACCGAGATATTCGGGAAAAAATGTTTTTCGTGACCTTTGACCTTGAATATCTTAAGACGCGGACACGATAGAATATGTGACTTTTGACACAATATTTAGAGCGACCAAACAAAGGCTCTCACCAATTTTCAGCTTATTATCTTTCATTCCGAGGTGAAACCCCTAATTTGACTGGGCTAATTATAAAATATATAATTGTAATAACAACTTACAATACATCATTATTAGATAAATTAAATCTGAAATGTTACTAACATAGTTTTAAGTAACACTAACTTTATTAAGTCATGGTAACTCGAATAAAGAATTTTATTATTATTATGCACTTGTAAATATTATTTTCAAATGTTCAAACGCTGCACCAGACGTAGGTGGTAGAGATGCCAATTGAACACCGGTTTTTTTGGCTGTACCCTTTAGAAAAGAATTAAACTTTATTTTTTCTCTTTCGACTCATTTGCTACCATACCGCAAATTAAACAATTTTTTTCCCAGTCGAAATTTATGGAGATACTACTTCGCAGTTTCTTTTTAGGTGGAGACTGTGCAGAATCTTCTTTTGCCTGCTTTTTTTGAATCTCAATATATTATTTATTAATATATTTCTGTCTGCATATTGCATGAGCATATACAAAATGAGATTCTAAAAATCTAATTAAGCCATCTTGTCGCTCATTTGAAACAGCTCTCAAAGTTGCGACTCCTCTGGCAATTTTTATTACATCTCCTAAATCTGAGCTACAGCCTGAACCAGAACCCAATTTATCATTATTATTATACATTCCAAGTTAGTATAAAATCTTCTTTTAACCATTGCTTTGTCATATAGGCTTTATAATGTTCTCGTCTTCTGTTTGCTTCCGTGTGATATAAGACCAACCGTTTATAACTTCAGATGGTGGTAGTAAAGGGAGTACAGCGCTCAATGCTACTTCCCGGATTTTTGCTGGATTGCTCGATTTCGTGATTTCAAGATCGCGCCCTTTTCGCCAAATAGCCTTGTTAAAATGATAGTAACATCCGCTCACTATTACAGATGGAAAAACTTTAGCAATGGCGCTCATAGCTGCTTTTTCATAATCAGTTTTGTATTTTGTAGGATTCCATTCAGGTTTATTGACATTGTTTGAAAAGCAGTGTTTGGGGCGGCGATCTTGTTCTTCGGGACTTTCAATAAATATTTTATTCGTTTTTATAATTATTTATTTATATTCGTATATTATATTACAGAAAATAAAGAAAATATGTGACTCAAAATAACGCTGTTTTTTGAGTGACGTTTAAATTTTCCGCCGCGCGCGTCATGACGCCACACGTCTCCGTCACTGCGCCAATAGATGGCGCTGGCGGTAACAGACATATTGACATGTCATGTGTATAGTAATTAGTTAAAGAAATACTTAAATACTCACTTTTATCCTGATACGCCCTTTACACATTTTCCTTCTCTGACTACACTCCCATATTGAAAGACCAGTATTGTACTGTTTTTTCTTATAAAATTGATGTCCTGCTCGAAGCAGAATGTTTCCAACTCCTCTTTGTATTATCACAAAAGACGATTCACCCAAACTGGCACATGCACTATACCCAGACATTATTTGTAGTATTTAACAACAGTGAGTAACACAACGGGTGGAACGAACGAAGTTTATGTTAGGAAATGTATCGTCAGTTAAAATAATATGTTTCTACCTACATTTTGAAAAACAAAACTATCCTCTGTGTTGCCGTAGAAAAAAAATTCTGCGATTTGTATAAAATTTAAAAAAAAACGATCGGTGTTAATTTAAATTAATAAAAAGTATGTGATTGTATCTATAAAAGGAAACATAATGTTGATTTTTAAAATTTGATTCTATATAACTCTCTTCTGACATTTTTATTTAATAATAAACTACTATTACTACTTGGAATAATCGAAAATACCGTATGTTAGTCAAAAGTAATAATATACTTTCAATATTAACGTAAATGGCAAGAACATATAATGTCGTTACATCAATATTTCTTGAAACAAAAACACAGCTTGGTTACTGTAATAAACACACTTCGGGCTCATGAGTTGGTTGTTGGAAATCCTTAACTTTTGCTTTAAAGCAAGCCATCTGATATTTTTTTTTGTTAACTTTAATTATCGGTGTTTCATGACTTAAAACTCTACTCGACTACGGCGGAGGTCACCAATTTTCTCTTAAAAGCTGGTGTCATAATTGCTGTCCACGGGGCAATAAAGGTTAAGATATTAAACACTATATACTTAAACATTAAATTTATAACTAGAATTGATTGTATCACCTTCCGATTGATTCACGTTTTTAACTGCTGCGCCGTACAAATCATCGCACCATTTTTTCCACCTTGCTTTTCCAAGCATTTAAAGCATGATTCTGTATTGCTATCGTCACTAGACTCATCGTACTCCTTCGATTAATGTAAAAAGTTGTTCATCAACCGGTGGTATCTGTTCTGTATGTAATCGTGTAGGATTGCTCGGGAAGGCGGGCTGTCGGCCGGTAACGCCCCCTGCGTGACTGTCCCCGACCCTCTCACCCCTTCGATCGCGTGCTGTCTGTCCCCCACCCCTTACAATTTCAAAATGGCGCCCAAAATCTCGTAGTCATCCATGAGTAGTGTAATTCAGAAAAGTATAAATCTGGAATGATATTTTTTTTATAATTTCCTAGCGGACCCGACAGACTTCGTCCTGTCAAAAAGATTGGGAATGTGACAGTTTTTTGTTTTTACATATTTCATAGTCGGGTCAAAAAAATCTCCTGAACATCCTCACCCTGGTGATAGGGCTTTGTGAATAAGAAATAATTAATTATAGTAAATGTAAGCATTTAAAAGTACTTAAGTAATCGCTTTAATCATGTGAATAATAAATATTAACACAACTCTGTTTCATTTTTATTGTAGTGTTTTGTGATGTACAATGTTTTTGTTTGATTACCTGGCGCATAGACAAAAAAATCTGATAGCTTTCCAACACGGGAACAGTCAACATGCAATTGATCTTGTGAGAAACATGGTTATCCAGATGAACACAAACATTAATGATTGCCCTGGGACTTGTTTATCGTCATAGAAAAAGCAAGCCGAACTGCAAGCTGCAGTCGATTAAAGTCAAACGGCTCATCAGTCGGAATCATTGGGATGCGCGGTATGAGAACGTCTTCTCCTTTATACTTTCCTATCAGTATAGTTGCTTCCTTCTATCGCGTTTTTAGTATTTTTTTTATCGCTAACTGCGTTTTAATTGCAAAGGCGCGGTTGGTTAATATCTCGATACATTTTAACTACCGATCTAACTTTTAATTGAAGATTGTGAGGTGGCAATCCTGGCAAATTCAGCGAGTTTAAAAATTCCGTTGGGTAGTTGGCTACATTATTTTGGTTAGTAGCCGAATCAACTGATTTATAAGGGTTGGTATAGGGTAGGCATGTAATAACTTTGATTGCGTTTCTGAAATAGGAGTTTAATTTATTAATATTTTACAAAAATCAGATGTAGAAATTACAATATAATTGTGATAATATTCACCTGAAATAGGAGAAACAACATCCAAAGCTTTTTTCACCAGCAAATTGAAATTAAATTGACAACTCCTGTCACAGTTTAAATAAAATTTTAAACCATAGAGGTTTCTGACATTCATAAAGAAAAATAAACCTAATAAAGAGGTGGTACTCTTTACAGAACCTTGAATCGCCTGTAATTTGTTCTTCAATTTTAGAATTTAATTCATTTACATGTATTTTTTTTGCAGCCAATATAGCTTGATCGGTCAACCAATCATGATTTCTATAATTTTGAGAAACATCTGGAAAGACCTACTGATTAAGTACATCTTGTGTACACCTTTGGAAGAAGTTACAAGTCTTTGCGGCGGAAATTTGGAGTCAAAATTATAGACCGAAACATTGCAGTTATCTTTAATTTGGGTGGTTAACGACTTTTTAGAAGCCAAATTCTTATCTACATGCAATATCCTGTAGGGGAAGGTAAGGAGACGTTCCCAGGCACTTAGCGAGTTCTCTCGGGCAGCAAGGCGAATGCATCCAGCTAAATACTGGGCCACAAGTGGCCGCTTACCTTTAAAAAACCGTGCCTGGGTGCACAGAGGACACCTCTCCAGGATGTTCAAGGAAGGTTGGCATGAGCTCTCCTGTGCATTGCTGCTTAACAATGGCATAAGAACTTATGGAAATAGGGTGTGCACTTAAAAACACAAAAACTATACAATAATAAAACAATAAACACAATTTGATATATTATAAAAAAAAATCAAAAATGACAAAAAAGGCGCAGCCGCCCGGGGCACTGCAACGCGCGCATCTTGGTGGCGGTGCCCTAGCGACCGTTGCTGGGACACCCGCAGGCAGGAAATGGTGTGGCGTCCGTACGTTGGTTTAATGCTCTAAGGTACGCGCCCGCCGGTTTTTGATCAAATCTTCTTTTGATTCGGCGCGGGGAATAGTCAGTAATATAAATGTAAGTAGAAATATGCGTGAATGCGTGCGGGATCTTTGTTTTATTATAATTTAATTGGTATTTTTATTTATAAAATTTTATTTTGCTTGACATGTGTTGTCATGTCATAGTCAAGGCGATAGATAGATTTGTTTGATCAATCGTGTTAGATAACGTTGGTAAAAAAAGAAAAGGGCTGTTTTCAGGGACTGTCCGGCAATTATTCGATTTTTTTCTCGCCGTAAAAGCTATCCTTGAACTTCGACGAACATTAAAAGAATAAGCCAAATTGGTCCAGGCGTTGTTGAGTTATGCGCTTACTAAAACATTTTGCCGTTCATTTTTTTATTATAAAGACGAAAGAGAAAAAATGTTCTTCTTGAAAACTATATCAATACTATGCAAAACATTCATAAAATAAATTAACGAATTGCGTGTCTTAGTCGTTTAGTGTTTAGAGAAATAACCGAAGCGTAACTCCTTGCCTGATATTAATTTATAAAAGTTTATTTAATTTGCCCCCCACGAATTTGGCCATCACTGAAATCGAATTATGACCGTAAGTTTCAAAAGAGTTTTTAAATCCTTCAACAATATGTTATTATATCATGATTTAGCTCAGATTTTTGTTGAGCTTTCAGCTAAGCTAAGCTTTATAACAAAATATACTGAATAGCTTGAGAAATCAAGCTATTCAGTATATTTTGTTATACCGAGATTTCGAATTTGAGCTGTATATCGACCGATGATTGCTGCTGCATCTGATAACACCGAATAATTATTCCGGAAAGATCTTTTAGTTGAACATCCATCCGCTATTATATCAATCATTTATTGTGCCTTCACAGTTGACACTTGCAATTGTTTTAGCATATTCTGCCTCTTCAATCCCGATTTAACCATTTTTTCTATAACTACCTTATTTATAAACATTTTTGCCTGTTAAACTACTCTATATGTGTTGTGTCCAACTGTGGATTGCAGTACGCTAATTGATTGTTTGATATACATATATAAGATGACCAATATTTCTGTGATTCATATGACACCGTCAATCAAACACAATTGAGTTTCTCTGTAAGAAAAGATTTATTGTTTTATTTTACATGCACACAAAGTGATTCACAGTAGAAATTTAGTTTCAAAACCTTACATAACTGTAAGAAAAGAAACGACATTTAAGGTTATTAAACAAGATGTCAGTTCCTTAATCACTATTTTAAAAATATCCTTTAATGTACGAATTAACAATACTTAGTATTTAGATTACCGCGAGACAAATGACGAGACGACTTTTAGGTTATTTATTTTACCACAGACTACGAAAGCTTTAATTAGTGCAGCTCGATGACGTTCGTTACGCGGGAGATTTAAATAATAGAAAATCATATTTTCTTTACACATATATTAATTGCACAATCTATATTTTTGTCTCGACTCAGCTATATTTATGATAACAATAAACACTTACGGTTTGACTGAAAAAACGCGAATAACTTGTTTGACAACTTTGTTCTTGATACTGTAAACAACTCTACTTACCCTTGGATTTTGTTTCCTTTCATCAGTTTCAGGTTTGTAATATTTTTTTTATACAGACATTTTTTACGTTTGCGATCCATTGTAGTGTGTAATAGTCGTGAACAGCAATATTGTTATATCACATTATACCTTTAAGACAATAAACCGGATATCGAATCTAAACAGACGCGTTTTTGCACCTTCTACCCTAGACTACCTGATCACGCCACACCATAAAAAATTAAATATTTATATATTTGTAATAATCTTAATAGTAGCTTACTTAAGAAATAAAATTTCATTTCCATAGCCAAAACTTTAAGCAACACGTCCTCTAGACGTGTTGCTTAAAGTTTTGGCTATGGTTTTATAGTCGGCCGCCTGCCTGACACTAACCCTCTTTGGGAATGCGATTGTTGGTTGTTTACCCGCCACCATTCGGGTGACCCAAGTTGCTTGGTACAGTGCACTGGGTCTTAAGGTCCATTAGTCGCCTTTTACGACACCCAGTGGAGGATATGGGGTGGTGCTATTCTTTATATCCGGACACCACACGGAATTTTTTTTATGGGACTTCATAATTATATTAAAATTAGTCCCAAGTCTGTTGGTGCTTGGGACAGAGCCCATACAATTTTTTGCATACTCCTTTGGTCATAAATTAGAACATATTAGCCAATTTTACGAGCCCAATTTTCACCTCTCTCGACAATGGCCAAATTGGTAAAATTCGATATTGTTTACATTTTAGGTTATTTGAGTTATTCAAGTAACAAAATATTTTTAGAGGCTTTGTTTTTTACATAAGTCTTGACGAATGAGTCAAATGCACTTGCGCTCTGCAGATGAGGTTTTGGGTAGGTACATAACAAGTGCTTAGACTTGAGGGGTTTTGGGTAGGCACATCACAAGTGCTTAGACTTGAGATTAATTTAATTGATCTAACTGAATAACTCAGCTGAAAACTATGTTTTTTAGAGCTTCCATACATGAACCCCTTCAAGCAGTGGTATTTGACAGCTGCACGGACAGTTGGTACATATTTCTTTAGTTTTGGATGACTGCTTGTAAAGTTGACTGAAGCAATCCACCATGCTGCTTTAAGGGGTCCGTGTACAGACAACTAGACAATACTGATATATAGATATTAGATCAATACTGGCTTACATTTTGTTAATATTAGGGGATTTAATGGAATAGTAGGTATTTTTAAATAAAACAAAGAACACATTATTTTGTTGAATGGTTTTATTATTAATCACCTTCTTCATTATTATCATAATATAATAAAATATTATCTAAAAAATGTGCGGGAGGTAATTGAGTACCTTGGTGCCGGGCCCAACCAAGATACCATATTATGCTCATGGTGTGGGCACAGCAACCAACCGTTCTTTTGCCAACGATACAGGTGCAATAATATTGGATTATAGCATCTCTTTCACTTACACAGCTGTCGACAAATATGTAGACAAAATACACCCTACTACTTAACTCTGCCCTCGTAAATAAAAACACAGTATCTCAAGAAATGTCATTTTGAGATAATGGCGGTTAAAGTTTCATAACTAAAACATGACGTTGTGAAGAAACTATTATAGTTACATAAGAGTGTTTTTTTTCTATGAAACAAAAGTGACTGAACTTGATGTTTATATATTTAAAATTGCTGAATGACGATTAAATAATTAATAAAATGAGATAATGTGTTATAATTAATGAATTATTTTAAAATATTTCGTAAAATTTAAGCTTAATCACAGTATCTAAGTGGTTACTGTGTTTTAGTCTACTTTTATTTATTACTGTGTTTAAAGCATGTAAAGATACTAGTCTCTTAATAATGCCAAGCAGTAACTTTAATGATACTGTGTTTTAAGCTATTTATCACATCCTCAATGATTTGGAATATTAATCTAGTAAGTGATATGCTGTGATTTAGGCTAGGTAGATACCGATTTACTTTAAGATGTAGTACAGTATTTAGATATACTGTGTTATAAAGCTAACCCTTTGCCATTTGTGTTATTTTTTTATTTTTGTATAATGATCAGGATATTATTTATAAAGATATAAGGGACATTAAATATGTATATATTAGGTATATTAAATTAAACTCTAACGATTTTATGTTATTTTAATTATTTAATCAGTCTTTTAAATCACAATATCGTCAATCGGTCAAATTAATCATATATTTTACATTGTAAAATTGAAAATACAAACTGCTCTTTGTCTGATTGATAACATAAAATGAGATCAAAATGTTTCATAAAATGTGTACTCTCAGTATTAAAAAAAAACAAAACAAACTCGTGCTAAGCTTTCCTTAGAACAAATTTAACTATAAAATCACAACTTAAATCAAATTTAATCACAACCATTATCATTAGTCAAATCAACCGACAAATCATTTTCAGGCAATGTTTGCCAAAATGCCAGTCGATTCGAAGGCATTAAAGGTCCCAATTTTGTTATTATGTCTATCTTTCTTTGGGTACTAATTCCTCGCGGTGCAGTCTTTTTAATAGGTGCAGGCAAGCCAGACTTTTCAAATTTGTTTTTCAAAAACTGTAGTTCAGTATAATCTGGCTCCGCAAAAGATTTTCTTATGTATAATTAGTATATATATAACGTTTCGAAAAACTTGTACTCGAAGACACACGTTTGAAGAAAATACAATTATCTGCATTAGTTGGAGTATCAGATACAACCATTTTGCGGATCCTGCACGGCCACCTGGGCATGTCAAAAGTCAGCGCAAGATGGGTGCCGAGAATGCTCACGCCGCTTCAAAAACAGCAGCTCGTCGACGCGTCTAAGAAATTTATGGAGGTGTGTGGAGACGAACCTGTGCAAATTTTGGAGCGGATTGTTACTGGAGATGAAACATGGGTTCATCACTTCGAACCTGAATCAAAACAGGAGTCCATGCAATGGCACAAAAAGGGTCCATCACCTCCCAAGAAATTCAAAGTGTCAGAATCGGCTGGAAAGTTGATGGCCACAGTTTTTTGGGATTGTCAGGGAATATTACTCATTGATTATAAAGAAAAGGATACCACTATAACCGGAGAGTTCTACGCAATGATATTGGAAAAGTTAAAGGAGGCAATTAAAGAAAAACGTCGAGGAAAATTGGCCAAGGGTGTGTTGCTTTTGCAAGACAACGCGCCGGTTCACAAGAGGCGAGTTGCCGTGGCTGCTCTGCACACGCATGGATTCGAACCACTTGTTCACCCACCCTATAGTCCAGACCTGCCCCATAGCGATTTTTATTTGTTTCCAAATTTAAAAAAAGAGCTAAGGGGAAGGAAATTTCCCGACGATAACGAAGTGAAGGAGGCAATTTCGGCGTATTTTCAGGCCAAAGACAAAAAATATTTTTTCGATGGTTTAGAAAAATTAATTCTTAGATCGAATAAGTGTATTAGACTTAAGGGTTTATATTTATTTTTCCTTTTCAATATGATTAAATTGAAAAGGAAAAATAAATTTATGGTCACATTTTATTATTGCGATTTGCGAATTGCCCTTTCATTCCGCGAACTTTTAGACCTCTCCTCGTAGTTCTAGTTTTCTAGTTGCTGCGTGTAAATGTTTATTCGCTAGACTTAGATGCTCTGCCACATACCGGCTTGCGTTCGCCACTTATACCCAGGTGTTGAGCTTATTAGTAGTGTGATTTTTGTTGAATCTCACTACGTACTGCGGCTATTATATTGTCGCGGTGAGGAGGCGTACGTAGTTTTACGACCATTGGACGAGGTCTGTTGTTCTTCTGGTTTAGCTTAGCCACTCTTGTAGCGTTAAGGATCAGTCTTTTTTGTAGTCATATTTTTCACCAATTTTTTCTTATTGCTTGCCTCTTTTTAACCAACTTCAAAAAAAGGAGAAATCTATATGTGATAGTACGAAACATATATTGCGTTTAAATTCCGTTTAAAGGACCACTAAAGGAATTTTAAACGGTTCTACCAAATACGTAGCGTTTGATTGTAATAATGTTCGATAGAACTGTTTGCTCAACGGAGCTTTTCAAAGTATTACACCGTCCATATTTCAAGATATTATTCAAAAAGTGTACTTGCAAAATTCACTTCACAAGCAGCAGGCCCCAGTCCGCTTCTGTCTTCAAAATGAACTTTGTCGCCGGGGGATATAATCACACCCGTGTATCACAAACAGCGCGATTAAGAAACCCTTTACAACGCCATCTCTTGACGGAAAGTGGAACGCCATTCAACGACTTCATATGTGTGACTACTCCCAAAAAGATGTCGTTGTTGGTAAATAAAATGGTCGTCAAAGCCTTAAAGGCTTTCATTCTTGTAGATAAATTGACCCGATAAAGTGGGGATTGGTAATATTTTTTTATGTAGCGAATAGCTTTAGTCGTATAATCCTGACTGTTTGAAAAGCAGTGTTTGGGGCGGCAATCTTGTTCTTCAGGACTTCAATGATAATTTTATTCGTTTTTAATAATCATTTATTTATAATCGTTTATTAATTACAGAAAAATATGAAAAATATTGTGAAAATATGTGACTCGATACAACGCTATTTTATGAGTGACGATCGAATTTTCCGCCGCGCGCGTCATGACGCCACACGCCTCCGTCATTGCGTCAATAGATGGCGCTGGCAGTAACACTGACGGGAGTGGTCGTCACTCCGTCAGGACTAAGATGTTATTTAAAATGAATTATAAAAATGTTAAAATTTTATATAAAATAGCAATAAGAATTTAATTTTGGCTCTAGCAGGGGAGCGCCGGGTTTCGATCCCGGGACTTCTCGCAACAAGGCGAGCGCTCTGCCATCTGAGCTACGCTCCCATAGAATGTATTGGCGAATTTACGGTTCCTATGAAGTTGGCGGGCACCAAATAATTACAAAATATCAAGTTGTGCTATCGTGTCATGCAAAAAACTCAAGGGATCTGTTAATGTTTGTCATTTACACGTAATAACGCAGTACTTTGTGTATTTTTGTTAACATAATTTATTACAACATCTGAGGTGCACACGATTTTTGGAATATTTAAATAAAATAATTGTTATTTTTTATGGTCGACAACAACGTTGCCTGCCTGATGTAATACATTGACTTTCAGATACAATTAATGAATAATCATAATTTTAAGACACAAACATAACTTCGTTAATTTAAGCCACGAACAATAAATATAAATCCTGATTATTCAAAAGCAAAAAAGTCACAAAATATAATAAATGGCATATTGAAATTTTAGGTAGGGCAGAATAATTAAAAATGCAGAGAATCATTCATAAATATTATATTATCTTTTATATTAGATATTTGGTAAAATAAGTTATTTCTATAACTGTCAGAGGCAGAATGAAAAACAAAATCAAAAGAAAAAAAACAAGGTGGTATCTCGATTGCTTAGGCAATACAGACACCCTCTTTGCAATATTAATGAAATAAATCAACAAATATAATGATTAATTTTAGGAATCTAAAACAAATAAATCAACAAGCCCCCTCAAAAATTAATTCTTAAAGAAATAAAAATTTAACTGCCCAATATAGAACTATATCACTTTCAAGTAGGTCTGGGAAAATAATGCCTCAACATTTGTTGTTCGGATAAGGGAAAACCCAGAAAAACTTTATCAGATCATTTCATTATAATAAGTTCGACAGATATATATAACAGCATAGTTAAGTTAATAATAAACAACAATCATCACCACCAATGCAAATACATATTATATACATACACATTATTGTAAACCCATATTCCGCCTCATTTCAAGAAACCTAACTGCAGACAAGGGCTTTGTCAATGCATCTGCAAGTTCTTAACCTGTGGGAATGTAATTTAGCCTTATTACATTTTTCTCTGTCTTTTCTTTGAAAAAATGATAAGTAGGTAATATCTATATGTTTTGTTGTTCTTTTTTTGTTTTACATAATAAACGTCAGCGAGTATTATAACTTATTGTATATTGTAACTTATCCGGATTGTAATGCTCTTTGGTAAACCACATTTTTTGTTTTTTGGTCTGATGTTAAAACAATCAAAGCGGATGGTTTCCCAACTCGTGAACACGCAACGTATAACTGCCCATGTGAAAAACAATGGTTTTTTATTTATCCCGCAAACACTAAGCGATTGGCCTTGCGACTTGTTAATTGTCATAGCGAATGCAAGGCGAACCGGAAATTGCAATCGTTTAAAGTCAAACGGGAGATCACTCGGAATCATTGGTATTCCAGGAATACACACATTTTCACCTGCGTACTTACCGTTAATATTGATTGCCTCAATCAAATTCGGCATAAGTCTTTTCACCGCAAGTCGAGTACCGTTGCAAAGTCGCGGTGGATTCAAATTACGCAATGTCATAATAACTGAACCAACTTTGAGTTGCAAATTATGTGGAGGGAATCCTGGTAACTCCGGAGAGTTCAAAAACTCCACTGGATAATTAACCACATCATCGGGATTTCGCCAATGATTTTTGACTGAATGGTGAAGTTCAGTGCGTGCACATCAATATTCTTTGCAGCGAGAATTGCTCGTTGGCTTAACCAATCATAATTCTGATTATCTGTAATGTTTGGGAAAACGTTTTCAATTAAAGCTAATTGGGAGTCTACAAATTGGCAAAAGTCGTTGGTGAGAGTAATAAATCCAGTTGTCGCAGCAACTGGGACTTTTCCATTCTTAACAGCTAACAATTGTTTGGAAAATTGTGCAGCACTTTGATCATTTTGAAGTTCAACTCTCGTGTTAGTGGTTAGTGATACTGTTTTTACATTATTCCACTAAGGTGATGCCTTCAGGCAAGCATTTAATTCATCTGCAGGCGTTCTACGGGGAATTACTGGCAAAGTCTGCCTACTGACTTATCTGCCCATTTGGAAGTTGCTGATTGCGTCATTGGCATTTTCTGACGCAATACCAAACACAGCCATGTCACTGCCTTTTGTGACGTACAGTCTAGAGCCATAAGTCCAGTAGCACATCAAGGATCATATTCGCTTGCATGCTACTGCGTATACATGTGTGCGTGACGTCAACGCAAACATTTCACCGTCATACAGTATAACTACAAGAAGATGACAGTGTGTGGGTAATCCTAGACAAAGATAAGAATATATCTGTATTCTTTCCTATTAGTGTGGAATGACTTAGTCAACAAGTTAATTTTCAAATCTACCTACAACATATTCACTATTTTATAATTTAACTAAAACTACCTCATAATTTCTGCGGTGTCTTAATGAACTATTATATAAATTTGATCACGTGTAACAATGTGTGACTTTGTGTGGCAGTCGGTTCGAATCTCAAGTGATTTGTCAGATCGCTTTTATTTTTCTTTGCTCTTTTATTACTTATGAACGACATTATTATATATTTTTGAATTAATGTTTTTATAATAAGTTGTGTATAATATTTATTTATATATTATATAAATATATACTTAAATTAATATTATTACATAAATATATAATAAATCATAACTTTAGGTTCAAATAAAACAATAATAGGTAATTTGAAAAAACATTTATTTATGTGTATTTGTTTTTATAATAATTTGTGTATAATATTTATTTATATATTATATAAATATATATTTAAATTAATATTATTACATAAATATATAATAAATCATAACTTTAGGTTCAAATAAAACAATAATAGGTAATTTGAATAAACATTTATTTATATTATTATTACTTAAGTTAAAAAATATAAATATTAAGTTTGTTTTATATTTAAATAAGTGTTATTATACTTCTAACTATATGAGATTATAGCTTAATATATTCATTTTCTCAAGGAGATTCTCAAAGAGAAAAGAAGATTGAAGCGTAATCCCAATTTTACAATCATAAACTAACTAACGTAAGACTTTATTATGACCAGTACGCCCACGGTAATAAACACAGCGTATTATTCAATATTTAGTATAGCCTCCATTATTTTCAATGCAGCTAAGCAGACGTCGCCGCATGGAGGCCACAATATTTGCATATAGATATATTTAAACTGCTCAGGATATCTCTCATCTCGTGCTTCCCATTTTTGAACCAATAAACCCCATACATTTTCAATGGGGCTTAGATCAGGGGAACGTGCTGGCCACGGAATAACTTTAATGTCAGTATGCTTGCTAAACCACTCTTTTACAACACTGGCACGATGTGTCGGACAATTATCTTGAAAAAAAGTTAGTTCACTACAGTCTTCTATGGGGTTAACATTAGATACGCACAGTCGGTAGCATTATGTCACTTAAGACTTCGGCGTAATTAGAGCTATTCGCACGCGCAGGTATAAATTCCAATTCACCCGGCCCTTGAGCACTAATCCACCGCCACATGTTCACAATTATTCTACTGTTTCATATTCTTCGATCATGACACGTCACTGAGTCGGGTTAATAAGCGGTGGCTAACTACCTTTTCTCTCGAGCCCAACGGCTCACTGCATTTCTGTAAAAAACGAAAATTTTATTATTATCTTGCAACATGTGAATAAATAAAAAAATATAGACCACAACAATCATAATTAAATTAATAAAAAAATACTTACACAGCCGGTTTGATTTGAAATTTGAGAAATGTTTACAGTAAAGCAGAAATATTTAAATATTTGTATTTTAATAGACAATATTTGCCCTGGCATCAATAGCAATATTTGCTTGCATTTTGATTAAAGATAATCGAACAACACACTAATCGCAATAATAACACAAACTCTCTGAACAAAGTTTTCGAACAAATGAATACGTCTATGCGCCCCACCAGACAGTCGCGGTCACGGTTGCGACAAAACAGGTTTGTCACTAAAGCATTATCGTTATATCGCGCTCTTTCTGACTAGGTAATGATGAAAGAGTGCGGGAACCGTGTATGTGTGCAAAATGTAATGTGTATTTGTTATGTCAAGAGGTCGTAAGCGCCACTTGTTTTGATGCCATAAATTTGTGAAATTGCTTCTGGACTTAAGACTCCTACTGTACTTGCACAAATATTTGACTGATTTGGCCGAATGACAACTCTCAACGCTCGCATGAGTTTTGAAAATTCGTAACAGCAGCGGGCTATGTGGTACAATTAATTCATTTCCCATCTCAATCTCTTGATTTCGAACTTTAACTTTGATAGTTCGACCATCATCTTCTTTTGAACGCCGACGATAAAATGGATATCCATCGTTTCCTGTGACTGTTTCAGAAACTAACGGTCGCGGATATCGTTTTGTGCACTTTCCATCAGCCATGCAAGGCGATAATGGAATTAATGCACCGCACGGTCCATGCACCATCTGTGTCGTCACAATGTCGTGTAGATGGGGATCAGTGACAGGATCAGGAATTTCAGCAGATATGATGTCATCCACTTCATTTGAACGTAATTTGTTCAGCAACCAAATTAGGATATGAGTTTGAGTACACGTTTCTGCCATTCCACTGAGTACATATAACAACGTGTGTCACCAAAAACTAGATACTTAGTAAGCACATCCATCATAACCTTGAGTTTTTGCTGAAATACTCTGGCGATTATGTCATGGCGATCTAGCGGTTTTTGGTCCGGGTGCAACTCACGTTCAATTTCCGTCTACTTCGGATTGCATGTGAACGTAATAAATAAATCCGGAGTTCCATAATTTCGCACGTACGTCATGGCGTCTTGAGCGTATTCGTGCATGTGACGTGGGCCTCCGATATAAGATGATGGGAGAATCGTCAGACGTCCAATATTCTGAACATTACCATCTGAATAAATAGCATCACGCAAGTGTATAAAGTCCTCAGATCGTAGCTTTGTCTGATTGAATCGGATATTCGGAAACAATTACGGAATTAAATGTATTTTCTTTCTTTCTTTTTTCTTTATAAACGTTCAGTCTCGACTTTGACATACATGTCGACAGCGAATTGCTGGAATAGCCGACGGCACGGCACTTCAAAATGACATTCTCCTCATTTGTACGAATCATCATACGATACGCATAGTAATTCATTGCGCTTAGATTTTTGTTCGTTGATACGCCTGTAAATGCAAAATTAAACGGATTGTTAAAGGAAACCAATAATAGCAATAATTAGTGTGTGAATAATAATATTGTACCAGTAATTGGATCGACCATCTTCAACGTAATGTCGTATCCGTCTTGCCCTTACCAATAAATGATTGGGTATTGTAACGCATCGTACAATCGATGTGTCTCATTTACACGATGCATGATATTGCTGCTTCGCTGAACGACAATGTCTCGTGATTTAGTTGGCTCGCCAACAATAATTGCAGCAACATCATCAACGGTGGGTGCATTGAAACTTCGCACATGTTCACCTGTTGGGTTACGATCTGCTCTTATGACACATTTGTGCGTATCCGATGGCATTCGTTCTAATGATGTTTTGAACATATTAACCACAGTGTTATTAGTGTGAAAAAGATCTTGCAACTGTTCAATAATACGTCTCTTTAACTGTTGCGTTCCCTGTATATTGCATCGCACATTCAGCTGATCCACCATCGATGAAATGAAATATATTTCTTTGCTATAAACCTCACGGAGCTCGAGACCTTTCCAACAAATATGTCATTACGTACTGGCGCCGTTGTAGTGCTAATTATTAGAGATGGCGCCGCATGTGAAAAATGATTATCCCTGTTTTCCTGCTTTTCTCTTACATTTTCCCTAAATTGTCTTTGCTAATAACCTCACGGAGCTCGAAACCTTTCCAACGAATGCGAAACCATGGAAATCAGTTCGTGCGTTCTGGAGAAAAATTGACAGAGGAGAAAACACGACTTATTTTTATACAACGTTGATAAAAGCGAGAGGCATTAAATGAAACCACATATTCTGTATATCATTATAAGGCTACACAACAAAAATCAAATCAATGTAAGCAATAGTTTAGTCACAGGATATTTTTTTAGTTTTTTTTTAGTTTGAACATGCTGTATCTTCCTGATTAGGTGACTAAGTTTTATAGGCATAGTTATCTAGTTGGCTCCGGTTGGGTCCGAAACTAGTCGGGCTATCCCGATAAATACGCGTGAGTAAACCGTTATAACGTTTTAAGTATGAATCATCCTCACGAAAGTTATTATAAAAATATTGCTTACATTGATTTGATTTTTGTTGTGTAGCCTTATAATGATATACAGAATATGTGGTTTCATTTAATGCCTCTCGCTTTTATCAATGTTGTATATTAGATTAATTATAATACTAGCCTTAGTATTTTTTACTGCAGAAATATACAACGTTGATAAAAGCGAGAGGCATTAAATGAAACCACATATTCTGTATATCATTATAAGGCTACACAACAAAAATCAAATCAATGTAAGCAATAGTTTAGTCACAGGATATTTTTTTAGTTTTTTTTTTAGTTTGAACATGCTGTATCTTCCTGATTAGGTGACTAAGTTTTATAGGCATAGTTATCTAGTTGGCTCCGGTTGGGTCCGAAACTAGTCGGGCTATCCCGATAAATACGCGTGAGTAAACCGTTATAACGTTTTAAGTATGAATCATCCTCACGAAAGTTATTATAAAAATATTGCTTACATTGATTTGATTTTTGTTGTGTAGCCTTATAATGATATACAGAATATGTGGTTTCATTTAATGCCTCTCGCTTTTATCAATGTTGTATATTAGATTAATTATAATACTAGCCTTAGTATTTTTTACTGCAGAAATATACAACGTTGATAAAAGCGAGAGGCATTAAATGAAACCACATATTCTGTATATCATTATAAGGCTACACAACAAAAATCAAATCAATGTAAGCAATAGTTTAGTCACAGGATATTTTTTTAGTTTTTTTTTTAGTTTGAACATGCTGTATCTTCCTGATTAGGTGACTAAGTTTTATAGGCATAGTTATCTAAGAGTCATTCACCGCAAAACAACAAAATTCACGCGACGTTGCCGCTCCGCATCGTAAGTTTGCAATACAAACAAGTGCACTATTACCAAATATTTCCTTAAAAGAAAGTACAGATCACGGTCATCTCACTCTAATGTAATAAGCGTAACAGAAATAGAAATAGATCAGTCTGTTGCTATTGCGCGGGCGACGGCGGCGGTGACTCGGATAAGTAGGTTACATTGTTTAGTGCGAAGACGCGTCGCTTCCGGGGTGCACGTTACGCAATTAAGCACAAATTATTGTCGCTCACGCGTCCGTTTTTCAATATTCTCTAATATTGTTAAGTTTTTATTGTGATAGGACACCAAACTTCTTATTCTAAGATAGTGATTTATGTTGTGACAGGACAAGTTAGTTTAAGTTTAGTTGTGTGTGCAGTTTTTAATAATTTTGTAAATTAGGTACGTAAGACATCCATAATGCCTCGTGCTACATACACTGCTTTTTTTTGTGGGGTGTTGTGAAAGGTGAAGTGTATGCAACAGACGTGAATACCGTAGAGGAACTTAAAAACCGAATTATTTTAGCGTTTCATAAATTAAAAAATTCAACAAACAGAGATTTTATTGCACGATTAAATAACAATATTTTACGTCGTTATAACTTGTGTATTAATGCAAACGGCGGACATTTCCAACAATTGAAGATTTAATGTGTAAGTATAACAATGAATTATTATTGTTTATTATGATCATTGATCATACTTTCCAACGATACCTACACCACTTGTTTACATTATCGTCTACATCAAACCCGGCCGCTCTGCTGTGTGTGAGCCCGCCGCACGCGCTATGCGATAGGTACAAATGCGATGTTGCCGTTTTGTTACGCAGGTCACCGCACGTCAGTGTAAATTTTTATTAAGGGTGTTTACATTTTAAGTTAATAATTAAGCTATTTAAGTTCTTTGAAAAAAGTTTTTTCGTATACTTCTTGAAAACTTTTTTTTAATAGTTTCAGATTAGCAGTAGGCACTTATAGTATATGTGGTTTCATTTAATGCCTCTCGCTTTTATCAACGTTGTATATATAAATAAATATATCGACGCTGGAAAGGCAAAATGTATTAACAGCCACTTTGGTCGAAAATGAGTTATATACATCGTTAGAATCGCCTGATTTTTCTCTTTCGAATGGTCTAGGTAACGACACAATCTGAGCACTTTCATGGCGGTTAATACACCGGTGATTTTCGACTTATTCGTATACTTTTTTGTATTAAATCCATTGATTTTTTGTCTTTGGTTTATAAAGCGTACATGATAGTAAAAAACAACTGATAAGTCATTTATACCTGCTTAAGCTTAAAACATTTTTTTTTTTAAAACACTTTAGGTACCTTTCCATTTTTCAAAAAAGTGACGCAATAAAACCTTTTACCGATTGGCAATTATTTTAAAATCTAAACTTAAATCAATTTTCTTGTCAATAAAATATATGTTTTTGTCGTTTAAAACATTTTACTTTTCTGCATGTTACAACTACTTGGACGTTAAAACAATTTTATCGAAAACATTTAATACTAAAATGGTCGATAATACAATTTTACCTGAAGCTATTCTAATGTGTTTATGGCACTTAAATTATTTTACTTCATCCAAAATTTATTGCATTTGTAAGTTAAACCTACCAAAAAGAAAGATAAATACGAAACTATGGTGGTTAGACGGTAGTTCAAGACTGTCATTCACAAAGAACGCGGCTGTTATTTCGCGCCGAGAACGTTGCGCGAGCGCTTCAGTCACCCGTGCGCTGTCGTTGAGGGAGGTCACGCTCGCTGTCGCAATACGCTCGTCGCTAATAATTTTTACAAACAGTGTTAATTGTTAAAAATGTCATCGGAACGGTGTAAGAGGATTCTGAAGAATGTGTTGTTTCCAAGGAGACTAAGATTTGACGTGGAACCAGAATGTAATGAACAGGTATGTATTTATTATTATTTATGTATTTTATAATTAATTAACCCAGGTGTTTTACAATAAGCGACCAAAATGTTTGGATTCGTATGAATACTTAACTAAAATACCTATTTTCTTTCTTACTAGAATGAAGACGTAATGGTTGAGTATTCCGGACGTCTTGAGGAAACCAACAATCTGGTACGTCTTATTTTATAGTTTTAATACCTATTGTTTTTAGTTAGGTTTATAAATTAGTCATTCAATCCATTACCTATTTTGCACTGTTTACATACCTAAACAGATGATGATAAGCTAAATAGTTTATTTATTTTATAAAGCATAACCTACCTATGTTATAAATACTTAAATAATAATATAATACATAAAGTAATTCAGAAATTAAAGAAACTAGTCGGGCTATCCTGATAAATACGCGTGAGTAAACCGCTATTACATTTAAGTATGAATCATCCTCACAAAAGTTATTATAAAAATATAATGATATAAATATCGAAAGTAACAACTTTATAGATTTACAATAAACTTTATTATTTCTTTTTTTATTACCGTGGTGGTACAATAGAAGTGTATGCGACTGTGCGAATGTGTGAATAAGGTTGTGGGTTCGATTCCCATTCGGTTGACAACTGCAATATTATTATGTATATTTTTTTTAGAAGTTATTAATTGATAGAAGGGGATAAGATTAATTGAATTAATTGAACAATTGTATACTACGTTTTTTTACACCATTTTGATCCATTTATTTAATTTCAGGTGTCTGAGGAAATCAATAACTTAGAGGCTGAATCCGAAAATATTGCACATGAGCACGATATTCCAGGAAATGTGGAGGTGCGTTACATGTTGTTTCAAATATCTATAATTAAATAAGTTGATAATATTTTATTTAGTATTTGTGTAACATAATACGTATTTTTTTAGAACATTGTATCTGCACCACTCGTACGAAGCAAAAGGATTGTGCAGAAAAGTTACGTTGATTTTTTATCAGACAATGAAGATTTTGAATGGTCATCGTCGTCGTGGGTAGGATCTTCAAATGATGAGTCCAGTGATGAAGAAAGCTCTCGTAAAAAGCAGAAATCGTATTCATTAGAAGACGGAAAGGTAGGTAACAATGGCAATAAAAAAAAGAAGAAGATTAACAAGAGAAAGGAAAGAAAACAGTTACGCAATGGAGGGAAAGAATACGCCAAAAAGGATGGCACAGTTGCTAGGGCTAAGGAAATGAAAGCTCATCCATGTCTTGATAAGAAATGTGGTAGATTATGCTATGAGATAAGTGATGAAAGGAGGCAAAGTTTGTTTGCTTATTTTCATGGTTTGGACGCAGAAAGGAAACGAGATTGGCTGACTTCAAATAGTCAAATAGAAGAAACAAAAAGAAAACGATCAAAAGAAGCGTGCAGTAAGCGTAAATTCACTTTTTTGTACTTTATTAATGAGGGTGAAGGTCGACGACAGATATGCCAAAAGTTTCTGCTTTCTACTCTTGATATTTCTCAACGTTATGTATATTATACCCTTAGTAATGCGCAATATAATTCAAAGACAGACATGAGGGGTAAACACGTACCACCTAATAAAACCAGTATGCAAGTTAAAGACAGTGTTATAAATTACATAAAAAATATACCAGCAGTTCCTTCCCACTACTGCCGCAAAGATTCGACGCGTCTCTATTTACCACAAGAATTTAAAAATTTGAGTAATCTTTACCAATTATACAAAACAGATTTTAGCTCTAAAGGCGAGGATTATGTAGGTGAAAAGATTTTTAGAAATATTTTCACTCAACATTTTAATATATCATTCCACGTCCCAAAAAAGGATAAATGTCTTAAATGTATATCTTTTAAAATAATCCTGATGGATTCGCTTTAGAAGAAAAACTAGCTCACGAAAAGGAAGTTGTAGATTCCAAAAACCGTTTTAAGTACCATCAGGAAATAACAAAACAGAATCCACAAACTTTATGCGTATCTTTTGATTTGCAGAAAGTATTAAACACGCCATACGGTGAGAGTATGTTATTTTATTATTCTCGCAAATATTCGGTGTACAATTTGACTGTATACGAAATTCAAACCAGGGAAGTTTATTGCTACTCCTGGGGAGAGGCTGACGCTAAAAGGGGAGGTAATGAGATTGCGACCATTTTAAATAATTATATTAATATTGTGGACCAGCGTCAAACAGTGAGGCATTTACTTTTTTATAGCGATTCTTGCTGTGGCCAGAATCGAAATAAAATCGTTTTTGCTGCTGTTCACACGGCGTTACAATCTTGTGAATTTATAGAAACAATACAAATGAATTTTCTGATACCAGGTCACACTTCTATGCCGGTAGATAGCGTTCATGCCGTCATAGAAAGAAGTGTAGAAAATTCTGTAATTTATGCTCCATCACAGTGGGCAACCGTATTTCAACTGGCTAGGAAAAACCCTAAGCCCTACAACGTTGAAATAATGTCCCATCAAGACTTTAATTCGTGGGATTCAATTTCAGAAAAATATTTTAAAGTTAATTTAGTAGGTAAGATAAGTAAAATTAGGATTATCACATTTAAAAGAAATTACTTATCCAACATTTTTGTTAAATTTAGTATGGATAATACAGCAGAAACTGAAATAATTGAAGTGTTGGGTAAAAATAAGCGGCCAGGTGATGATTTATACAAAAATCGTCTTCCTATACCTAAACAAAAACACGCTGATTTAGTAAAACTTTGCAAAACTTTTGCAATCCCGCGTAGATATCATGAGGAGTACCTTAATTTGCAAATGTGCAATACCAAAGAAAGTTTACCAGATAGTGATATAGAAGATGTTGAAAATTGATTTTTTTTAATGTCTTGGATATATTTCCTAAGTGATTATTTTAATATAAGATGTTGATTATTGTTTTTTTATGTTAGTGTATCTTTTTCAAAAGTGATGTTATATTTTATACTAATAAGTTACAGAAGATGTTGATTTTTATGTTTCCTAATGTCTTGGATATTTTTCTAAAGTGTAATTGTTTTTAATTTTGTATTTGATTAATCTAAATACAAGTACTTATTAACTCGTGATATCTGATCTCTGATATCTCAGAAATGTGTGGTTTTATATTTTGTTAATGCATAAAGTTGTATGTTGCATATATTATTTATTTCGTGATATAAAAATATATATTTGTGTTATTTAGTTTTACCCGTAACTTCCATTATTCATTAATATTGTGAGATAATACTTAGGGCTCCCACACATAAACACGTTACGACGTCGCGTCGTACAACGATGCGGCATCGTTTCACGATACGACGTCGTGTCGTGGAAATCTACGATGAGCTTCGTAAAAAAATACGACATCGTAACGTAATGTGCCACGCACGATATACGGCACGATGCCGTCGATATAGCGAGGTGGTGTTTTAGTTCGTTCCGAAAAATGGACCGCACTAGACGCATTCTGCGGGACGCTGCTCGACTAGGGTAATTGAATGATCGACTTCAATAACATCCGTCATCTTTAAATTTTGAATAACAACTGCGCAGGATTGCATCGTGAGTTTCTAACGTCACGACGTCGTATCGTGCATTGACACGTTACGACGTCGTGACGTAGATTTCCACGACGTGACGTCGTATCGTGAAACGACGCCGCATCGTTGTACGTTGCGTCGTCGTAACGTGTTTATGTGTTTGAGCCCTTAAAGCCTAGCGGGTATATTTAGCTTAATGCAAGATAAAACACTTTAGCTTCCATGGTCTGACTTGACTGGGTCTGATAAAACATTTAACTTAGACGTGTTAGTATGCTGTACAGAAGATAACACATTTTTCCAGCTCATTTTATGCTGCTTTTTGATCGTTAAAACACGTTTTACCTGAGCACGGTGAGTACGGTCAACTGACTTAAGTCAATTTTACCTAACTAAGATTATGTACTGCATTGTATTAACTCCAAAATCTTGGACACGAAGAAACCTAGATTTTTTTCTATTATTACATTTCATAGTAAACGTTATTCGTAATAACTATTTTGATTTTCAATGAAAACGCTCAAGCAATTAATTAGTTATGATTTTTTTTGCAATATTTGAAACTTCAAATCGCTCTACTCAACAATTCATATAATGGCGGTTAATACATTTTGCCTTTCCAGCGTCGATATACAAATTTGGTAAATGAGTCTACTATAACCAGCAAATATAAATTCTTTTGTGTAGACATAACAAAAGGGTCCAAATGGTCAAGATGAAGTGTATGAAACGGTCTTAGTCCAGTCATTTGGTAGAAAATAAGGGGGTTACCTGGAAAGTTTTCCGGGAGTTTTGAAAATTGGGTATTTTATAGATTTGGATATGCTCTTTTCGAATTTTAACTTTGCCACCTCGTACGACCGCCGCTCGCGCCGCCATTTTGAAAAAATGGCGCCCAAAAACGGTTTTTTGGGAATATCTCCTTTCTGAGGCATTTTACAAAAAAAATAATTTCTACAAAATTAAACTAGAAAAAATTTCCTACACTTTAAGTCTTTTTCACTTTTTCATAAAATCAATAGTTTTGGATGTACGAGCACCGCAAAGTATTACTTATTCGTCTGCACCACCACGTGTTTTTTGTATATTTTTCTAAAATGTTCCATTACTGCCGCCGGTTTTCAAGTGAATTGTCACAAATAAAACAATTTTCCGTATGAGAAGCCATAGATCTAAGAATATAATCAACACTGTACGTCAATAAACGTACATTGATGATTCAGACTAAACTAAATATTTCTCTTAATATAGCTTCTACCAACTAATTTTTCGTTGAAGTTTCGTTCATAGTCGAGAGAAAGGGCCGGATTCAAAAGTGACATATTACCCTGACACCTACTTCTTAAAAACCGGCGGCAGTAGTAGAACAGTTAAGAAAAATATACGAAACACTCGTAGTGGTGCAAATGAACAATACTTTGCGGCGCTCGTACGTCCAAAACTATTGATTTTATAAAAAAGTGAATAATACATAAAGTGTAGGAAATTTTTTCTGGTTTAATTTTGTAGAAAACATTTTTTTCGTAAAATGCGTCGGAAAGGAGATATTCCCAAAAAACCGTTTTTGGGCGCCATTTTTTCAAAATGGCGGCGCGAGCGGCGGTGGTACGAGGTGGCAAAGTTAAAATTCTAAAAGAGCATATCGAAATCTATAAAATACCCAATTTTCAAAACTCCCGGAAAACTTTCCAGGTAAAACTACCAAATGACTGGACTATCTAGCATATTTTGGGATTGGAAATAGCTTACCAGGTTTCTTTCCGTGAATATTTTTGTAACAAATACAATTGTGGCATTTTTTTATATATTTGGAGACGATTTTCTTCATATGTGGAAACCAATATTTGGATCTGATTCGTTCAATAGTTTTATCCACCTTTCTGATTTAATGATTGTGGTTCTGTAACAGATGAGGTTCTGATTGCTGATTCGTCACCTCGTCAGCACGGGAATCCATAGTGGACATTAAGCTTTAGGAAATGTTGAAATGAACACTGTAGCGTTGACTGTCTCTTATTTTAATTATACGGGCAAAACTTTAATTTAAACTAAATGAACAATTATCGATTGCAGTAATTATTAGCCATCTAGAGCCAATGGGTTTGCGACTGACCACCACACGCAACTGTCAACAGGAAGACACCAATGACGTTCGCCCATCATGACAGTCGCAACTCCATTCGGTGCTACCCGTTCCTAATGAAAATAATTTTGTTAATTAAATTAAAAATAGTTAATCTTTAAAAATAACAGAATCCTCTTAAGAAAACGAACTTTAAAATAAATCAGTAACAACATAAATCACAATTCTCAACATTAACTAATTATCATTATCTTACTTTTGCTTTACTTTTGTCAAATCTAGCTTTTTTTAGAGTGGCATTTGTCAAAGCTTCCGAAACTTGACTTAAGCGATGTAAGCTTTCTGCAATAGAAACTGAAGGAATTACGACATCATCAATACAGGGTGTAAGAAAACTACTATAACGATCCTGAACAGGCGTATACTACTATCAATCTAAATACCAGAAAACGTATTTTTGGAGGTCAATATCAAAAACTGTTAAAGTTATTAATTTTTGTTCCATCCATCTAACGCAAAATTCTCCCCAAAACTCGGCAAAATTTCATAACACTGACAATACTCCACACCACCGCGGCATCTATGTGATCTATTGTACTATTGCTTCAAAGGAGTCGACCAGTCCAAAATAAAATAAAATGTCAAAAAATAATGTTATTTATTTTATGTCAAAGGAACCGCCAGCCCTTTCGGCGCGTGCACAACTACCGCGGATTCCTTTGATGATGCCGCCGACCGGCCGAGCGACACTGACGACACTCAGTCTCGTGTAGAAAGCGCTTCCGACAAGACGTACGATTGCTTGATGTTTTCCAGCTAAACATCGTTATTTCTTTACCATCGATGACTATTGATCATCCCTATCCCGACATCAGTCTCGTGTATAAATTTGTCTCGATAAGATCTCCGAATAGTTATTAGTTTTTCGCGAGATGTTATGGTGTAGGTACTCTAACGTAACTTATTTCAATATCAAGTGTCCGAAGGAAGTTTGACGCGCGATGTTGTTTGCGAGTGGTGTAACAATGCCGTCGGTACAAGTATTAATAGCATCATCTTCACATAACGAGCCAAACTGTGAGTGTTAAGGCGAGTTTTAAAGCCAGTACAGGTGTGAAAGTATCAGTGTTACATTAAGAAATGTGATTAAACGGTTCAGAGTAGTGTTGAAATCAAGCACGATAAACAAAATTTACAATTAAAAGTGGTAGCTTTATTACGCACGTAAATTGCCGGAATACCAGGTTGCTGGCCACCTACATACACCTGTAAGTATCATTAACATCGTTATCATCGCACACACACTAATAAAATCAAAATAATTATTGCGACTTTAACGACTCGCTAAACATACCTAGACTAGTCAAGTGAATTTCATACCTACGTTCATTTCTCATACTTATTATTTTTGGTTAGAATTGTATTGCAAGGACCAGGTAAACAGAGGTCAAGTAGTAGTAGTAGAGAGTTTGTATATCGAAGCCGTTGACGAGATCTCCCGAATAGTCATTGTTAAGAATTCTCGATCGTCAGCTGACGGAGTAACACGATCGACAAGTCTTGATCTTTGATATTTCGAAAATCAAGGAACGCTACTGGACTACGAAAACAACTTATTAATCATCGTATCGCTTGTTGTAGTACTGCCTAGTGTAGGATTGATATTATTTTGTGGTAGATAAATACAAAATTACTGTTCAATTAATAATGTCAGCTCACGGCTCACAACGAAGATACCGCCGTAAACTTGTAGAAAATAGAAAATAAATTCAATAAATAGCATACAATTTTGGGATAATTTACGTAAAGTGTTTAACCTTGTGTCGTTACCAGTTAAGTTGAAATTGATTTGCAACGGTATTTTTGGCGATATGATCAAAGTATCAAACACCTGCGGTTGCGGTAGCGGCCATTCTTGAGTCCAGGTCATGACCCGAACTTTATCATATGTTCAGTGTGGCCACTAATAACGGTGGGGAAATTTAGCATTATGAATTAATTTGAAAGGGGAAAAATCATAATCGCGTATCGAAGTAAAAGTCGCAGCAATGTGTTTGTAACACGAGACTACATATGCCCCTTCACGATCGTTATAGTCGTTTCATTACACCCTGTATATACTACGGCAAATGACTCCGGTAAGGGTCCGAGGGCCTTATTTATGGCACGTTGGCACACCGAAGGGGCATTTCGAAGACAAAACCACAAGTTCAAATATTCAAATTACCCGTCCGGTGTTACAAAAGCTGTACGCTCTATGGACTCCTCTTGAACCGGTTTCTGATGAAAGCCACAAGCCATATCAAGCGAGGTAAAGTAATTTGCCCCTGCCAAACTTCCTATCTGGTCAGAAATGGGAGGCGGTTCTTAGTATATTTGTCTTCTCCTACTTTGATGATGTCCGTTTGTAGGCTGTGGCAAAGTTCGGAATATGAGCGAGTTTTCCGATGAACAACTTTAGGTCTTGATTGAGAATGTTAACAAGAGTTTTTGTCTGGAGTCCACTCATAATTAATTCCTTAAGAATCTGATTACTTGGACTTTAGAGAACAATTGTATTGTCTTTCCATATTATTATTATGTTCAAAAGAAACTGCTTTAACGTGACCAAAAGTACTGGATTGCTGAAAGTAACATCTGGGAGACGTGGTGTGTAAGTCTTGTTTGACCCACGCTAAGATTCCGAAACCAGGATTAGAGGACGCTGTCTTGGGCTCATTAGTTCTAACGATTTCTACGAATTCCGGTAGAGATAATGAATTCTCAGTGCAACTCTAAATAGTGTCCAACCGGCATCGGGAACAGGGTCCAAGCTGCCGGTGGTCAGGGCCACGGAGAGAGGAACCTCCTGACAAAACGCGTCGTGTCAAGAAGTACTGCCACGGTACGCGGTGAGGTCAGTTCCCCCGTAGCCCTGTAGTACGCGCACATGACGTTCTCGTTTATATTTTGTACTGTTCAGGCCGGTTGGCCTGAGGGCGCCAAGCTTGTCGGCGGCCGGCGCCTCCCCTGCCGACGCACAGGTGTTGGCGACGTCGGCGGGGAGTGGTACTCGTCGCTGGAGCTCGACGTGGCTGCAGGTGCCGGCGCTGGACCTCGGTCCTCGAGCTGCGAGGCAGAGCTTAGCGACGAGTCCGGGGATGGTGGTTGTGCTGGTGGTCTCCTTCTTCTTCTTAATATCATTTTTCTTCAAATAATTTCATTTTGATTTTGACGTGAACTGACATGCTTATATTTAATTAATTTCTTTGATTTTTATGGCTATTTTTTTTTTATTACTTAATTAAAAAGGATTTATTTGCCTAAAATTTATATTCAAAATAGAGAAAATCGTATTAAAATATTGATTTTTTTGTACAATTAAAATTCAAAGAAGAAAAATATGTATGACAGGCCGAAGGGTTTTTATTTTATTTATTTATTAAGGGATAATAAACAACTACAACATATACAAAGTTTTAAGTATAACAAAGCAAGTAGCAATGTTGCAGTCCACTGCATTATCCACAAATAAAACATATTTAAGAGACAGTGGTTGCCACTAGACGAGCATTACCAAAATTAACAAGTGAATAGAATTAAATAACTATAAAGCTAGCTATAGCTACAAAACCAACATAAATCAAAAACAAAAATAATTTCATTTACTTAAATTACACAATTAATAAATAATAAAAGCAAGATTACAATTAATGATTAAGATAAGACTTTCATAGCATTAGATTTAAATACATTTTTCGAGCATGCAAATATATCAATATCATTGAAAATAGAATTATAGGATTCCAACATTCGGTGAATAGGGCAGCGTAATCCAGAATTTGTACGACAGGAATTTAGTACGAACAGAGTACGTGCACGAACCTGGCGCACATGAACTGTACGGGGAACAGAATAGCAGAGCTTACTCGTTAGATCGATGGCGTCAAAATAACTATGAACAATATCATAAAGCGTGAGCCAATTAATAATAATACCCAGGGTTGCCATGGGTATTATTATTAATTGGCTGAGTTTAAGTTGCGGTAAAAACATTGAAGATTTATGGGATGATATTGTGAGTCTGTTGTGTCTGATACTAATTAGTAAACTGATAACTCGGAATTTTAGAATTTTCAGAGAACAATTGTATTGTCTTTTTATATTATTATTTGTTCAAGAGAAACTGCTTTAACGTGACCAAAAGTACTGGATTGCTGAAAGTAACATCTGGGAGACTTGGTGTGGAAGTCTTGTTTGATCCACGCTAAGATTCCGAAACCAGGATTAGAGGACGCTGTCTTGGGCCCATTGGGCAGTGTAACGCCAACCACGAACACGCGCCGACCACTCTGCTAATGTTTCGCCGCCATGTTGCGTGGCGCTATGGAACTTAAACCTTTCAGCAAATGTGCATTTTTTTTAATTAAAATGCCCATCCAAAAGCGCTACTACGTCGTCATAGCTTAAGTGGCTGACCTGCCGTGGTAAAGTTAAATCCCGCACAAGTCTGTAACTAGGTTCTGAGAAGTTTCCTAACCATATAGCTCGACGTTTGCAATCGACTTTGTGCACTTCCACCCCGATATCATTAGCAACAAACATTTTGAACTTTTTTATCCTCGTCGCCAACGGTTATTTTTGAAACGGTGAAAGGCAACAAAAACCAACTACACGGTAATTTGTATATAAAGGCTTCGAGCTGTCACCGGAGCAATGAGACATTTTCAAGTAGGCGTGAATTGGCGGGTAGGAAGATATCTCAGTAAAATAACAATTGTAACACTTAGTTTGACGTTTCTATAAGAATCCGCCTGTAGGTACCTAATTTTTATTCTTTTTCCATTTAAAACTTAAATTCTTAATAATTCGCCTTAAACTTCGCTCGGACCCTTGATAATTTATGACCAGCAGCTGCGAGGCGGAGCAACTCGGTGCAACTCTGCTTCTTGTCAACATTTCACGATGATATATTATCTTGTCTTTTCATTTTATTTTATCTTATTTTTCATTTTGACAGACGTCATTGTGAATTACTTTTTACAGTTAATATATAATTATAGGTAATAAAAATAAATAATATTTATGGAAAGGAAAATTTACGTGTTGACAATTTTTTTATTATTATTAAAAATGTTGAAATTATAACTTACCAAAAAATACAAAAGTATTTTGATGACAAACAATTAAATTTCAAGATCTGTGACGATAACTATACTACAGAAAACACTAACGATTGATTGAACTGATTCACAACACAAAAACCCAGATATTATATCTTTATCAGAAACTAGCGACCCGCCCCGGCTTTGCACGGTTGAACATTTATTTTTCAAGCTCTCTGAAACAAAAATTTTGTTGTGTACGTATGTTTTTATAGGTTTTTGTTATTTCTGGGAAAGGTAGAAGCCAAAGAAAAACCAACTACACGGTAAAATTAATATAATCAATCTGACACACCCATCTGACATTTACAACACACTTTTGTTTTTCTTACGACTCCTCAATCTCCACCATTTATGGTGTCTATCAAATGAGGTTTACACTGTTTGTTTATGGTCACAACATTCCTCCACCTTTAATTTAGAAGAACCTTCTATAATCTACTGCAGGTCTCTCCCGTTTAGGCCGAGGATCTCGCTCAGCTTCCGTTGGAGGAGTTGTGGCAGACTTTTCTTTTGTCGAGCTGCGTTCACTGGTTGCAGGTACCGTAGACGATTCGGGTTGAACTGTTGAAATATCCTCGAGAGTTTCATCACTTTGCTGCTCAGAGCTAGATAAGCTCGATGGCAAAATGAATGCAGGAACAACCTCCTCACAAGGCTCACCTTTTCCGAACTTAAATCTTTCCGCAAATGTGCATTTTTTTGGTTTAAAATGCCCATCTAAAAGCGCTACTACGTCGTCATAGCTGAGGTTGCCGACCTGCCGCGGTAAAGCTAAATCCCGCACAAGTCTGTAACTAGGTTCTGAGAAGTTTCCTAACCATATAGCTCGACGTTTGCAATCGGCTTTGTGCACTTTCACCCCGATATCATTAGCAACAAACCATTGCTCTAATCTTTCCATATACAGTGACCATTCTTGCACTTCAAAATTAAATACACTTAACGTGCCAACTGTTACTTTGGCCATTTTGATTTTTTTTTTATCCTCGTCGCCAACTGTTATTTCTGGGAAAGGTGGAAGCCAAAGAAAAACCAACTACACGGTAAAATTAATATAATCAATCTGACACACCCATCTGACATTTCAAACACACTTTTGTTTTTCTTACGACTCCTCAATCTCCACCATTTATGGTGTCTATCAAATGAGGTTTACACTGTTTGTTTATGGTCACAACAGTTTTTTATTCGTGTTACATTTCTTTGTAACTGATACATTTCTCATTGCAATGGTCATTGCAAAAGATGTCTTTAACGGAAACTGTAGGCGTTTAAATTGGAACGGTAAATCCGATGGTATCTGAGGAATTCGGGGAATCAATACATCTTCCCCAGTACCACATCCTGTGAGTATTGTGCACTCTATTATGAAAGTTTTTAGTGATTTTACCAACAAACGCGTACCATTGCAAAGTTTAGGTGGATGCAGGTTTCTTAATAAAATAACAGGATACCTACTTCTAACACCATTTTGTGAGGAGGAAGTCCAGACGGGTTTAAAGAATTAAGAAACTCTGAAGGAAAATGAACAGCTTCTTCTATATCGAGATCAGTATCGACCGAGTAGTATATTTGTGTCGGCGCATCAATCTTTGAAAGAATCAAGTTATTTATCTTGTCTACTTGTTCGTTAGTTGGAGACAAAATCGCTCTTTCTTTAAACCAACTTATAGTCTTACAACTTATGTTATCAATGTCGGGATAGACATTGTCGACCAACTCAAAATATGTGTTTTGAAATGAGGAGAATTATCAAAACTTTTAGTCGAGTGTATCTCCGTTTTTACATTTCCTTTTCCTACTTTTTTGAAGAAAATTTCTTGTTTGTAAGACAGTGTACGCCCAATTAAAAGGACAAGTAAATCAATATCTTGCCCTATTATAACTGCATTTTTTTCAGACTTCGATTCTTCAATTGCAGTTTCAACAATAAGAACATCCGCATCATCTCTGGCTTGTTTAGTAGTAATATTTGCAGCTTTTAATTTTTCAATATACATTTTAATGAACGTATCTTTGTTATTTCTATTTGATAAGAATTTTTCTTGAGTAACTGGTACAATCATTATTGTTTCATCGAAACGGACTTCATACGTCTTTGAAAGTGCAGCAGTTCTTCTCTGCTGCTCCATAGCTTTTACGTTCTTACTGTAGTCTGAATATCCGTCAAACACAACCATTATTTGGAACTGTAATGCCTTTGTAAATAATTCATGTATTTATGAAAAATAATAGAAAAAGTATCTTCTCTGCTCCATACAACATGATGAAGAAGAAATCCGCCATCAATAATGAACGACACATTATTTTCATTGAGAACAAAATCAATTGGGCTCATGTTGTCATACAATGACGATTTTGTTGTTTTTCTCATGCCATCATTATCAAATAGAGCTGTTGGATACGGACTCAATTCATATTGAAGATATTCTTCAAGATTACTTTCAAATTGTTTGCTGACAGTAATTCTTTGGAAGAGTAATAATGGATCCACTGCAACTTTACAATCATTTATTTTTGCGGATTTGTTAACACTGGAAAGCGGCATTACATTTTCGGAACATTTCAATTTTATTTCATTAAGCCGGTGATCTTCTTCATAGACTCTAATCCAATTTCGTAAGCTCTGTGGCAGTTAATTTGTTCATTTGCAAAAATTCCAGATTCTATCGATATTAACTGCGTAATATTTGGAAAAGGATTATGGAGTTTAGACCAATCAAATAGTATATTTACGCCAGCATTGTCTTTTTTCACTCTTGAGTCTCTGGAATCTACGTGTTGCTCAGTCGACTCCAAGGAGATATCACAGAACTTCTCCATTTTCTCGCAAATAGTATTTGTGGCGTACATAGCATATACCCATTTACACAAAACACTTTCTTTCGTACTTCGACCACGAGATACTCCTTCTTCGGTTTTCATGGATTTCATGACTTTGTTCGATGACCATATGTGTCCATGTACCTGAATTATATTTTTCTGTTCGTTTCACCGTGAAGAATCCATTTCTGAAATTCTCATAAGTTTGCTCATCCATGGTTTCTTCCAGCTTGAGCATATCTTGCAGATATAGGTGGGTTGATTTTGCATATAAGAAATGACCACTGGCGTGAAAATATGGCAGCATTCTGCGCACTGCATCAAGATGTTATTGGAACAGCCCAAGTCTTTCAGCGCGAACAAAATCAAGTGCTATTGTAACCATTTCGAAATATTGCAGCCGCAACGCTGTTGGACCTTGAGTTTTCAAATCATCCAGTTTGTCCAGAAATGTTGAAAAAAATGTTTGAGTTATCCATACTTCAATATTCATGTCTTCAAAAATGATCTTTGATAATGCAAGTCGTACCAATATGTGGTCTCTGATGCTTCTTGAGTAAGTGTGACCGCTCAGCATCTTGTCAACAGAATTCGGTGCGTATATTTTATTACCAAGAGCTTCCTTAAGTCCACTTCCGTCCATTATGTATCCAATGCTTTCAAGAAAAGACATGAGCATATGGAATCCTCCTAATTTCACAACGACTTTACATAAGTTTGAGCTCGAATCTGACGCAGCTACCAGTTCACGTGCTTAAGAGTAGAGGGGTTGATCAAAAGTAATTACACACGTTTATTGTCCGTGTGACTTAGCAGTATCGAGAGCGCAAAGTTGTGTAAATTGTGTTTACATTACTGGCAGGATGATCGATAAAAGGAAGAAACATAACCTGAGATGTTGAAAAATTCATTTCATTTTTAGTGAGCTGCTCAAGATAACCGTTCCAGCCTGGCAACGATGCAATATCCCTCCATTTTCCGTATAACCACAAAAAATCAGCTCCGTTGATTGTTTTTTTGTTAGTGCTCGACCATCATGCAGATTTTCAACTTTGACTTTACTGTATCCAGGTACGACTAGTTTATCATAAACTTGTAAAGATATATGTGATATGGCTGCCAACTCTTTAGCTTTTGGTTTAGTTGTACATTTTTGTATCCGTTCATCGTAGAGAACAGCATTTTTTGGAGTTACTATCTTAATAATCCCCATAACATAAAGAGTATTGTTACCATCAAGAGTCTGGACATTTATATCGGCATTGTCTCCAACATATTGTACAAGTGCACCTGACTCTGATGATAAAATACGAGGCTGTGGGTGATAAACTGCTGAAACTTCATACTGTACTGTATTACTATAAGAAGCTGCAAATCCCAAACTAGATAAAATATCCAATAGTCTTTTAGATCCATATCTTCTGTTAAGAAATACAGAAAGGCGCAAAAGTAACTGTGATGAAAAAGAACGTTCCCGTATGGCAGCCGTAATTGCATGTCTTATTTTTTTCGTATGTAATTAAGCGGATGTTATAGTGGTTGCAGTAGCCTTGAGATGTTGATCAATTGTGCCCTCTCTAGGGTCATCTATTTGCTTTACTGCCCGGTTGATGAACAATTTCACCTTCTGCGGAAGATTTCCTTGACAGGACTGTAGAAGCATGCACCATTTTGTGGGATCTCTAGACTTCAGAATTTCTTCATTCATATCGGCTTCTGATGGCTCATCTTCATCCTCATCAGCAGGAAGAACTTCCTCTTCTCCTGTTTCAGTGTACACCTTCTTGAATGAGAAGTTTCCACTAAATGCAAATGCTACACAGGCCGCATTCGCAATTAGATCCAGCATGAGAGAATCAGTGATGTGCTTTGCATTCATAGATCTTGGAGATCTCACCAATGCTCCTATCAGATGGACCCATTCAAAGAAGTGTGGGTTGGCTGAGGCAGAATATGCAGACTTTATGACCAATCCTAGATCGACATGGTATGGGAAATAGGAGAAAGGAAGATTTAATTCATCTTCTGTGTCCATTAGTCTATCAATGTCTGTACCTATCTGTTCTATGAAGACCCAGTCCATGACATCAGTTAAGTGAGGCATGCCCAACAGATCAACTAAATAGCCAAATGAAAGGATTCCTGCACAGTCTCTGAATCTGGAGCCAGTGGTACCTATACGGAGATTGGCATACTTGTGCATAGGAAATTTATTGAAAAACATGTCATTACTTTGCGTAGAGACACAGCAAACATACCAAGAACACTTTCTTCGAGGTCGTCATGTGATGATGGTCTCCCGGTATCAGCATATCCCACCTCCGTATTGCAAACATTACCAGTTTGGAACGTTCTGACATGGAGACGCTGAAATGCCTGTACGAACTGCACTGGTGTACCTCGCGCACTGAAACGCACCTCAAACTCTTTACGAGCAGCCGCATAATTACGAAGCCCTTTCGACTAAGATCCATTAAGACTTGGTCAATGTAAGAGTAGAGGGATGTTAACACAGTGTCCTGTACACAACTTTCATGGAACCACCCATAAACGTGATTCACTTAAAGGAGTATGCAAAAAATTGTATGGGCGCTGTCCCAAGCACCAACAGACTTGGGACTAATTTTAATATAATTATGAAGTCCCATAAAAAGACAAATATCGATTTTTTGCCCGTAAATATATGGGATTATTAAATAAAAAATAAAAACATTTTAGTTGAAAAAGGGTGTTTATTTTTTTCAATAACTACGTTTAGTTATTAATTACAACACACAATAGGTCAGCTGAACATTTTAGGTATTAATAGCAAAAATATTTAAGTATATTATGTAAGTATGTATATTTTTTATAAAAAACAACATTTTAGGTTAGTATTTTTAAACATTTCTTTGTTGTTGTTAATTTACTATCAATGGGCCCAATAAACAAGCAGAGGTCAGAAATAGCTGCAAACAAGCCGATATTGCACAGATAAACAACGTGAACACACGTACAGGACACGACTGAGGTGCGCGCGCGCATGTTAGCATGGCAAGGGGCGAGGGTACAGTGAGATTAGACCGTTATTTTACCTATGCGTCTCACGGCTGTTCTCTATCAATAGTTTTTTTTATAGTTAAATAGTGTGCCTAAAAATTTTTGTACTGAAATAAGTGAACAAGAATTGTTTTTTTGCACGTTAACCCCATGACTTACGGTGATGTCGTCATAATAAAAAATGATCATGATACCATGATGTATTAAATGAGATACGTTTGAAATCTGTTGGTGGGTTGGGACGATTTTTTGCGTGGTCATTTACTACGACGAAATGAGAGTCCGAACAAATGCTAACAAAGGAATAAGAATAATAAATCCCATCCGTATCTCAAAAATACATAATCAAACGCTATCTACAAGTGACGATCACTGGTGCCTGTACGCAAATTTTATAGAAATCTGTTTACATTTAAGAATATTTACTTAATTAGAATAATAATTTGTTTGTAATCCTTTATTACTTCGAAATGTTTGAAACAAAAAGAAAGATACAAAATACCAGATTTCTCTATATAACAACAAATATTAATTGGCTCTTCTGTTACTACATTAATATGATGATTTTGTAAAATATTTAGAAGAAAAAAAATAAGGATCTTTTTTTCGCGAATATCTGCGAATACGGGTATAGATATCTGCCTACGACATACAAAAACAAACCGTCCAAGTTTCAGGTCTTTAGCTCAGCAATTTAGGATGTGCGTTTTTCATTCACTCAGGACAAACATTTTATAGCTACTGAATAATTTACTTACCTCGACATCCAGTGCGATGTAGGCTACCACCAGCTTAGTTCAAGCATAATATAGTTATAAATAAACAAAACCATTATAAGTTTCCGAGTATTTATTAGGAACAGTAAAATCTCTTATATACAGTGTGTCTGGACATGGACTAGCGATATTCTCAATACTTAAATATTAACTATTTTAAAGTACAAATACACTCTAAACTTGGATCCAATACACTTCTCCCCTACGTGGCAGCCATTTTGTTTTTTTTGTTAAAATATTCTCTATGCGAGTACAAAAAAAAACATATCTCACAAAGTTTAAGTCGTATTGAGACAAAAGTTGGCTTATTCGAAAGGCAATAATATTGACTACCATCTGCATTACAAAGTAAAGTGCTCACAATTCCATATCTTTTGAAAAAAAAATTAAACGTCGAAAAAATTACTAGAAATTATGCAATTCAACCAATAATTGGTCATTACTACAAAAACACCCCCGACAACTATTATTGTTTTTTTACTAGATCGACAGATTTTGAGCCAAGCTACAATACAACATAAAATTCACAACTCTATGTCTAATACTTTAAAAGTTATTATTGTTTGAACATACTGTTTTCGCAAGCACAAAAGGTCATTGTCGGAACCCTAAATTAGAAATAAAATTTAAAACACATACGCTCATATTTAATTTCATTTAATGTTTTTCCAATATTAAATTACTGTTACAATATCTACAGCAGTTGCTCAAAGTGGCCACCTCCAGCTTAGAGACACGCTACTCTATCAAGTTCATACATACTATAATGCGAAAAGACTTTTTCCCCGACCTATCATGTACAGAAATAATGGGCATTGCTTAATAATTATATTTTTTTTGTCAATAATTGACTTTATACAACGTACTGATAACCGAAACTCACGCTTGACCCTGCATTACCTTTATATTATATGACTGTACGCTGCGCACTTGGCGCGCTCTACCTGAAAAACGGTTGATCGTATAAAAAAAAAGTTTAGACAAAAGTTGTTGAGAATTTTATACTCTACAACTTTGATATTGGCGAAAATATCATTTAAGCAATAGGAACCGAGATATTCGCAAAAAATGTTTTTTCGTGACCTTTGACCTTGAATATCTTAAGACGCGGACACGATAGAACTTGTGACTTTTGAGACAATATTTAGGACGACCAAACAAAGGTTCTCACCAATTTTCAGTTTATTATCTTTCATTTCGAGGTGAAACCCCTAATTTGACTGGGCTAAAAGGCCTTTTGTGCTTGCGCATCCGCGATGTTCAAACAACAATAACTCTTGATGTATTAGACATAGAGTTGTGAATTTTATGTTGTATTGTAGCTTGGCTCAAAATCTGTCGATCTAGTAAAAAAACAATAATAGTTGTCGGGGGTGTTTTTGTAGTAATGACCAATTATTGGTTGAATTGCATAATTTCTAGTAATTTTTTCGACGTTTAATTTTTTTTTCAAAAGATATGGAATTGTGAGCACTTTACTTTGTAATGCAGATGGTAGTCAATATTATTGCCTTTCGAATAAGCCTACTTTTGTCTCAATACGACTTAAACTTTGTGAGATATGTTTTTTTTTGTACTAGCATAGAGAATATTTTAACAATAAAAACAAAATGGCTGCCACGTAGGGGAGAAGTGTATTGGATCCAAGTTTAGAGTGTATTTGTACTTTAAAATAGTTAATATTTAAGTATTTAGAATATCGCTAGTCCATGTCCAGACACACTGTATAAAAATCAATTCCTGTTTGTGTTAGTCTCGCTAAAACTCGAGAACGGCTGAACGGATTTATCTCATCTTGGTCTTGAATTGTTCGTGGAGGCCTAGGGAAGGTTTAAAAGGTGCGACTTTTTTTTTATTTATCGTTGGGGCAGTACGAAGTCTGCCGTGTCAGCTAGTATAGTTATAAATAAACAAAACCATTATAAGTTTCCGAGTATTTATTAGGAACAGTAAAATACTTAATATATAAATAGGAAATAAAATTAGTTAATAGGCTGTATTGTGGTTGACGGCTCTGAGCGTTTTGAAAAGGTATAGGGATTTGATGTTCTTGTCGGCGGGGCGGATGGTGCGCTGGTTGGGCGCCTTCCCGGCGGGGGCCTTGGCGGCGGAGGTGGCGCCCCTGCGCTCGCCCCAGATGTCCACGACGGAGCGGATCTCCTGGTTGATGTCCGCGTGCAGCACGATGAGCACGGAGGACGTGTCCACGCCGCCGCTGCGGATGGCCGCGCTCGCGCCGCACGACCGAATGGCCAGGTTGTCCACATGGATATACTTGATGATGTAGTCGGGGAAGTAATTCTCGTACACGTACACCTGGCCCTCGCTGATCGACACGGGCATGTTCTCCACCACGGCCGAGTCCATGTGCTTGAGGTCGTACTTCCACACACCCAGCTCCAGTGGAGCCTTCGTCTTCTCGCAGAACATCCTCGCTTCGGCGGCGACGGCCAACAAGATAAGCGGCAACAGGTCCATTGAAGCGCGTTACATTTGCGAGATTGATCCGAAATCAGTGATTTTTTTGTAATCCACACCTGTAGATGACTTCTCAGAACAATGGACTGATAAGCAGTTGCGTAAAGCTACAAGTGCCGCGCTGCGGACTACACTCGGGTTGCGACGGCACGAAACAAGTATGCTCTTTCAGCTAATTTTAACCCACTACATAACGATTATAGATTTTACTAAAATATTTCTCGAAAGAAACACACCAATGCACGTATTTTAAGGTAGCTTCTGACTGATTGATCGCTTTTTGAGGTTCCCTTTAACACTTAACTACAGCAACAGGAGGAAGCTACCGATATCTTAAAGTGTGTTCCCGCGTATGAGGTTCGTGAATGTAGAATGCACAAAAAGTAAGCATCGTCAATGCTTACTTTTTGTGCATTCAGGTATTGTCTTATTTGAGTTTATTTATAAACGCCTGAACAATACCAGCTCGTTATCAATCGTACTCACGATCAGCTGCTTATCAACTACTTTATTTTTTATGATTTTATATTGTCCACACTTTGTCGTAAAGGTTCCATTGTTTGAATATTAATCAATATCACAGATGTTCGCTAATTAGACCAAAAGGAGTTGGACCAAGTGCTGCCAAAATGACGACGAGAGTGCATTTAGATCCTTGCCATAATAATAATAATTTAAAATCGATGATCATCAAGTTCTATCTCTACAATCTAGAAAAAAACTTGAAAATTCATTTGTTTATAAGTTTCGTTTTGGTCAAAAATCTGAAAAATCGTTACTAAAAGCCGTCCAAGTGCAAGTCGAACTCGCGCGCGAAGAGTTCCGTACTATCATCTCGTAATGTTTTTTATGTATTAGATTAGGTATTTACTTCTAGTTTCTACTTGTTTATCAAGATAGAGTAACAATTGCTTAAAAATTACGTTTTTTGTATGAGAGGCCCCCTTTAATATTTACTTTATTATTATTTAATTGTTTATTTTAAAAGGTAATATATACAAGTAAATATTATGTGAGTGGTCCCTATTTTGGATACTGTCAGAAGACCGACAATGAACTATCGAACCACATGGTAGTCATCACACAATTGAAAATCTTAACACTGCGATCTAGGTTGATGACGTATTTCATCAACGCCATCTATCGAGCAGTGTTCAACACTTATTTGTTATTTTTGTTATCTCTCTTCAATTTTAATATTAAGATTAAGATATATTTTTTTTTTAGTAACTAACAGATAGTTGTAAAAATAGTTTAAAAGTTTAGAAACAGTGCTTGAAGTAAATGTACAATTGACCATAACTTTTTTTTCCCTTAACCGATTTTGATGAAACAAAGTTTTGACAACGCTCCTAATTATATGTAATCCAACTGTAAAAACTGCGTTCAAATTCGTTCAGTAGTTTTGAAGTTATAACGTACCAGACAGACAGACAGACAAAAATTCCAAAAAATGTATTTTTAGTTTCTATGACTCTTCTTTAATTGCCTCCTATCAGTTTTTTGGAAAAATATCAATTGTACAGAAATAAGATTTTTACTGTCTTATTATATGTATTGATACTAGCTTTTACCCGCGGCTTCGCTCGCGTCAAATTGGGGTAAAACACTTTCCCTTTTATAGAACAGAAGACAGAAGAAATCTCGCTACAGAACACTATTTCAATACGTTATTGTATACGACGATATTATATGTTTTTCCATTTGGGGATAAAATGTATCGATTTTGGGCATTGGACACAAGCGAACTCGCTACATAAGAGAATACAAATTGCCCATGAGAGAAGCATGGTTTTTGTAAGTTAACCCCACCGCTACCTTTAATGTTTGCCCTTGCGCCTTATTAATTGTCATAGCGAAACTAACTTTAATGGGAAATTGTAGTCTTTTAAATTGGAACGGTAGATCAGCGGGCATTATTGGGATTCGTGGGATCATCACATTTTAACCCTTCCCTACGCCGGTTAAGATGGTGACGCTAATTATGTTCCGTCCAAGTTGTGTGACCCCAGGTCTTGTCCCATTTCGGGGCATTTCATCTTGCTTGCTTGCTTCATTGTAAATGTTCTCATTGTATGTAATATCCGTGTATGTCTGCTGTAGCCTTCGCAAAATGTCTTCTGCCATGTACTTTTTATACTTGTCCCATAATTCTTTAGGATTAGATAGCACGCAAGACGATATGAGAGTTGCATAAAGGTCCCTGATTTTGGCTGGTGATTAGCACTGCACGGCTTCCTTCATAGTTTCGTCCCAGTGATTATCATCTTCCAACAGATTCAGAGCTTCACATGCTTCTCTATATGTTACGCATTCCTGACTATTGACAGTGTTTGTATCAGCGGCCCTCAGAGAAGCTTGACGTTCTGCCTGTCCAAGTAGCCTTTGCTGTGTTTGAGCCGGAGTTTCAAAGGCTCTTAGATCAGCTTGACTTTCTGCCTGTCCAAGAAGCCTTTGCTGAAATTAAACAGTCGTTTCAGCAGCTCTCAGCGCAGCTTGACGTTCTGCTTGATCAAGCAGCCTTTGCTGTGATTGAGCAGGTGTTTCGACGGCTCTCAGAACAGCTTGACGTTCTGCCTGTTCTTGCCTTCAAAATCCGTGAAATATAATCGAACAGAGCACACAACGAAATACCAGACTCGTAAAGACGAAACTAAGAAAAAAGAAAATATTAAGGTGTTTTTCATAAACGGGTAGAAACTTGAATATTTAATTTTGATTAGTATACCTACAGCAAACGTGATTTTCCATTAAATGTTACGCACACGTAACTAAATATTTGCGGGAGTACGCGTGCGGGGCACACTCGTACTCAAGATTTAATAGACATGAATGACCAAATATCAACACACTTTCACTTATGCAACTACCCTATACCAACGCAATTGGTGCACAATTTTGTAGTGTATAGGCACTATAAAATTTTTGTTTTGGTAGTTTGTCAGTAAATATCCACAGCTCCATCTAAATCGGATGAGCTCATAATTTTGATCAACAATATTATGTTAAAAAAAAACAAGTGCTTCTTACAATACTTTTGATCTATCAAAAAACGATAGAAAAAAAGAAAATGTTATGATGGACTGAAATTGTTAAAAGATATATTCAAAAAGTGATTCGAAATGAAATTTGAACCTAGGGTGAAAAAATACGAAGCTCCTTATTCCCTGACCCGGCTATTGTAATTGCTTGATTGTATGCTAAATAAGTTGTTAATAATAATGTCAAATCATAAAACCATAGCAACAGTATTTTGGTCGCTATGGTGACATCTTCTGTCAGACCAGTTACGTGTACTTTAAAAATCGGCCCACCTGAATTTACATAACGGGAATGCGGATTTAACCATTTAAGGACTGATTTAAAAAAAAACAGTAGCCTAAGTCACTCTCCAACCCTTCAACTATCCTCCCAAAAAAAATCACGCCAATCCATTGTACCGTTTTGACGTGAAAGACGAACAAACAAACACACTTTCGCATTTATAATATTAGTATGGAATATATGTATTGATGAAGAGTCAATTACTCACATTCAGTGGCAATACTCCTGAAAAAATTCAAGTCGTGCATGTCGGTGGGCTTAAGTTATTTCTGGGCCTGTTCCAGTACTTTTTGGAGTCAGATTTTCTTCAGCAAGTCTTCTTCTTAGGGTATGCGAATTTATGATTTCTGCGTTTTGGGGCATAATTCCATAGAAATGTAACTATCATCTAAAACTGTGAAGGCCAATAGAAGGTCCAGCTCAAACCAATCCAATAGAACACTGATGGGACGACAGAAACGACGTTATTTAGTACAATTCATTTTTAACCGACTTCAAAAAAAGGAGGAGGTTCTCAATTCGACTGTATTTTTTTTTCATTCAAGATTTCATCGTCAGGCCACGTGACATTGAGGAATACAAAGATCCTGGCAGTTATTCCGAGCAAGGAAAGGGAATACTGACTGCTGAACCAAAAACGAAATTTTTCTTTTTATTTTTGGCCTAAATTTTGCTTTTATTGTCTGGTTACCAATAACACGACTGCAAAACGACTCTTTTTAGTAAAAACTATTTATAAACACGTAACTAATCCCTTTAAATCATTACATAGTATAAAACGAAATCGCTGTCTGCCTGTATGTTCAAATATTTAAAATTTAAACATACAGATAAACACGTTATGTAAGTTTTAATCTTAAAAAGCACGGAACGGATTGTGAAGCGGTTTTTTATTTAGATATAATGATTCAAAAGGCTAGTTTATAAGTATTCATCAGTATTTCACCCGTGCGAAGCTGACCCAACTGATGCGGCCAGATCTTGCTGCAATTACTTAATAAGTCATGAAAATATGTAATGGCTTTTGTTACGTTATAAATTAATAATAAATCAAATTATAACATTGAGCAGCTTGGTATTTCATTATAATACACACATGCTAGGATTATTAGCATTGCAGTAGGAGAGGACAGAGCCTGTGGGTACCGGACACAAATAAAAAAACACGTTCCAACGGCAGGATTTATTGTAGACTTTATAATGGTCCCCTTAATGCAAATGAAAACGTCGGAATGGTACCTTAAAATTATAATTTACAATAGTTCCAGTTAATATTAACATCTAATCGTTTGGTATTGAGCGACACTCGTAGACCCTCATCGCAGACGCGACTCTAGCTCTTTGGTGCACAGAATTTACGAGAACGAACTGATTGAAACGAGTAAAAAAAATAAAAAAAAACATCCCAAAGTAGAGTAACATACGTTAATATATTTTACATAATAATATCACTAGTTTATTACACTAATACCACCAAACGACGTACGGCGTTGAATTTGGGTCGCAATGCACTTCGTACGCGACTGAGTTCCGTAAGAGATTCGTGTATAAATAAAGACCACATTGCCTAACCCTAAGACCATTATATGGCAATAAATGTTACTTTTTAATCATATAAATGTGTAAAACTACAAAATTGAACCGTCGCGTGTCCGTTCTGTTCCAACTTGATATAACATTGATATTTGTATGTTTACCCTTCACCCGACGACTAAAAATCTTTTTTAACATTTTAAATCACATTTGAATAGAACACATAATTTTGTATCTAATAAAATTTCACTAACAAATATTAAGAGCTTTATTTAAAAAAAAATACTAAACTAGATTCAAAATAACAAGAAAGTAATACTAATAATAATACAACGCTAAGTAAATCGCCAATTATATATAATGAGAATGTGTTCTACCATCTGTGTGTGAATACTGTCCTTATCGAGGTGTCTACACTGCTTTCGGTACTATATGAGATTCTCGGTACTTTATTTACTTTACAATTTGCTCTGAGGAAGACCGGTAGATGAACATATGACCGGTGGGAGCATAACATGTTGTCGATTGAGAATATCATCAAATGGTAAAGGAAATAAACTACAAGTGACAGTCTGACAGTTGTTGAGAGACACTGATTAGTCGGTAAGAGATTCTTTAGTTTTGTACATTTATTCAGAGTCGCTTCGACTTATACCTGCGGCCAAGTTTACAATATACCTGCTCGGTCTCTGAGGCACGAGTTTATGAGACAACATTGCTATAATTTCATTGTTTATATTAATTTAAGGTTTCATTGAATGTTACCATCAATTTTGCTGAGGAATCCGACAATAACGAGAAATGGAAGCAAAAAATCAACAAAAAATCTTTTTTTTTTGAGGGGAAATAATAGATAATCGAATATATCCAAACGACATGATATGTAAACAGACATGAACACCGAGCAGTCAGGCTGAGCGCGCGACGTGAAACACGAGCTTATGTACCAAAATAAAATGTAAGAAAAATAAATTACAAGCAAATCTCTTATTACTGACAAGTTGCGATTATGAGCGTTTTAAGCTACCTGCGAGTACCCGCTGTGCGAACCACACGGCAGAGCTGCGATACACTTCGCGATCAATTCGAAAATACATATATTATACATGTTAGCAGTTTTACAAGAGACTACTTTAAAAATAATTTGTAATTTAGTATTTAACGGTAGATTTTACCTTTATTTAGTATTTTTTTGTTAATGGATGAAAAGGGAAAAAATGGCTTCTAGTGCGATTCTCACTACTTGTAATACAGTATATTATATTTTGCCTGTTTGTGGTGTATTAGCAGCTCTGTTCGTATGCTTCGAGTAAGGTACGTTACTTTAACTAAAATACTAAACAAAACCACACAGGACGGAGCCTTCATATTACGGAACTCTTTAAAGGCACATAGATTCATATAAACAAACGTTTTATACGTGATGCGTCACAAAGTAACTTATAGAACAAAAATATATAATCTCAGAAACATGATACAATTTCAAACATATAATCTGACATGATTCAAGATATAAAAAAATAAAAATTTGTACAAAATAACAATCATAATATAATAATTTCGATATAATATTAAATTGTAAATAAACCTTTTTGTTTTGTGTAAGAAGTACGTTAATTTGTTCTATAAGTTAGTTGTTTTCGGAGCCACCGCGTCACGCTAACACATGCGCGACACACACAGCGGGCGGAGCTAAACACAACCAAGTTATTTGCCAACCATAGTAACAGTAAATAGAATACGATAACATAATGATGATAGTAACGCTACATAACTATAATAACACACAGCGTGAACAAAACCATACGCGGGACGCTGCAAACGATGACGTTACATAAGTGTTTGACCAGAACACAGTCTTAATGCAAATACGGCTTCTGAAGATGGAATTAAACAATTTTCCTCAAGAAAATCAGTCAATTCTCAAACAAGACAAATATTCCTCGCCATTTACACAACGCCATCTAGTCTCAAATTGAGCATAATAAAGTAGCTTGTGGTATGAGTACTAGACAACTGATAAACATACTTATAAACATCTAAATACATAAAATTTTCAGATAAATGACGCCCAGACACAGTCATGTCATATCACACGCCAGTCTATGTGCTTACCATGTAAAATTATAATGTAAAGAATTAATATTTTATGCTTATTATTGGTGTAAAACAAAAATAAAATTTAATAATTTTAATGAATAGAAGCAATATTTAAAATAAGACTGGGTTTTGACTAAACACGTTTTAGAAAATCATTAAAAATAGATGGTTTTCTTGTATGTGAGCAATACAAGCAAAGAATATGTCATTGTCGGGCGCCCGTACTACACACTGTGTCCACATAACTAACATATAAACTACACAAGGCGTGAATAATAAATCTAAGAGATTACTAACAATATATCCGTGTAAAAGTTCGTGTTATTCAAAAATTTTGTATAAACGTCCGAATGTATAAACGTTGTATAAACTATTTATACATAATTCTATCTCAGTGTATATCGACCCTGTTATCATATATTTCAATAAGTCATGCAGTTCAAATACTGAGACATTCATAAGTATACGACACTTTGATAATAGATATCAATTTTGTAGTAAATTAATTACATTTTGGTGACATAAACTGGGTCATTTTAATCTTGTAATCGCCGACAATATTAAAGTGTTATATGACGACAATATTAATGTTTAGCGTGTTTCTGTGATATCAAAGCCTGATTTCAATATCTTTGAAAGTATAATCAGGGGTTAGTTAAGGACCCTCGAGACTCGATCTAACATGTTTATATCGAATCTTGCTTATGTTTTACGCAAACATTGAAGCCAATTTTAAATTTTGATATTCTTTAAAGTTTTTGTATTCAATTACAGCCGAGTCCATTGCAAATAGATTTGATTCTGCTTTCGACGACAACGAAACGGGCTACAAATTAACCAGCAATTAAATCATTTTGCACTAGATTGCGCAATATCATTCGAAATGCGTAATTATCGAAAACATTTCTGATCGTGTCTGAGGGTTTGTAAATTGTGTATAAATAGACATTAAGTTACATGTAGTTGGTACGTGTGTGAGTTGGGTTGGCGTGTGTCGTAGCGCGTGTCGTAGCGTGTGTGTCGTAGCATGTGTGGCGTAGCGTGTGTAGCGCTGTCTACATGTGGATGGTTGCGGCCGTGTAGCGCGCCTCGCCGCGTCGCCAGTTCCACTGCGACGGCCGGTACTGGGGACATACGTATACACATTAATACAACTATGTATAAATTTACGTCGTCATAAAGATATGTTATGGACCAAGTGATAAATTATTCATAATGCCCGGGCACTATGAATAATGCTCAGCATTATCGGGCTAAGTGATTAATTACTATCTTAACTTCATTATTATCATATCGCTCGGTCATTATTATATTGCTAAATGATAGTTGGGCAATTTGATACTAATGCTATATTTAAGTTGTATCAAGCGCTAAATAAACCACGGCTGCAATTGGGGACACCGTAAGAGTTTGAGTTCCGATGTTGATTGCGGTCATAATGATGGAATAAATAAAAAAAAACATAACCTAACCTAAATTAGGGGAGGTTAGGTTTTTTTTATTTGTCAAAATCTATATTTATTGAGGTGAAAACTATCATTTAGCAATATAATAATGACCGAGCGATATGATAATAATGAAGTTAAGATAGTAATTAATCACTTAGCCCGATAATGCTAGGCATTATTCATAATGCCCGAGCATTATAAATAATTCTCGCATTAATCACTTGGTGCATAACAGATACATAATTTATACACATAAATAAAATTGCGTTTGTAATATTTAAAAAATCGATTTTTACTTATACAGTATGTATATTTGAACGACGGACTTATTCAAACCACCAATAGTTTATGCATAGACTTCACCAATAAACGTATAAACAATAAAAAAAAACCCTGATGAATGACGAACAAAATCGTTTCAAAAAAGTCCTAATAACTTCGCAACGTTTTAACACCCTCGCGCTTATCGAACATATGCGCGGTCAATGACCGACGTCGACGTAGGTATGAATGCATTTCACTGCGCGGCACTCGTCGTCGACATCACAAGGGGCGCGGGGGGGCTTGCGCGCTCGCTGCCTTAGCGGCGGCACGTGTTTGGCGCGTGATATTAGGCATTTTGCGCTCTGTGTTCATAAATACTGTATTTTATCGGATAGTTATATGAAAAATTAAGGTCATAGTTTTTTTACATATTTGGGACGAGAATCGAATACTGACCTCCTTCAATAAGTCCGTCGTTCAAATATACACGCTGTATACTATCTGATCAGGCAGACTTCGTACTGCCCCAACGATAAAAAAAAGACCTAAACTTTTGTATAGGAAAACGAAAAGGGCTGTTTTTAGGGTTTGCCCGGCAATAATTCAATTTTTTTCTGACCTTTTAAACCTTCCCTAGGCCTCCGCGAACAATTCAAGACCAAGATGAGATAAATCCGTTCAGCCGTTGTCGACTTTTATCGAGATAACAACTTATAAAATAGATGTATACAGTGTGTATATTTGAACGACGGACTTATTGAAGGAGGATGGTCAGTATTCGATTCTCGTCCCAAATATGTAAAAAAACTATGACCTTAATTTTTCATATAATTATCCGATAAAATACAGTATTTATGAACACACAGGCCCGAGCGCAAAATGCCTAATATCACGCGCCAAACACGTGCCGCTCCAGCTGTCGCTAAGGTAGCGCAAGCCCCCCGCGCCCCTTGAGATATCGCCGACGAGTGCCGTGCGCCCCCGCGCCCCCCGCTCTGCTGACCGGCGACCGCCAGTCTTTGCGCACGCGCCGCTACTTTCGCATTGCCTAATCATTCCCGTTTACCAAATTCGCGTAAAGTGCATTTCCTAGTGTTAGGTACCAACCTAGTGTGTAGTGTAATAATGTCGTCGTAATGTAATAATGTAATAATTCAAATGAAGAATATTGGGATATGGTTCGTGCTTACGCGCTATCAAATGATAGTGTGCGAGCTGCAGTCAATTTGTACAGAGAAATGTACCCCAACAGGCAAATACCATCATACAGTGATACAAATACCATCATCAAATACGATTTGACAGTGTATCATATTTAAACATTTTGAATAATGTAGTGAGTGAAATGCTGGAAGACGTGCCATTAAATATCTACCGGGACTTGTACTACCAACATGACGGAGCGCCCGTGCACTGTCAGGTGCGCGTACGTGAGTACCTAAACATTCATTTTGTTGACAAATGGATAGGTCGTGGCGGGCCCGTGCCATGGCCCGCACGCTCAAATTAATCGTCGTAAATACTCAAATTATTAACCGTTGTAAATAGTTATGATTCCATTTTTTTAATACGCCAAAAATACGATGGTGCGTCAACGTCTTATGAAATTTTACATTGCAGAATGTTTATAGTTTGATGTACCTAGATATTTTTGCCTGTCATAAGCCAGATTTAAAGTATGAAGGGAAAATGTATTCATACCTACGTCGGCGTCGGTCATTGACCGCGCATATGTTCTGCGATAAGCGCGAGAGTGTTAAAACGTTGCGAAGTTTTTAGGACTTTTTTGGAACGATTTTGTTCATCATTAATCAGGGTTTTTTTTATTGTTTACACGTTTATTGGTGAAGTCTATGCATAAACTATTGGTGGTTTGAATAAGTCCGTCGTTCAAATTTACATCCTGTATATCAGTGCGTATCTAACGTAAACAGCCCATTCCTTTTTCCTATACGAAAGCTTAGGTCTTTAATTCTTCGATTAGAGCAGTACGAAGTCTGCTGGGTCAGCTAGTATAAATTAATAATGTCTAAATCCACTAAGTGACTAGTGTTTAGCAGCAAGTTGTGTGTCACTCACCTTGATGAGCAGCTGTCCGCTGCGCGTGTGCGGGTTCTTGAACGCGTAGAGTATCCACGCGGCGGCGCAGCACAGTAATGTGACGGACACGAAGGCGGCCACCGCGCCCCCGAGCGGCGAGCGCGCCCCCGCCGCGCCCCCAGCCGCGCCCCCCGCGCCCCCGACACCCGCGGCCACCACCGCCGGCTCGTTGTTGGCCGCGCCCTTCGGGACGTCAGCCGCTGCACCACAAACACATAACTGATACAACATATTCCTCAACACTCCCACAACGCCATCAAGTCTCAAATTAAGAATACAAGAGTAACTTGTGTTATGAGTACTAGACAACTGATAAACATACTGACATATTTCTAAATACATACATCCTATAGACGAATTACACCCAGACACAGAACAAATGATCGTGCTCATCACACAAACATTTATCCTGGGTGGGAATCGAACCCACGACCTCAGGTATAGCAGTCAGGATCACTAACCAGTAGACCAAAGGCCCGCTTAAAAGTTAGTTATATTGTAGTGTGTAGTACTCACGCGTGTTGATGACGGTGTCGTGTTTGGCGGCCTGCGTGTCGGTGGTGTAGGCGGTGTTCCCGCCCCCGGCCGGCGCGCCCCCCGCGCCCTCGCCCCCGGCCGCGCCCCCCGCGCCCCCGGCAGCGCACATCGTCGCGTTCACTATCGTCGTCTTCTCACATTCTGGAATACATGCCGTAGTAACGATTTAACATCTTTGTAACGAACACTTTCTAAACTTTTAACCCTTCACTATCACCTATCAAACCTGTCTATTATTACTCCTTAAGCCATACGGCACGATATATGAAGCGAAACAATACATTTTTGATTATCATCAATTCATAGTACTCTCAAAAGCAAATAAATTAACACGGCTGCTATTTCAATCATCTGTCATTGATGATGATAATACTCTACGTTTCAGCCGTCATCAGCACACATTACGGTATGCTTACACAATTCTTTATGCCATCGCGAATACAGAAAAAAATGGCCACATTTATGCTTAAAATAGATAGGAAAATTTTGTGACTTTGCGACGTAGCATCTAGTCAATTTATTTTAGAAATTTTTATACCGTCAATAGCCGTGTGATTTGTGAGTGGCATGGGCTATATTTTAAAAATGACCGCTCAACAAAATAGTCACGGTCATCTAGTCTAGATATGTAGAGCAGCCAGAGTCACGCAGAGCATGCGCGAGCGATCCCATGACACTGATTTAGATAGTAAAAGTGGCCTGAGATTTTTTTAGTCGGTGGAAGCCCTACATTTCATCATGCCGTGTCTTCGGCGTGGGTTGAAGTCATTAGCGTTTCACACCGGAAAAAAAAATTAACGTGTGGCACTCGAAGACTGCCGCGGTAAAGCTATTGCGTAGCACTACGCCACCTAGAAGCGAGTTGCTGAACTAAAGAGACTTAAAAGTTCTACTATTCATCGATAGATGGCAGAACTAAAAAGTGTCACCGCTTTGCCGGTCGGAGTGGGGAGTGTTAGGTTATTTTCGTTACGGAATTTCTGGATTCGGTCTCCAAGCTCAAGGCCCGCGATAGAAACTATGCAATAGCTTAATTTTTTTTTACATACTAGCGACCCGTCCCGGTTTCGCACGGGAATGAAATCGAAAATATTCTTGTTATGCTGTTAAAATGTAGCTTATATGACACGTTCGTAGATTTACCATAGCAGCTCCATCTATTGATTACTTACTCAACCCAGTCGAAAGGTATCGACATCTGTTAGAATCATTTGGAGTTAACAGATAATTGGGACTGTCAAATAATAACAGACAAATAATTAGCAATAAATTAAAATTGCGACTATAATGGTTTAGGAGTTTGAGGACAAACATTGTGACACGAGATTTATATATATTAAGATATGTTGAGCAAAGAGAATGTGTAACTAGCGAGATGATACGGTACTCACTCCTCAGCAGCCAGTCTTGCTTGTTCCGGTCGGTGCCGCTCGAACACTTCTGGATTTGCGGGCACCACGTGCACTGCACACAAACATTCATTATTAGTATAAACAATAAATAAATATCTTAGGACAATTATCCACACACGGCCATCTGATCTCAAGCTAAGCAGAGCTTGTGTTATGGTAATCAGACAGCTGATAAGCATACTTATACAACGTTGATAAAAGCGAGAGGCATTAAATGAAACCACATATTCTGTATATCATTATAAGGCTACACAACAAAAATCAAATCAATGTAAGCAATATTTTTATAATAACTTTCGTGAGGATGATTCATACTTAAAACGTTATAACGGTTTACTCACGCGTATTTATCGGGATAGCCCGACTAGTTTCGGACCCAACCGGAGCCAACTAGATAACTATGCCTATAAAACTTAGTCACCTAATCAGGAAGATACAGCATGTTCAAACTAAAAAAAAACTAAAAAAATATCCTGTGACTAAACTATTGCTTACATTGATTTGATTTTTGTTGTGTAGCCTTATAATGATATACAGAATATGTGGTTTCATTGAATGCCTCTCGCTTTTATCAACGTTGTATATTTCAGAATATATATGACGGCGAGACGGACAGGATAGGTATTGGCGGAGCGTTTAGATAGTCTTCATCAGCCATATTGTATGTCTTATCGAAATGAAACGCCGCTTGACTATTCTTTATTACGATTACATGCTCATTGTAACAAATTGTAGTAACACGTGCAAGATGAATACAGAGTACTTTGTGAAACGTGGCGAGTTCTGCACTTCCGTCCGTTCGCCATCTCATCATATTATCGTCATCGGCATTACACCACGCAGGTATAATAGGTACCTATACGACCTCTCCGACATATACATATTATATATAAATCACACCCAGACACAGAACAAATGATCGTGTTTATCACACAAACATTTGTCCTGGGTAGGATTCGAACCTACGACCTCCGGCTTAGCAGTCAGGGTCACTAACCACTAGACCAACAGGCCCGTCAACACGGTATGTACTTGTTATGCGGAGGAAAGATAATCACGTGGTTAGGAAGGTGCTGGACATGAATGTGGATGGATATAGGGGAAGAGGACGACCAAAGAAACGATGGATGGATTGTGTAAAAGACGATATGGTTGCAAAGGGTGTTGCTTGCGAGATGACGTCAGATGAAAACGTATGGGAGAAGAAGACATGCTGCGCTGACACCAAATAATAAGGAATAAGGGATTGGTATAAGGGCAGGGGATTATGACATATTTGAAACTGATCTCTCTCCGGTCGTGTAGGATTACCGACCCACCGGACTATGAGATTAAGAGAGGCCCTTGAAATAATAGACAATGTTAAGTCGCAAATACAACACAGGTACCAATCATTTTCTAATATGACTATTCTTAATTTACTTGATAATTAGTATTATTTTTATAGTCGATCATTCCCAAATGAAATAGTATCTTCTTTACTAGGTAAATTTCCGGGTTGATTTGAGTTCACTGTCTTAAAAAACGAACGTACTGTCTTAAAAGTCTTTTACACAACTCCATCTTTAAATAAATTTGATGTTTACGAACTTTATCATAGTTTACAAAAGTCTTTCTTAGGTGATACTTTTACCCAAGTTTTCACATTAAAGTAGCATCCGCGAAGAGGTCCTTTTCGGCCTTAAAACGAAATCACACTTACGTAACTAACTCTCAAAACGAGGAAAGAGTAACTGATTTGGCTAAGCTTTCCACAGAAAAAAAAAATTGCCTAAAATTAAAAAACAACCCAGCTAATGAATGGATTGTGTAAAAGACGATATGGTTGCAAAGGGTGTTGCTTGCAAGATGTCGTCAGATATGAACGTATGGGAGAAGAAGACACGCTGCGCTGACCCCAAGTAATAATTGGGATAAGGGCAGGGGAATGGTGATGATGATTCATTCAATTTCCGGGTACATTGGAGTTCAGTCATAAAAAAACGAGTTGAAAGTCTTATCCACAACTACATCTTTAGGTGAATTAGATGTACGAACTTTATCTTAGTTTACAAAATTCTTTCTTTGGTGATACTTTTACTACTAGCCACTGCCGCGCCGTGGCCGCTATATAATTATGATAGTTTAACCAAAACCGCTGTACCGCGCCTTAGGAAGGCGCGGGGCGAGATGGGGGAAGCATCGGCCGATGCAATTGGTCAGTTCGCCGTCAAACTCATGGCGGTCGCTAGTGTCAAATTCAAATTTAAATTCGAAATCGAGATTATTATTCAAAGGTGGGTCATGCGATATCTCGTGATGTTAAGACGTATTGAATAAATGGATTTCTAAATTCAATAAATTCAAACTTTTAATAAACCAAGTCCAGTCGGTACAGCGGTAATGGTCAAACTGTAGTGTACATGCTTAAATATCTTGGGACAATATCCACACACGGCCATCTGATCCCAAGCTAAGCAGAGCTTGGCAATCAGACAGCTGATAAACATACTTATATATTTCTAAATATATACATATTATAGATAAATCTCATTCAGACACAGAACAAATGATCGTGCTCATCACACAAACTTTTGTCCTGGGTGGGAATCGAACCCACGACCTCCGGCTTAGCAGTCAGGGTCACTAACCACTAGACCAACAGGCCAGTCAACACGGTATGTACATGTTATGCGGAGGAAAGAGGATCACGTGGTTAGGAAGGTACTGGACATGAATGTGGATGGATATAGGGGAAGAGGACGACCAAAGAAACGATGGATGGATTGTGTAAAAGACGATATGGTTGCAAAGGGTGTTGCTTGCGAGATAAAGTCAGAAAGAAACGTGTGGAAGAAGAAGACATGCTGCGTCGATCCCAAATAATAGTTGGGATAAGGGCAGGGGAATGATATGTTCTCTATGTTAATGTAATTGGTTTGTAATCAGTTTTAACATGAATAAATAATAGCATATATATGTTATGGACCAAGTGATAAATTGAGCAGTATACATAATGCCCGGGCACTATGAAAAATGCCCAATATGAGAGTGCACTTTGATAATAATTATTCAAATAATCAAATTGACCGGGCACTATACATATGGCCTATCACCTTTTGGGCAAAGTAATACAAAAGTTACAGCTAAAGTGATCAATCTGGATATTATAGATACTGTTTAGCTTATTATATATAATATCTATTGAGTTATACGGGTTTAATAATTAAACTGGTAAGATTTCTTAATTAAACTTATATTTTCTTAGTCACAAAGATGCTCGTTACATGGCCAAAACAGAAGAGAGAAAAATTATTCGTATTTCGAACACAGCGCCACATATTGGCTTTTTAGTCACCAGTGTTTCCACAGATAAACTATAAACTAAGAAGGAGAGTTATGAATGTAAATTTACAATACTCAATACTCCCACTTAAATTTACACTTAGATTTAGGTACACGAAGACATAAAAATTACAAGTTACTTTTCATGACTTTATCTCTTATATTATTAAACTTATACACTGGCAAGGCTTTCGTAAGAAAGTCAGCTAATTGAAATGAACTCTCAACATATTTAATATCAATAGCTTTTTCTTCAACCTTTTCTCGAATAAAATTGTACCTAATGTCAATGTGCTTGCTATATTGACACGCTTCACAAATAAAATTATCACTTCCTGTTAACTTCACAGGTATAGCTCCAGTTTTACTCATATTCTGAAGTTCTTTGACATTGAGGTGTCCAAGACGTTCATGCCACACTTTAATATCTGACTGCACTATGTTACAGCTTTCCTGCACAATTGTTTCAATTTCTAATTCATAGAGATTGTTTTGTTTTAAATATGCATTCATCACGGGTACCTTGTCCTTTATAAGTAGAGCACTTTTATTATTCTTTATAATGACATACCCTTTTCTGGCGGCTGCTCCCTCAGAAAACAAGTTTCTTCTTAACTCAGGTACGTACATTACATTCTCCAATATGCTCTTCTCCCACTGTCCATTGATCTTCCTATTTATCAATATTGATCCTTCTCCACAAACTTCAATATCATGTTTGTTACCCAATTTGACAGTTCTAATCTTATCACTTCCATGATATTCATCAAAATCATAAAAGAATTCTCGCCTGTATGTCATATGCACAGATGCTCCACTGTCCAATATCCACTTATCATCATCGCTGACACACAATGAAGATTCTTCTGCGCTGAATGCCAACATTTTTCCTTGCTCTTGTTTCTTATAAACAGATTTCTTAGGCGCCCTGCATTCTCTTGCAAAGTGACCTCTCTTGTTGCAATTGTAACATACAAATCTGTGGTTTGTATTATTTGTATCACTTGTGGAGTTGCTACTTGACTTCGCACTGTACTTATTTTGTTTAGGATTTCTCTTTGTCATAATTAAAGCTGACTCACTGTTCGTATCATTAATTAAACTCGCTTCTTCATCAATCAGCCGTGATGTCAAGTTCTGAATGGTCTGACTGCTTTCATCCAGGGATAACCATGCTTGTCGTAAGGAACGGTATTCAGGTGGTAGTGTGCTTAATATTTTTGTCATCACTGCCGTATCACTTAACTTTTCACCGCATTCTCGGAGTTGTTTCGCCAGGCCTTCTACCTTTGATACATGCTGTGCCATAGTGTCACATGAAGAATACGTATACTGATAGAACTGTTCGTGCACGATCATCTTATTAAATTCTGATTTATGCTCATATATAGCCTCCAATTTGTTCATCACATCTCTTGCTGTCTCGCATGTTTCTATGAGTGAAATTTGACTAAGATTCATAGACGAAGTCAAAATGAACATGGCCATTCCGTCTTGTTTGTTCCATTCTATTTGCGCTGTTTTTTCGGCTGGTTTTGGCGTATTTAAGTCTAAGCCTTTAGCACGTAGGGCGCATTTAATTTGGAATTTCCACTGTTTGAAGTTTTTTCCATCAAACTTTTCTACTTTCATAGAATTTGTGACCTCCATTTTGAAAGCTTTTTCACGTGCCGAAAATTATTTTGCACTATTTGCTCTTTACACAGTTTTTTGCACGTATTGTATATTTACTTGCGTTTTCTGGGCCCATAACCTATTGAGTTATACGGGTTTAATAATTAAACTGGTAAGATTTCTTAATTAAACTTATATTTTCTTAGTCACAAAGATGCTCGTTACATGGCCAAAACAGAAGAGAGAAAAATTATTCGTATTTCGAACACAGCGCCACATATTGGCTTTTTAGTCACCAGTGTTACCACAGATAAACTATAAACTAAGAAGGAGAGTTATGAATGTAAATTTACAATACTCAATAATATCTTCGAAGAATTAGATAAAGTAATAAAAAAGTAGATATTCGTTTCAGAATAAATTTGTATTTAAATTTGCCTTAAGCGTACATATCATAAAGATTATTTTAACAATTAAAATAACATAAGATGATATTTTCACCTCAATAAATATAGATTTTGACAAATAAAAAAAAAAAAACCTAACCTCACCTAATTTAGGTTAGGTTAGGTTAGGTTTTTTTTTTTATTTCTTCCAACATTACGACCGCAATCAACATCGGAACTCGAACTCTTACGGTGTCCCCAATTGCAGCCATGGTTTATTTAGCGCTTGATACAACTTAAATATAGCATTAGTATCAAATTGCCCAACTATCATTTAGCAATATAATAATAACCTAGCGATATGATAATAATGAAGTTAAGATAGTAATTAAGCACTTAGCCCGATAATACTAGGCATTATTCATAATGCCCAAGCATTATAAATAATGCCCGCATTAATCACTTGGTCCATAACATATACACCGTGTAACATAATTAACGCACATCCTGAAACTACTTTGTTCAGAATCGATAACAGAATCCATTTCATTAATAAAAATAAATATTTTTTTTTTACCAAAAAAATATTTAGAAATAATTAAATTGTAGACACTATTTTCATAAAGCACTCAAAGTAAACGAAAATGAGCCTTAAGTCGATGCAATAAGGCTTTAGCAATTTACAGCGGTTCACACTTTCAAACACACACAAGTTCACACTTTCAAACACTAACAAAGATACATAAAAAGGACCGCCGAAATGCGTAATACAATAGGAAAGAGCGAGACAGCCGCGCGCGGCGCCCCGCGTGGCTCGCGCTTCCTTGTCATTAGTCATCGGCCGATCGCTATCAGTGAATGTTTGTCATTATTTGTCAAAACAAAACTTTCGCGCGCGATGTCTTTCCGGTATACTAACGTACAGTACACCGAGATGGTGAGGACTCTAGCACAGTGTGGTGATAACGTAGCATTAGCGTGTAGAACATTTAATGATAGGCACGGCACGAGTGTTGACCGCAGGACCTAAAAGACCTAGTGTATTGTGACGAATCAACAAGTGCCGAGGACCTTAAAGATAGGATAGTGGCTGCTTTTGAAACAGTGAAAAGGGACATTCTAGTGTTAAGTGAATTGCGACAACAATTGCGTAAACGAGCTTTTAAGTGCATAGAACAAGGTGGTGGACATTTTGAAAGTGTTTTAAAAACAGGACGCCGTCGTATGAGTGCCGATTAATTTTAAACATGTAAGTTTTTCATTGTTTAATTATTATGATTAATATCTTTTAAACACGCCGCCTTTGTTTAGGTACCTATCAAGTTCATCTCTATCAGCATTTCAATAACAATAACTTACGGTTATTAAAATCATTCATACTAAACATAAACAATTTTATGCAAAGACGTCATAGTATCTACGTACATAAGAATGTAGATAATCTCTTTAGGTTTTTAAATTGGTTTTAAGGGTTTTACTTTTCGTATGTTATGATTTTATGAACTTATGATAGTAGGTATTGGAGAAGCCGCGCGGGCTGCGAGACCTCCACTTTTGTGCGTCTGTGTGCGCGCGTAACGTATTGAGCAATAGGGCGCCCACGCGTTTTGCCAATTATTTGTACAAATTATTCTGACAATATGTAATAAAAACAAATATCTAAGAAAATGATAAAAATGTTTCAATACATTAATTGTGGATAAAAAAGGATATTCTTTTTGGGGTGTCTGTGGATGTGCGTTATTTCCGTTACACGTTGTATACATGAAACTGTTAGCCTAGTAGTAAGACTGCTTGCATTATCTGCATGATGTATATGTTTGTACGTACGTTGAACCCGGTGCGATGGTTGAGGCAGGCATCGCAGGAGTCGTACTGCAGGCAGGTGGGAAGGGCCACGATCTTCAGCAGCGTGTTGTTGCCGATCAGATGGTCCTTGAACGACACGCGGTGGTACTCGTAGATCGTCTTGCGGCGGACGTCTGCGATAGAAACATACTTGTATCAATATTAAGGTAAAGGCTATAATGACTATAATAACTTCAAGTTAATAGGCTTTTGCCCTTTATGCAGCGGCTGAATATGCTATTTTTCTCTATTTAGAAGAAAGTCGAGGCAACTTTTTAAAATACAGGCTTAGTCCACCACACCTTCCTGTAATAAATAGCAACTGCTATAAATCACAATCTACAATGATAACCAACTAATATCACCCAGAACTTAAGCTCGGTGCATCCCAGGGTAACGATAAACTGTCTTAAATCTCACGGCATTCATGCTAATCACACAAATAATGGTAATAATACCAACCTTTAACTGTCCCACAGTTCCTTTCCCAATTATGGAAGGTTTGGGCAATGATCACTACGCTAGCTCACAATGGATTGCCGCTTTTAGATTCCAATTTAGGAATCCAAGATTCCTCACGATAAAGATTTCCTTTACCGCTTGTCATTGGTGTTTTAGAATAATTAAAAAAGTTAATTACATAGAAATAATAAAAAAAGACGTGTGGCACTCGGAGACTGCCGCGATAAAGCTATTGCATAGCATTCAACGTCACCTAAAGGCGAGTTGCTGAACTAAAAAGTTCTGCTATTCATCGATAGATGGCAAAACAATGTGTCACCGCTGTGCCGGTCGGAGTGGGGGTGTTATATTATTTTCGTTACGGAATTTCTCGATTCGGTCTCCACGCTCGAGACCCGCGATAGAAGCTATGCAATAGCTTAAAAAAAAGGTTTTAGTAAATTGTGCTAATACTTACAGAACACGATCTTGTCAGTGAGGTACGCGTCACTGATTCCGACCTTCACAGGGTGTTCAGTATCGTTGATCTCCTGCACGTCGATAGGGATGTCCTTGTAGGCGAAGATGATGTCGCCGCTCTTATACAGGGTGACGGCGAACGTGAACTTCTTGCCGACGTCCTCCTGTAACGTCACGTTCTCCCAAAACGCTGTGAACTTCTCGCCTGGAAACGTCGGCCAAATTGTTGTAATAACTATAATGTTGTTAACAAGGCGATACGACTTGAATGGAGTTGGGCAGGACGCCTAGCCTTATGAGCTAACTGCTTTGAGTCCAGCCGTGACCAAATGGTAGCCAAAGTGAACAACTATGAATCATTTTAAATATTACTTTATCTTATGGACGACAAGGACAATAAGACAGCGAATTAGTTTGCGAATTCAGCGATATAAGTTGCAGTAGAACGTCAATCAAATCAAATTAGGGTTACTGTTTAGCATAGGATTAAGATACACTGTATCTTCATTGCATGCACTTGGTATAAACTCTGTCAAACTCTTCTTGATTCCTTATCTACTAACCTAGTTTTAAGCTATTTTATATTGTATACAATTAATTACAATTTTGTAATAACTGTAAATATGGTAGTCTGTCTACACTAATATTATAAAGAGGAAAACTTTGTTTGTTTGTAATGAATAGGCTCAAAAACTACTGGTCCGATTTTAAAAATTCTTTCAGCATTCGAAAGCTACATTATCCACGAGTAACATAGACTATATTTTATTTTGGAAAAAATAGGGTTCAGTAAGATATTTGGATTTTTCGTCATAAATAAAATGATAGTTTTCATATTATTTTTGTCAGCGAAACGAAGTTTGCAGGGAAATCTAGTAAGGTATATATCTATGGGCCATAGATGCCTGAAAATAAATGACTTATTTCTTTTCATTCACGGGCTAACTTCAAGGGAAGAAACCCGGTCCTTTTTTAAGGCTTACACGGGGACACAGGTCCAGCATGCAGAGGCCTTGTTGAAAACTTTAATACTATGGGGTAACTACCAAGGTCCATCCACCCCTGCTCTATGGAAGAACAGACATGGACAGCCCAAGGTAGCTACAAGACTATTGTAAATTATGGAGATTATACTAATTTGGGCTATTATTATTATCAACTAGCTGACTCGGCAGACTTCGTACTGTTCCAATCGATAAATAAAACGTGAATATAGGAAAAAGAAAAGGCCTTTTTTTGGGTTCGATTATTCGATTTTTCCTCACCTTTTAAACCTTCCCTAGACCTCCACGAACAATTCAAGACAAGGTAAGATAAATCCGTTAAGCCGTTCTCGAGTTATATCGAGACTAACGAACAGCAATTGATTTTTATATATTTCTTTGATCAAATAGTGGAGTAAAAGTAAATAAGCTCACCATCATCGAAGAGTTTGATCTTGCTGTCGTTGGTGAGGGTAGTGTCGAAGTTGGCCATGAGCGGCGCGATGTACTGCGTGGCCGCGAGCCAGTTGTGCACGTGCTCGCCCGTGTATATGAACCCGCCAGTCGCCACCGTCACGTTGCGGATGTTGTGCCCGTAGAACGGGAAATCGAAGGACAACTGGATTGACTGCGTGACACAGAATCAAAAGTTTTAATTATATTGAAAAGACACACAGTAGAATAGGAGGACCAACAATTATTCTCAATCGTTATCATTACATAGGTAGTATAAAAAGTCGTTTCCCGCGTCTCTCCGTCCTTAAGTACAGTTAGATAATTAAAACTACGCAATGGATTTTGATGCGGTGTCCTTATAGATGGAATGTTTCAGGAGGGAGGTTTATACGTTACATACATCGAGATTGCATTTGCGAAGCTTGGGGGAAGGCACTAGTTTATTATTAACTGTAAAAAAATGAGCAGCCCTTGGCCTGACATTTTATTTCGATAAGAGATAAATAATAATTGAGCATTTACGAACCACCAGTTTTACGTTTTAAAAACCAGATGTTGATAAAATTCGCAGATGCGTGCACTTGAATTAAAAGCTTCACATTTTTGCGGTTTCAGATTAACGTTTGAACGCGTGCGTTTAACCGCTACTATTGCTAATCCAAACGCGGCTTCCTACATGGGCGATTCAATGCGAGTGCGATGGGAACGGAACAAACAATTGACAGTGTATTACGGTGGCTTATGTAGCCAAACAATTGTAAGTGACGAACCGGACGCGACAATTGTTTTGACTGTTACAAGCGAATTCTGAAGGGGGACAAATTCTAAAAAATATAACATCTAATTGGCTTGAATATAGGATCACTTCGTTTTCGCATTTAATTCAATACGTCGCCGTTTAACATTTTTACGTGAACTTATAATCGCAATCCTAACAGTGATGTGATGAAATTAAAACTTTTTGTCGAGCATTTCCTTGTAATGTAACGTTTGTTCCAATGCTCGGCTAAACGTTTATAGCGAGTGAGCATGCATTGCAAAGTGCTTCGCCCGTGCTTGAGTAAAAGCTTGAGCGGCTCGTTCTGTTAGAAGTAAGGCTCTAGTCAGGCGGACTGCAATACAACTGCAATTTGCAGTCAGCGTGCAGTCGAGTGTTCGCAGTTTACACGACTGCAATTCAACTGCAATCGGACTGCATGTATGAATTGCAGGTTCAATTGCAATCGTGTCAACTGCATTCAAACTGCCCTTGAAGTGCAATTTGCAGTTGGATTGCAGTTGAAATGCAGTCCTTCTGTCTAGAGCCTAATCGATCAAGTGTACCAAAGATTAGATCATAGGAGAGACTCACAGTGGCCCTGCGATGTGAGTTGCTGAGCACCTCGTGCACCTCCGCCTTGTTAATGGTGATGTTGGACCAGTAGTCGCGGAAGAAGTCCGCGTTGCCGATGAACGAACTGTTGTAGAAGTCGTGATTGTCCTGCAATGAAAGCAAGAAATGTTATATCAATGGGTATGATTATACTAGCTGTTGCCCGCGACTTAGTCCGTGAAAAAAAAAATGGGTATGAAAAAAATAAAAACCGACTTAAAAAACCACGGCTCTAAAAAATAAAAATTAAACCGATCATATCAGCTAGCTGCTAGATGTCGGTGCCAAATCAGCAAGTTGAATTATTTCCCGGTGTATGTTGATTCTCTAAGGGTTTGACACCGATTCATTCAAAATCGGTTCATAAACGAAAATATCAAAAAAAAATCGTTCGTTTGTTGTATTGGCACAATGCATCTAATACTGGTGTGTGATATGTTGTAATAATTGACTAATGAATTACTCACGTATGTCAAGTTTGACAAGTTTTGCTCTGAAGCGATGCGCTCGGGGGTTTCCTTGAATACATCCAGGCCTGGAAACAATGTACAAATCAATTTATAAAAAATCAATCTATACTAATATTATAAAGCTGAAGAGTTTGTTTGTTTGTTTGTATGTTTGTTTGTTTGTTTGAACGCGCTAATCTCAGGAACTACTGGGTCGAATCGAAAAATTCTTTTTGTGTTGAATAGACCATTTATCGAGGAAGGCTTTAGGCTATATAACATCACGTTGCAACTATTAGGAGCGAAGAAATAACGGTAAATATGAAAAAAAACGGGGAAAATTATTCATCCTTGAGGGCTTCCGTTTCGTGCGTTGCGAAAACGGTTCAAGATACCAAAAATATATGTATAAAAGAATTATTTCTATTGAAATGATCTAAAAAAATGTCCACGACAGTATATGTCTATCTTTTAAGGTTAACTCACTAGAACCGTTTTTATGGTAATCAAATTCGGTCGAAATTAATGCATTTGTTAAGAGTTGTATCATCGTATCAGGTTGTGGAGAAAATCAATATGTACTTCTGCCACAAGAAAATAAAACTAAAAATATAATTTACGCAGAAGTAGGTACTTTAAAATAAATATGTTCTTTTAAAAATTTTAAAACTAAAATTGTCTAAAATAATAACAGAAAATGACGAGGACAAAGTCGTGGGTAACAGCTATAATTTATAAAACTGAGGAGGTCGTCCGCAAAAATAAATGATGCCCAAAATAATTATTCCACGTGGACGAAGTCGCGGGCACAGCTAGTGAGTAATATAATCATAATTAATTATAGAGGATTGGTTCTTGTTTTCATAGAAACGATCTCCACACTACTACTTACAGTTAATATAATACTCACACAACGCCATCAAATTAACTATAGGAGAGTAACTTGTGTAATGAGTACAAGACAACTGACAAATTACACCCAGACACATGACAAATGATCGGGTTTATCACACAAACATTTGCACTCAGGGGGTGGAAATCGAACCCACGACCTCTGCTATAGCAATCAAGGCCACTAACCATTAGACCAACAGGACCGAGGCGAGGAATTTACTAACTTTATAACTAAACTAACAATTTTGACCTAAACTTCAAACAAACATAAAGGATTTGTTTATCCTATGCGGGGCTCGAAACCGCGCTCTATACTTATAATAGTTTATTTCCGCACAATGAGAGAGTGTTAGTTGACATAGTCCACACGGTTATCTGTATATCCATTTAAATGACCACTTTTAAAATTAGTTTTCAGAAGAATCCCGATAGATGGCGCTAACAGGTAGCTTTGAACTATCTCGGAAATGTACTCGTAATATCCATCGATTAACGCTTAGATTCGCTTCGCTTCGGAAAAATTAATAATTGAATTTACTTTAACAACCTTTACTTAGATTAACGGTTCGGTGTTTTATAGATCAATTGACCAATAGCCTTACTGTGCACATATAATTATTGCTAGATCTATCTTAAAGTGATACATTTACTGACAAGTTACTCCTTCTTGCTCCCCAACTGACGTTTCAGGATCCATCACTGTTGCTTATCGGTTTTGGCAACACGTTAGTCTTCTGTATACTAAACGGACACGGGTATCATAAAAACTACTCGCGTATAATGAGAATCTATAACTGAGACAAATCAATTGAAATGTCTCAGACAGACTAAATCAAAACTGACGTTTACAAGGTTCTTTACTTCGTTTTCAGGTGTATGATATAAGTACTAACAATAGTTAGTCATGAGGTTAATAAAACATTCTGGCTTTAATATAACTATGTATTGTTGCTTTACGCACCTAAAACCACGTAAATCCTATTAAATCATCGATACTGACTTAAAAATCGGCGTTAAGTGTTATGTTGTCTTTATGTTGTTTGTGATTTATCAAACATACATGTAAAAATAAATAAATTAAAAAATTAAAAAACCCGACTGCATAAAAAACACTTTAAATAAAAACTGAAAAGTAAAAAACAAGCTTAGTCTAAAAGTGTAGATAGCAATGCTATTACCACAAAATTAAATAATTTCATAATCAATACACAAAAAATAATAATCTTATGCGAAACATAATTGAGTATAACAGTCGGGACCCATATTGAATGATTTTAGTCTAGTTTATTTAATGGGTCCCGACTGTTACACTCAATTATGTTTCGCATAAGATTATCTATTATTTTTTGTGTATTGATTATGAAATTATTTAATTTTGTGGTAATAGCATTGCTATCTACACTTTTAGACTAAGCTTGTTTTTTACTTTTCAGTTTTTATTTAAAGTGTTTTTTATGCAGTCGGGTTTTTTAATTTATTTATTTTTATTTAACACTTTTTAGTTAGTTATAATACGGCTATGTGTTTCTCAAGATTTCACCCGCGACACGAGAGAACTACTTCCAATACCAAGATAATAAAAAAGTAACACACGTCGATCCAGTTATTTTAGATTGATTGCGTAACACAAAGAGAGTAAAGGAATTAGAAAAATAAATTCATTGTAAATAATTTAGTTTAGACGTACTTTTATTATCACTTTTCACTTTTAAGTTCAGAAACCGCTAGTCAACCGCGTCGCATAATATACGAGTATTTAGTTTGGATAATAAAGAAACAATTGCACATAGTATGTTTTTTCTATATGTCAGTGATATACCATTTTGGAATCCTCATGATGAGCTCTTTAATTTGATACCCATATTGTAGCAAATACTTTTTTTTTTTTTTTTTTACTTCTATCTACGGCGCCTCACGGCCGCCATGTTGGTTTTTGTTTGACGTCACATATCTAAGAACACTTGGGTAATTAAGACGAATCCAACGATGCCCTGATTGTCGAAATCCATCAAGCCGTTTCGAAGATATGAGGTAATAAAGAATATTATGCTCATACATACATACATACAAGATACGCGCGAAAAACATAACCCTTCCTTGGCAGTCGGGTAAAAATAGACATTTAAAAACGTCCCCCATAAGTCATAAGCCGTTATTGCATAAGGCCATGACTATAGGCGATAAAGGGTTATTGATGCAAATATTATTATTATAACTAGCTTGAAATGTCCTACAGCTGGGCTGGAAATGCTGGGCAAAGGTATCCACTCTTCTTCCACTTTTCTATCTCAAGTGCCGCGAGTGACCAGTTCGATAAGAACGACTCTAAATTATCTCACCGTCTTCATAAGTTATAATATTACTTAATTATGGAGAAAACAATAAGCAATATTATTTTGCAGTTTAACAAAATTGTCACAATACCGACCAACAAAATATTTACAAGGAAACACTTGTCCAATTTGAACGTGAATTAATTTTGTTTAAAGTAATATAATGACGCGGTGTAATCGTTCGATTGGCTGTTTTACGAGTTCTCGTCACGTTTCTAGAATACTAGATGGTGCGTGAGCAATCAATATTACGCGCTTATTACACCGCCTTAACTTGGGAGACAGAGTAATAATATTATTCGTAGCTGTGCTAAGTATATGCCCCCAACTATGTTCCTCCTGGAGCCCTTTGGATGCCGGGATCGCGGTAGCTCTCATGAACATCAAAATTGTTTTTATTTTAAGTTTTTATTTCCAGTAGGCTTTTTCAGGCACTTTTAAAACGTTACTGACTCTAGTTGATCCCGCAGTCCCGGCACCCAAAAGGCTAAGTATATGCCTGAGAGAAAGTTTACCTGCCCGTAATATGGTTAACCCTTTGAATAATTCCCAAGTGTGCTAGTTTGCTCGCGAAGTTTTCTATCAGCGTGTTAACAAGTGATAATTACTTTATAATATAAAAATTAAAGACGTTTTTCGTGTCAGGATTTGATCTATAGGTACTTAATATCTTAATTTAAGCGGTGTTTGTTTATAACGTTGTCAATATCTAAACTGCTAAACCAATTTGATTAACTTTAGTATGGGTATAACTTCGAGAAGGCATACAGGCTAGTTGTAAAATAGCTCCACGCGGGTAAAACCGCAAGCAACAAATAAATACAATAATTATAATGATTTGGTGCTAACATTTTTATTAGATAAGTCAATACGATAAATAAATATTAAAGAAAAAAGCAGTTTAGGTATATATCTATTTACTACATGTTTAGGTGGTATGAAAGTTGATGAAAATCGCCATTAGGGAAAACCCATTGAAAGGGGACTCTAAAGAACTTTACCCAACAGCAACGCAAAGCCACTGATACTAACAAATTGTTCGGTGATAAGATCACGTTGTAATAATACTGCATTTAGATTTAGGTATGTGTGGTCACCTTTGCACAGTCCGCACACATCGTCGTTTATTTTTGTGACATTGTTTATCTTTGCACTCTCAGCGAGGTTAGGAATGTGACCTCCAATATTTTTTTGCAAACTAAAACCAATTCAATGACTTCTTGGTTTCTTTACCTGACACTCAATTCCGTGAAAACAGACGTTATTCCTTTATTTAATAGCTTTTTCTCGCGACTTTGCCCGCGTGGAAGTCGGGTAAAAATTCATAATTTTTCAACCAATTTCAAAAAGGAGGAGGTTTTGTGTATTATTTTCTATTTTTTTTTGCCAAAAGGTATCAAAACTTCCTTATATACAGTAAACGATTATTAAAATTAGCCCGAAAGAAACAGACATTTTTGTTGTTTTGACATGTATTAACGAATGAACATTAATGTAATAAAATAGTACTACATTTTTTATACTCAAGTATATTTTGTCAAGTCATTCATAGTTTCGATTAGCGTTAGTGTAACAGTATACGGGGGCTGACCTATATCGCTACATTATCATCGCATACAAAGCGAATAGTGAAATTAAATTGGCAAAATAAACAATAGAACGAGCGCTAGTTAGGTAGAGATAGCACAATAGTCTATCGGTCACGAATTGTTTGCGGTGGCGTTACGAATTTGACAATTTTCCACATCGCCACGCGAAAGTCAGGCGGATTTCACTTTTTATAGTAACAACTATGATTGAAGTTATTGCGAAAGAATGAATTGTTATTCCGAATTTGTTACGTCTTACATTTCGATCAATACGTACCTATATACGAGTCTGATATAGCAAGTTCAAATTTATGGGAAGTATTTTGGTGTGTATGATGTTTCTTTTTTTTTGATAATTCTGGTGACTGTCAAGTCTTTTGCCTAAATGCTAAGTAACTTCCAGGAGTACGTTTGCAGCTGCCGATGTGAAATTAAGACGATGCTCTACCGGTGTAGAGCATGGTATACGGTTGTAAGGCACTGCCTTGGTCCCACGACTACAACCTTACCTTACAACCTTAGTTTAGAAGATAATTTAGTCTGTAGAACGAGTGTTAAAAACCACCAACTGAAGCGCTCAAATCTATTGAAATGTCAGGAAAAAGGTTTGTCAATTCCAGACTTTGAGCGATTCGATCGACATAAAGGCTTGTAAAATATTCCCGAGTTTACATTCTTCAGTTGATAAAAGTAACACCGTAAAACGGGGTGAATAGAGACATTATCGGGGTGAACGGAAACATAGTTTATCTTAAATTTTGCAAGTTTTACAAGACAAAATAATTATTTCAAGATTCTTAACTGTGTGATAAAATACAAGTAGACGAAAGTTCATGTAAGCAAACTTACGCTTAACCCTCCGAAAGCAACTTACATATTATTTTCTATTTAGCCCTTAAACCTTGAGGCCTATGTCCAGCAGTGGACTGCAACGGGCTGATGACGATGACGATGATGATTCACCCCTTAAATCTCTATTCAGCCCGTTTTACCGTAGTGTTAGAATTACCTTCGTCAGGCACAATAGGGTCTGCGCTCGGTGCGGCGCCGCCCAGCAGTGGCGTCTGCGTCACGGACACGGCGGTCGGCGTCGCTGCCCATGTGGATCACACAAATAGAAACAATTAACATCTTTACAGTAATATTAAAGTAGTAACACTCGCTTTATTTAGATACTAGAAGGCTGACTATATAAATAATTCTTGACATTCACACAACGTCATCTAGTCTCAAGTTAAGCATACTAAGTAACTTGTGTTATGAGTACTTACTAGACAACTGATAAACATACTTATATATCTTTAAATACAGAATAATATATATTATAGATAAATTACACCGAGACAGAACAAATGATCGTGTTCATCACACAAACGTTTGTGAGAATCGAACCCACGACCTCCGGTATAGCAGTCAGGGTCACTAACCACTAGACCAACAGGCCCGTCAAATAAACAATTGCAAAGCTATACAATTTTACAAGTAAGTATTCGCTTAGTAATATATCAAGAGCACCAAACGCCAGCTAAATATTAGATTCAATCGTGAAGGAATTACAAACATAAATAATTGTACATACATACTTTCGCCTTCATAATACAAGTGTAAAATGTGATTATTTCATGGCCTTAGAGTTTAGGCGGTTTTTTCTAATACATACATGCTACACGTAACAACAGTGCAGCGAGCTCATTTAGCAATTCGTTCCGAGTGTTTAGCTAAATGTAAACAAACGACGATCTTAGTCTTATCACCATTGCATTGTGAAGTGGTATCGCGCGTGTAGCAACTAAATGGAGGCCGTGTGAGAGCAGTACCGCGGTATTATGCCAAATGAGAGACACAACACTGTCTAGTAACGACATCTTCGCACAAAGAAGTCTTTATTTCGAAAATTATTTTTTGCTGTTAAATGGTATTCTTTTAATTATTTTATAAACTTACTAGTTAGACTCGACTTCGTACGAATTAGTAATACTCTCGCAAACAAAAAATAGAATACGGAAAAAACAAGAATACGGGGATATAAAAATACATGTTGGTTAATTCTAAGACCAACCCGATATGCACACAAAATATTTATAAAAATCGATCAAGCCGTTTTGGAGGAGCATGGTAAGTACCTAGAGGGCCTACCTACACGAGAATTTTATACAGTAAGATTACCTGTATTTTTTTGTAGTACGATTATAAGATTGCAAAAAAAATGTAATGTTTGGCCGTATGTGTATTTCCGAATTTGTTAAAATTGATTGCCTGAATTTTAATTACAATATGTTTTTCGAATACATGCTTCACCGTGAATAACATACCTACTCGTAGACTATATTTATTATGCAAAAGTCCAATACACACAAACATGACTTTACAACTTTTAGTGCAAAATTATTTTAACATGATTCATATTCGTTTCATAGTTTTAACTAGTGCCCCGTCCGATCTGAAATACTGATGTATTGTACTCCGGTTGAAATCAATCCGGGTGAAATACTGATGTATTGTACAGATAAACTTTCATAGAATCAATATTTACTAAAAAAAAACTGCTTGAAAATCCGTTTTGTAAAATTTTAAGCGGAAATACAGACACACAGCGACTTTGTTTTATACTATGTAGTGATAACAGCATCGCGTTTTTCAGACAAGTCGTTTCTATCAAGTCTTTGAAATACAGTGTATTAAACAAGTCAATATTTGTTTGGAGTATCATATTATAACGGAAAATAACTTGTTTTGTTACCGCATTATCAAACCGTGCGATATATTTGTACGTTGTTTCTTAGAGTACGAGTTGACGGCAGTGTGACTTGAAACTGACATGAATAAGCACACTGGAATTTTTAAGCTAAAAACATTTTTTGTATGTTTTAAAATACAAGGTCAAGAACATTTCCTACTAATATTGTAAATGCGAATGTGTTTGTTTCGCTTTCACACCTAAAACGAAATCGATTAAAAAAAACTGTCATCGATGGACAGTTATATTTTCAGTCAGTACAATAGACTAATATTTTAGGTCCGCTTAACTTGAGACTAGAAGGCGTTGTGTGAATATTGAGAAATATTTATTATTATTTATATTTACTGTGAGGCAATAAAGAACCCTTATTTGATTCGCAATAACCATTGATTATTTTAATGTAAGTTATAAAAGATCGTTATCAGATTCCGACTGCATTCTTTACGGACAACAAATCACAGACTTCCTTTTCTATAATATAATTGAAGCCAAATGTTTTGAGCCTTCATCGCGTGTTGTTTGACGTACCTATATAGGAGTAGGTACATTGTGTACGGCCACCAAATTGTGTAGTAGCATCGATGCTTAACGACCGCTCAGACAATGGCTGGCAGCCATTGATGTCGCAACGAGCACGGCTTTATAAGGATCGGGTGGTGTGGGACAAGCAAATCATTCGATATTTTGCGCGAGTGTTGTACAGTCACGAGCAATACTACATTGTCACATTTTCTAAAATATCTTATCTTCTACCATTCAAAAAATATATGTACGATATTTTTTTCTAAATTACCTAACCATCAAACTGCGACAAAAGTACAAAATCAGTAAAAAGTTTACACTTTCAATGTAATTTTTAACTATTCATGACAATTTCTATAACATAATACAAATTTTATACGTGTTATAGGAATTGCCATGGATACATATTGAATGATGATATTGAAAGTATACCTAACTTATATGTATATATTATGTGTGTCTAATTTTTCCTGTTTTCGTTAAGTTTATTACAGTTATAATTAGAGTTTACAAATAAGTAGGGGTTGTGTGAGAAAACAAGGACTACTGGAATAAAACAATTTAAAATTGCTTAAAACTTCAAAACAGATCATAAATGTAAAAAGTTAAAATACTGTAACTGGAGTATCAACAGAAAGAAATAATAAAACATTCTAAACACCAGAAATACTGCATTTCTTTTGGAACCAGACTAGAATACGGTGTAAAGTTTCAACCCCTATCTCATCCGGCCGTGTAGCTTAGTGGTCAGAGCAGTCGACTTCAACATCGAGAGGCGCGGGTTCGAATCCCGTTGCGGCCAGCTTCCTGAAGCCTTTTTGCTATTGTTTTGTTTTTCGTATTTATTAAGCTTATGGTTTTTTTTTTAATAAATGTTCAAATTTTAAAAACTACTTTTCGTAATTCTTATTAAAAAGTTTTATTGGATTTATTTTTTCTTGATAGGTAAATATATCTTTTTGTTTGTTTATATTTTATGTAATGTATGTGTTTTATACAAGGCCTCTAGCACGTGCCCTCTGGCGTATATCTACACTAATATTATAAAGAGGAAAACTTTGTTTGTTTGTAATGAATAGGCTCAAAAACTACTGGACCGATTTTAAAAATTCTTTCACCATTCGAAAGCTACAATATCCACGAGTAACATAGACTATATTTTATTTTGAAAAGAAAAAAAAAAGGATTTCGTAAGATATTTGGACTTTTCGGACACAAACTGAAAAAAAACAACCAAAGCAACCAAATATACACGCGGGCAAAGCCGCGAGCGGACAGCTAGTACATAATATTTTGTTGTTACAGTGGCAACGAAAAGACGTCATTAATTAAAATTTCAGTTTGCAACAGAGAACAAAGGTGGTAACTTAATAATTTATCGATAGACAGTGGTATTACTTGACATACGGGAGTAGCGCTGCGATAGTTTGGCGATATCGTTATCAAAATAGCATTATATCGAAGTGTAAATATCATTTTGTCGCTTAAATCTCGCTGTGGCGTCAGTTCTGCACGTTAGATAATAGCACAGGCATTATCAATAACGCTTTACCCTGCGACATAATGGAGGGTGGCAGTCGCCGTACGCGTTAGTGCCGGCGCGGTGATGCTCATGCTGCAAGTCACCCGTGACTATCTATTGTTCGGAATCTGTGACGTGTGACGTGACTGTGACGTATGTACACAATACAGATCAGACAGACTGTGATTAAAACAATTTAGCAACGAGAAAACAGTTTCAAATGTAAATTTGATTTTTGCTTGATTTTTATACGGTTGTTCCATACTGATGTTTTTGATCCTGTTTTTGCTGTTGTTTACGACGTTCATGATAGACGGAACATTGAAGGCGCATTCGTCCAAAAATTGGAATCTTCTTCATACTTAGTTAACAATCTCGTGACTATCCCCAGAATAAGACGTTTTGAATAAAACCCAGTATCTTACGCGCAGCACAATAACTCAAAGCACAAAGCACAACAACTCTTCTAGCAGTCCAGACAAATTTGGTTGTCACCTATCACTTTTGACAACTAAGGACTGTAGAGAATGCGAAAAGTTTAAGTAATGTTTTACAAGTATCTGTTGGTGAGCCTAACAAATAAAATAAAAGTTACAGAAAACCGTATTCGAACCGATCGATGACCAGAGTCCAAAACAAAAGCAAATAGCTTATTCGTTGTATCGTGGGTAAATCACAGCGACGCGTCGTGATATGCAAATGATTTACAAACTAACTCTCCCCTACACTTGACTGTAACGAGCTTCTATTAGCGTTCGTTTAAGCATTGATTGAATCGCTTGCCCCGCGCCTTCCTACTAACCGACAAGTACTTCAACTGTGGAGTGATTCAAACAAATCTATCACAAATAACCGGAGGCCAACGTGACAGTGATAAAGCTGCCAAAAATCATACCTAGACGAGGGGTTTTACTTTGCTCTTAGCGTTATCGGTCCTGTTGTTTGGTTTTAAAAGTTCTTTCTGTCGGTTTATGAGAGACCGATCTCTTCAATCTGATGTCAAATTAATTCATCACGGATGTAATGCATTCACAAGAAACAGCACCAATAACTAATGCAACATATTATAACAAATGAATTTAATGTTATTCCATTTTTTTTTTTTTTTTTGTATTCATCGGTGAACTTGTACCAGTGTTAATTCCGCTACCAAAAAAGCCAGGCCTAGTTACTAAGTGCGTATATAGGTCGAATACTAGAACAAAATACCATATAAATCTAGAATAAATCGAGGTGATTATTTTCTTTCGCTGTATAAAACTTGATCAACAACATCCTTAAATTCGTGTTTTTACTTCTATACACATACACATATATTAGCCTAAAGGTACGTTTCCAAGACGGGCCGCAGGCTGCAAACTGCAGCTGCAGACTGCAAGCGACACTACTCGTTTCATGTATTGTGCAGCCGCGGCATGCGGCCGCGCTTGGAATTAGTTTCATAGATTTACATAGAAACGAGTAGTGTCGCTTGCAGTCTGCAGCTGCAGTTTGCAGCCTGCGGCCCGTCTTGGAAACGTACCTTAACTAAGCGGATAATGAGCGATTTAATCGCGTCACATGACCGCGGATATCGCTGCAATAGAAATTCAATAGCGCGCTTCGTAACCGGCATTTTTCCGTCAACGTCACCCAAGGTGAGTTGGGTGACCTTTCCGTGTTGTCCAATATTTACTTTAAGTTTATTGCGATTTGTATCGTGATGGTCAAACTTGTGACAGACGCTAATCTGAATACGTAGCGTATCGCGTTTAACCGGTCACGCCGCGCATTATCACTAAGTTGAAGAGTTGATGAAGTTAGGGCGTATAGACGTAGTAACATGGCGAAGCGAGCAAATCATAAAATAATTAATCATTTTCCACTTAGCTAGTATCAAATAATTTTGTTTCCAGGACTTAGCAAAAAAAATACAATAATATGAGACTTTTGCTTTCATCGACATAAGGAAATTTTTAAACCAGAAATCAACAAGTGGGGAAACGTTCGACAAGTCGTCACGGAACAATAGAACGTGAATACGAAGTGTGTTTGAAATGAAAATATTCGTCGAAAAGGGTTGTCGATTTCTAATATTTTAGCGATGCGATTGGCGCTGTATCGTTTACACTTGTATAAGGTCTCAACATAGACAACTGCGGTAAACTGCTCTACAAATGCTTTGATTAACAATTCATATCATGTTAAATTAATACATGGACGTCATAAATCGCGCCACATGATTAAGAACCTCAACATGTATGACATGCATCTCTCGTCATCTATTAAGGAAAAAGTAAATTAAAAGTAGGTACGTAGATGACAGCGCGGCAGCCCTACGAAGCGGCCCGCGACCTTGCGAATTCATTACGAAGATGTTCATGCACAGACAGACAAGTAAGAACAAAGGCTTGTTAGAATATCGCATTTTTGTTATTACTTATTTTTAATTCGCGTTGCGTGCGTGCATGGATAGATATGTAGATGGAGTGTTTATTTTCATGTTCAACGATTAAGAAGAGAACTGCCGAAATGTTATTAAACAAATACACACATGTTTGTAAACAGGAAAGAATAGAGAAATATTGTGTACATACACGGTAGCGCCTTTGGACAATAACAACGATTTATTATGATACAAAATGGTATTATAAGCCATTTCTTTAATCACTAAATTAACTGTAGGTACCTACGATGTGCCCTTCTACATATATTATAGAGCTTGAGTAAACAAATAGAAATTTCCCACGATTTCTTTTATTATGGCGCCATTATAGCTCGTCGTAATTGCAGAAAACAGTCGGTGTCTAGAATGGTTAGTATAAATAATGTAACACCTTCATTATTAATGAAATTATTTAAGGATATATACTGGACCTATGCCCATGTACTTTGGCTATGCTAAATCATATACAATAAATCGAACAATCTAAGTCTGGATGAACTCACACTGTCATTCATCATTTGAGGACCAATATAGCACTTAGTTGCAAGATCCAATTGAGAGTGACCGGAGGAAACCAATAGGCGAGGGATTGCATCGTGCGATCCAAAGGCGAAGCAAACGACACCTTTGTTACTATTCATCGAACACTTAAGCCGTGTACAAGAACGGCACTCAGTTGAGTGACGCTTACAGCATCTAGGTATTTGCCTGTATATTCTGTTTTACAATGAAAAGACGGCATGACACTTAAAGGGAGGCTATTCCTCCATAAAAACCCTAGCGTTAGTCTGTCACCAAGTTTCTCACTTAAGGCTCAAATAAATAACCTTGTGCCCATAATTATACTGTAATTGTAGAAATAAGTCATCTTCGTGCCACAATGCAGCATCTCGTGTGATTCGCGACTTTAACGTGTCACTCAAGCAAACCATTTTTTCACACGCGACTATTCCAGCTCCTAGCAAGAAGCACGTTCCTATTGTTAATTTAGTATAAGAGCATCTAACAAGTTTTTATCGCTCAAGTATATAAAAATGTGGGAGATAATGTCGCCGGTTTTTATTGTGTTCATACACGTGTGTTTTAACTTTGTTCAATTTATTATACATAGCCATAATAATTACAATACATGATTATCTTCATACTTCTTTTGCCTGTGTCTACGAAGGCATCATGACATGCATTTATTTTGTAACTAGCGACCCGCCCTGGCTTCGCAGGGGTGCAAAGCTGATACTAAATATACTAAAGAAAAAGTGTAACCATTGTATATAAAAACAATGCGGCCCGCTCCGGGCTTCGCCGCAAACTCTACGTCTCGCAATTTTTAAATATTTAATATCTTCGAAAATATTAATTTCAATCATATGCTGTAATGGGCTATATAAATCTATATTAATTCAACAATGTATTTAAAGTATTTAATTGTATAAGGATTAATGCTGTTATGGGTAAAATCGTTTCGAAGATTAGCCATTATTTATCGTAAAAAGTAAATGACAAAAAAATGTTATTGTGGGATATCCATAAGAGACAGACATATACCATCAGGGAGTTTTTCGTAGATCTTTTCAATGTTTAAAAATAATTAGTACATTATTTTGGCAAATGTCAAAAGGGTTCAGCCTGCGCTTGCAATGTATGCGGGGAAAAAATGATAATTAACGACATCACATTAGAAACTTTAAAAATAACAGTATTTCTCCACTATTTATTGGATGTTATTATACATATAAACCTTTCTCTTGAACCACTCTATCTGTTAAAAAAAAACCGCATTAAAATCCGTTGCGTAGTTTTAAAGATTTAAGCGGTCTAAGGGACATAAGGACAGAAAAAGCTACTTTGTTTTATACTATGTAGTAAAGTTATTTTGTAAAAAGTATTAAATTCAAACTATTACAACTACTGGAAGTTTCTGGAAATCAATAACCAAATATGATACAAAGTACTACACTATCTATATATATAAAACTCTTCCGTTACTGACTGACTGACTGACTGTCTGACTGACTGACTGACTGACAGACAACGCACAGCCGAAACTACTGGTCGTAGAAAGCTGAAATTTGGCATGTAGGTTCCTTGAGATATGTAGGGGTGCACTAAGAAAGGATTTTTGGAAATTCAACCCCTAAGGGGGTAAAAAGGGGTCATAACGTTTCTATGAAAAATCTTATTCCTTGGGTTTATAAACTTGAAACTTAGCATAAACACGTATATGGTCAAGTAAATAAGTTTGGTATTATAATTTTTTCCAAACTACCCTCCAATAGTGATTTAGGGGGTTGCGATTGGGTGGCTGATTGACTTTCGCGCAGCCATAACCGCTAGGTGTAGAAGTCTAATATTTTGAACAAAGCTTCCTTTACTGACGGGAGTGAGCATTAAAAAAAGATTTTTTGGAAATTCAACCCCTAAGGGGGTAAAAAGGGGTCATAACGTTTCTATGAAAAATCTTATTCCTTGGGTTTATAAACTTGAAACTTAGCACAAACACGTATATAGTCAAGTAAATAAGTTTGGCATTATATTTTTTTCCAAACTACCCTCCAATAGTGATTTAGGGGGTTACGATTTGGTGACTGATTGATTAACGCACAGCCAAAACCTCTCGGTATAGAAGTCTAATATTTTGAACAAAGCTTCGTTTAGTAACACAATTGACCACTAAGAAGGCATTTTTGGAGTAGCAAGCCCTTACGTAGCGGGCGGGGGGGGGAGGGGGGAGGAGATCAACTGATACTTTTAATTTTTCTAGACGATGTTTTTGTCTCGCTTTACTTTTTGTTACATAACGTAATCGACAAACTCGACAAATTCACCATTAGAAAGCTACATCATCCCTGAGTAACTCAAGCTGTATAATATAATTCAAATTGTAACAATTTTTTAACCTATGAAAGAAAGTCCTGTCGAGATCATTAAAAAACGCCACAATCCCAAATTACACGTGGGCGAAGCCGCGAGCGGAAAGCTAGTACTTTATATATTTTAAATAAAAAATAAATGACACACTTTCTAAAGACCAATTAATAGCATCCTAAATTCAATTGTGCAACTTTGTCCTTACAAAAACAAAACGGACATTGAACCAAGTGTAATTATATCCACATTAACGTACACTACAAGTAGCTCCAGTTAACAAGTCATAAAGCATTATATCGCGTTGTGCGTGCATACATATTCGTGCCATGACCAATTGAGTACGATCGCGCACTTGCGTAGGAGCAGGTCAAGATTGTAGCGCGATTCGAAATTAAAGCCAATACGTAGGCACTGTAATGTGATCGCAACTTTATTGGCGACTATTAAAGGGTTCATGCACTTGTTAAAAAGGTCATTCCGAGTTTACGTACAGAGGATCTTGCATCGCTTGTAGGTGCTCACGTCGAATTGCGAAAATGAATTTTATTGCATTGGCCTGAAGACGCTTTCTCTCTTTTTTGTTACAAGGAACATAAGAACGATTGTTAAGCAATCAACATATTCTTAAAGTACAGGCTTCCGTTGCTTTCCGATTACAAATCGTTTGAGCAATAGATAAATTACGATCGGAGCATGTTTGAACAGAACACCCACTTACATAAATAAATTATAACATCCAAATGAGATCAACAAAAAGTTTCTAATACGGCCAGTTTCTAAACAAAGTTACGCCTTTTTCACGATCGGACCTTTGACAAAATTGGGTGACTGTCGCAACCATGGGGTTCCGTCAAAATTTGAAACTACCTGTGATTATAACCCCTTTGTAAGCAAACACAGCAATGTTCGTGTGTACGTGGGTACCGTGTAGTATCTACATAGGTGCATGCATATTGATCTGTCTGGGCTCCCGAGTGGGGTGCACTAATTGCTCACCGCGGACATTGCCGAATTCGTGAGTAAGGGTTGGCAACAAAACAATTTATGATTAAATTTCATTCATTTACCCTCAGTGAATTAAATTTTCGAACAAGGCATGTTATTAACATTGACTGTATTTCAGAATTTCTTTTTACAAAGAGAACTAATGTTATACTGTTTTTGCTGTGAAATTGAATTGAAAACGGTAAAAATAAGAAACTCGTTAGTAACTAAAAAAGGCCCCTAGTTATCTCATTATAACATTGGTCCCTCTAGTTAGAGACACCATTTAAATCGGACAACCTCAGCGTAGTTCGATTATATGTCACATACGGTGTTTACGAAATAAAAAACATAAACCTGTCTTGTGGAGCGATGCGAGCTCTAACCTCGATCTCGTCTATCGAGGCCGTGGTGATATATCTAGGTAGTGCAGTGTATCGATATGCACTTTCAGTACCATATTGTGGATTTGATAGCTCGATAAGCGATTGTCCAAAAAACCAAGTTCAAAAATGTTAGTCTTTCTTCTAAGTCTTATTTTTGATTATTTCTGTAAAATGACAAAACAATGGCCCAAAAATCTATTACTCAAGATTTATGATTGGCAATGGAATAGTAAAAGTAACGTAAAATATTATTAATCAAAGTAAGAGTTACTAAAAACCATGAATAAGATAATATACTTTTTTTTTTCACTCTGACTACATTCAAACTGTAGGTAGTTTTAAGATACACACAATGCATGCCCCTCTAGGCAATTTGTACCAACACGACCACTTCATATGAAATAAAACAGCAATTTCTACACGATAGCTACTATTTGAGATAGAGTATAAGCAATTCTGCAATTACGTCATTATTTTACAATAAAATTACGAGGTACGAAGCAATTGAATAAGAAATATTGATCATGTATTAAAAAAGAACTATTGGTTTCAATGGTTTGTAGAGCACGTTACAGAGTCGACGCATTACTGACAATAATAGACTGTAGTTTGAAATACTGATGTAACAATGTATAATTTCACTAGCTATGGCCAGTGACTTCGTCTGCGCGAATTTCGATTATTGATAAAAAACATTATCCCACTCTGCGGCAGTCGGTTAGCTTTTGTGTTAATCCAGGATGACAGCTAACTCCATACCAAATTTTATTAAAATTGATGTAGTCCTTTGTGCGTGAAAGAGTAACACATCTATCTGTCCATCCATACCTAGAAGCTTTTGCGTTTATATAATGAAATGAAAATGCATCTCACAGCAGATTATATAAGAGCTATATCACCTATATTTACATTTTTGTCCTTTAATATAACTTTTTCGTTTTCCGAAATACATATTTAAAATAAGTATCGTTCGTGGTAATTGTCTGTCAGGGCTGGGTTTAATAAATATTCTTATTTATTTCTTTCACAGCGCGCAGCGTGCTAAGGCAAAGCAAAACCTCTTTTTCATTAAGAACCAGGTTGGATACAAAAAATAATATCTTAATGCAGCCATCAAACAAAAATGACTGACTAAAAACACAATTGTTTGAGGTATTCAATTTATTCATTAACATAATTTTGTTTCAACACTCTTGCTTTATTATGACAACACAAAATCGGTTATAACACTAAAATATAACGTTTGTACAAGGTTAACATCAGTGTTTGTTAACACGCTATCAATTTATATAATGATCTGTAATTGCTACTATATAATAGTCAAAACAGACGAGTGAACGCTTCGAATGTCGCTTACACACGCTAACTAACGCATTATTTGTCAAACATTAAACGGGTATGGGGAATACTGTCACAATCTGTGTTGTTCATCACACTTAAATTAATCCAATTAAAAGAATCGGAAATAGTTCGATTGAATATTGTATACATTCACTGTTATAGTAGATATGTAAATAAGTTATTTATAAAATTTCCGTGTCCCAATGTCAGCTACCGTTCTCCACCAAATCGGCTGGATCGATTCTCTCGAAATTTTGTATATAGGTATGCATTCGGGTCTGAGAATCGGCTACTATCTATTTTTCATCCCTACTTTGTTTACGCGAACGAAGTCGCAGGCCACAGCTAATATACTATTACACTCCTAGATAGGAGTATTTTTTGACAGTTAAAAACCTAATCGATTTTCAAAGTGATGGGAAATACACATTCTATCGAGAATAGTTAAGAGATCCGGTCCTTTTAAAGCTGACATAGGGAAACGGAACAAGGGAAGCTGAGAGGCGAGGATTTTGGCCAGCTAACAATTGTAACTGCTTGTAAAGAGTATTTTAATCTAAAATGTGATGGTTAATCTACAATGGACAACCATCCTCTTTTTCGGTCCCACTCTATGGGAGCAGATTGGAAAACCCCACCAAGTCACTTCCTTTTATTATAGTCTGTGAAGCGTGCGTCACTACTGTCTTAATAAGCCATAACTTACTTATATCGGATGAAGAAAGTTTGGTCTGTAAACATGTAGGCGTGGTACCAGTTACCTAGAATATATGCTTGATAAAGTGATACTCTATCCCCGTAGGATACTATGTTTGTCACTTAGAAAAATTACCTACTACAAAAATCGATAAATGCAAGAAAAACTTAATAATTACTAATTTAATAAGTGCCAGTTACAAACATTGAAATGGTTTCACCCATAACAATGAAAAAGAATCACTAAGAACCATCGCTGCATAATTTAACATAATTATTGTGTGTATAGTTGTATACAAATATAACTTTCTTGTGCCTATTAATTTTAAATTGAATCACATGATTGTGTTGCCTACTATGTATTAGGACTTCATTGAAATAAGGGGATTATTATTATTATTTATATCAGCTGGATGCGTATCGAGAAATACATTTTTGGGGAGTAATATGACACACACTATATTTCACACGTAAGCGCAGTCCGACCAATATGAAATTGATATAAATTGATATAATGAGAACAATTGATGTCAAGGGTTACCGAGATGACAGACGAATGTCGGTTTGTCTGCAGTCTTCAATTTTTAGGACCATCATCACTACTTGTAATAACGCTTACAGAAATTCAGGGATCGTGTTAAGGCAAGCAAATACACCTTTTTAAGGCTTTGAGGGTATTGTATGATGCTCATGTAAGAAGCCAGCTGGAATTTCATTAAGTAATAGTGAGGATAAATACAAGTTTATGGCTTAGTGGATCCAAAATTAATATGCTAGGCTATTTTACTACCCTACTCTCTGCGTTCTGAGTATGGCGGGGTATTATAAATTAGAGGTTAGGCTTGAGATAACACTGGCAATATATTTGTTTTAAAGTTTTTCGCCCTTAATCTTTACTCCGGAAATTTTAATACAATTAGACTTTAATTATTGGACGGATTTGGCATAATGTATAGGCGGCGAAGACCACAGTTGCTAACGGCTCTGAGAGTTCCAACTTGCTGCAGCAGGCGAGAGCCCATACATTAAACGCTAAGGGTTGTCTAATAATGCAAATCCAATTGCGATACCAAAATATTTCCAAATATGATAAAAGCCCCAATATTTTAGCATTATTTTCTCGTAATATCCCGCACTTTAGAAAGTGGTCTTTATAATAAGAAATGAACGCCTCACAAGGTTATTTCGACTGAGATACTTTTCAAGTCTGTTGATCGATTTAATAATTAAAGAATTTTTGAATACATTGTCCTTTAACCCATTGTAAGACTTTATATGCAGAGTTGTGAAAGCATTGTACTTTTGTTACCACGGAATCTTAACTAATATTACAAATGAGAATGCCAGTCTGTGTCATTGTTACAATTTCACGAGTGAATCGTTAACACGATCGCAAGCTCCGGTAGCATCGCACAACACAGGATATATTGTGTCCCTATATTCCCACGGCAACTGGAACTACACGGGTGAAACCGCAGGACGTCGCTTGAAATAAAGTGAATCCTTTGCATGTCCTTTGCCTGCACTTTTCTTTTATTTAAACAAGTTGTTGTGTACAATTTGGCTTTTATTTATTTACGATCGTGAATCGCTATTGTTAACGCGTTTCCTTTTTCGTATCGATTTTGTTAGCAAGTCATCGTTCATACTACTTTAAAGTTATGTCCCACGGATCTGTGTTCTACTACACCTAATTAAAATGACTACCACAACCGCTTCACTATCATAAAGTTTATACCATATATTATAGGACACGGCTAGCAATTTTTTCCCGTGTAAAATGAGTTGATGCACTAAACATGTGCTGGTTATATCACAGACTAGTTATAATATCGGCTCTAACGGGTTTTTACGACGCCATGCCTATTTGCGACAACATGTAGCGAATATCTGCGCTGTTATATAAGGCCAGCTCGGATACTCAATACTTAATGCGCTGATTTAGAAATATAATTAATCTTAATAGTTTTTTAATAGCAAAACCTGCACATGAAAGGAATGTGTTAAGCACATACGTATAAAATGAAAAGGATAAAACTACAATATTTTGACATCGTTTCGGTTTAAACCAGATCGGGGTAAAGCTAAAATGTTTTCCTTTTGGCAAATAACGTAAGCTGGTTTTATTTATAATTAAGGACCGGAATGTTATACGATATACTTGTTATGAGTTTGGACATTCATTTAGGTATTTGCAACGCCCGGTACGATGAATAAGGTAAACGTTCTTTTAGGCTAAGGCCAGCATTGAAAATCTAGGTAAATATGTTTTTGATAGAACATTAAACTTATAAATCTTCAAATGGAAAGAAGGTATACATAAACACAAACAACCTTAGATGGAACAATAAAGAGGAATAAACATTGAGCCTTGGCTGGGTCAGTAGCAGTATTAGGATATAGAAGTTTTAGCATTTTTTGCAATCCAATGCATCAGGGCTGGCAATTTTTGCAAATGTTTGAAAGCCCACATTTGGTACTCTTTAATTTAAAACATATTTCCATAGAAGGTGCTACAAGAATACGCAATCTTAAAGACTTTAGCTAGAATCAAAAATGATATTGTTATTAATCCTCATTCTTATAACCGGTTTCTTGAATACTAATCAACACAAAAAATACATAATTGTCTGTCAAAAAACCTAAAAATCATGTATGTTTCAAAAACCTTGTGATTGGTCGCAAGCCTTAACCAATATTAACAGTCGTCGATTTGACTACCAATTAATTTGATTTCTGTTTAAAAAACCCGTGGAATTTTAACATACAAACCTTATATTATGAAGTTAAAGAAATGAACATCAGTAGCGAAAAATCTAGAAAAGATAAAATGATCAGACAAAAACATAACATAAAATAGAGCGCAGTATACAGTCAATTGTTTCTTCAAAGTAACAAGACGCGACAAATTAGTTCCAATAGACGATTGGTTATTGAAAGTGAAGTCTTTAATCAGTTGGCGTTCACGTGCCGGAATTAACTAGATTGCATAAGGAAAATGCCTGATATTTGTGCCCTATTGAATAAGTCATTCATATGGAAGAACCCGATATCACGCTAAGAGGATAATTTCCCGGAAAATGGTCGACCGAGAGATAAGCAATGAAATATAGAAAATTGACTATTCACGTTTTGTAAATAAAGTTGATAGCTAGTAATTGGTCGTTATTTTATTAATGCGATCTATTACGTACTTAATACTAACAGTACATAATATAATATGTTTAGATATAAATATTTGTTTATCATGAGTCAAGTCTCTTGTTGCTTGCTTACAAATGCAAGACTTTTGTTCGACCAATCATAGTAGATTTAAAACTAATTTAAAACTTTTAAAAGTTTAAAACTAAAAATTCAATTGTCTAGATGTCTTAGATTAGGGAAAATTTTCTTTCCTTGTTTTACGTGTATAAGTTTTAAAAGTACCGATTAGTTTAAAATAACTCAATGTAGATTTTAGAGATTGCTTTTGACATTTATCGAAGCAGAATGATACGATTTACTTTTGTGGTTATTATTGTTTTTATTTCTTTTGACTCCAACGGTGTCCCTTCTTTTTCCTCGTAATCAAGCCTGCGGTATTCATCCTGCCAATCCGGTTTGCGTTGTGCAAGCGGTTTGTAATATCATATTAATTGACTCCTGCATAATTAAAACAAGGAAGACGTAGCGATACGTCGATGTTTATCGCGAATAATTCTATACGAAGTTTAATTCACTAATCTTACTTACATTTTAAGTCGTGGTAGTCTAGATTTGTCTGAATCAGGGTAATTAAACTCAGAGAGAACGTTCACGACATATTATTTTGACAAACACGGAATTAGCGTCACAATACTAATTAAATATTTTTGTTTTGAAAGGCCCTCGGTACAATAGCGTATTAAAAAAATACTCGTATTTTTCTTAGCCCAGACGCAAAAAGAGGTGTCTTCTAAGTTATAGAAAACGTAATAAAGCTAATGATACTCTGTCTTTTATACACATAACAGGCATAACAGTTGATATTTCTCATGTTAGGTCCCATCAAGACATCATTATTATAGTCATAGCTTGTTTAAACGATCTCAAAAAAACTTCTTTGTAAAGCGACTTGGTTGCAATTGTTCTGTCACACTATTTATTAACTTACTTTTTGTAGGCCTTTTTTTAGACACGCAACAGCATGCCTTAACACTTATAACGTATTTCAGAAAAGTATAGTGTTTGCGGGATCATTTTGTGTCGACATACGGACAACCTACAGATTTGTTTACAAAAGTTGCGACGTCGCGCCTACCGTATGTCGTTTCGCGACACATGCACGCTTACATACAATCCCAGCGAGTTAATACGTAAGGCAATACTCTTGTATAGCAGACAAAACATTCACATGACTATGTTTAACAAGATGTTGCGTGTTACATCTCTTAAACACAATCGTAAGTTTTAAAAGAGACCAATTATAATGCAGACAATAGGACTAATTTTGTGCCATATTCTGCATACCCAGCACAATCAACGGAGCACTTAGCGTTTAAGCGAAATTACGTCTCGCGCTTAACATTGTTGAAGAATATAATATGCTAACCACGTTGCACAAAGCAAGGAGGTTATCTACGACAGCTGGAGCTGGTATGTTATGACAGTAAATATCTTACTATAGAGGATGTATGGGATCCGGTGTGTATATTGTTCTTGGTATGTTTGAAAACATCTCTCTTATTATATGCTCACGGCTCACGGTCAAACCGCGCAAGGTGACGAGTTTTTGTCGCTTCATCGTCAGTGCATGTTATTGTCTCCCGCTACTGATGTGGGACGGTACAAGTGGAATATTTTAAGTATTTCATAACAATCGCCTGTGAAATGAGCGTGGAGTATAATATCCACCGGACTCGACTATAGTCGTTGTATAATTCTGCTTCCGTCTAGAACCACGAAAAAGGAGTATAATGTGTAATCAGGTTACATGTAAAAGTAAGTTATTAATTACAAGAAGGTACTTCCGATATTATTTTTGAATTATCGGTTTGATTTCTTATAGATTTCATTTGATAAGGAATAAATATCACGAACAACGCTAGCCAGTCCGCAGCAGTAATAACTCGCAAATGCTTACAAATAGCGACAATTTAACAACAACACTCCGGAGTATCGGGCTTGCTTATTTTTTCATTTGCATACATACTGTACCAACAGTGAATGATAACGGAACAACGTCAGCTCGTCGCTCACGTCAGTCGCATTGCTAATAATGAATCTCGCTTTTATTAAACCTCTTTTCATTATTCATTTTATTTTCAACAACTAGGTAAGTATTGTGTAGCAGGAAAACATGAATTATATTGTAGTTACTCTAGTTGAAAGATATTGGATATTAAAAATACGATTGGAATACGTTACAAAAATAGTGCACACTATTTTTGCGTTCACTTTTTATACCCATCAGTAATCGACCGAGTTTTAGATATCGATACTTTTTCTTTTAATTGCATAAGACTAGTAATTTATTACAGTAGCATAGTAATAGCACCCAGTAACACAGGATAACTGCAGGAAGATGTTGTTGATGCATACGACTACTAATTGTGATGGTATCTAATATGAATATTTTCAGGTATATTATCAGTGGCCCGCAACTTCATTCGCGCGAATGTCGGTTTTAGCTGCAAAGCCTATTCCCCCCTCTATTACTAAGGCAGTCGCATTCTAATTAAATCCCTTTAATGTATTGAATTGACAAATTACAGCCACGTCACTTATGAAAAAGGAAAGACTCCCCCATACATTTGTATTACTCGAAACGATAACATACAAAAAAAAAATACGGTCGAATTGAGAACCTCCTCCTTTTTTGAAGTCGGTTAAAAAGAACATTAAACTAAAACAATATTCGATGCGAACGCAAACGTTTGTGAACTCGGCAAAGAATAATGTTCTATTTGACTGACACATGTATTGAGAAATTGCCGGCGTTTCCCTCGATTACAACGCAACACAAGGTTATAACAACAATGAGTTATTCGCTGCACTGTATTCTGATCATCTACATATTAATATGTGAATGTCTTTATAAACGTTCGACGCTACACAAAATTTGACACCCAGACTTATCCATAAAATTTGTGTCACAGTGTTCGTTCATGTCACTCCGAAACGGCTTGACCGATTCTCTTGGAATTTTGTATATGCATTCAATAGGTTCAAGTATCGGCAAACATCTATTTTTCATCCCCAATTTTATTCGCGAACAAATTCGCGGGCAACAACTAGTTGTTACTATAAAAACCTTTAATAGCGCATTGAAGTTAAAAAGTTGAGAATGGTACTTCATACATTTTGATTTATTACTTTCATTGGTGCATAGTGATGTTATGTGTTGCGCTTTATAACTTGAGTTCGGTTAATCTAAATGGTTATTCGTTATTTTAATCTACGAAAAAAATAGTAATCCAGTTTTTAAACTATAAATAGTCTATTTCGTAATATTTTAAAGCAGTCAACATCCCTATTCGGTTCGGTTAATGAGTATTCAGTTTACATCGACGTGTATGCGTACAAGGAACAATTAAATATTCTTTTTTCCTTATTAGTGTTAAGCGACAATCACAGTTTATAAAAACCGATTATATTCGTAATTTATAAATTAAAACGAGGAAATTGGACGATTTATTAGAGAAGGAAATCGAGAATGACTAATTACGAAATGCTGATTGTTTAATTAAATAACCATTCGTCAATGGTCACACAATGCCATCTATTTTCAAGTTAAGTATATTAAGTAGCTTGTGTTATAAGTACTAGACAACCGATATACATACTTATATATTTCTAAATACATACGTATAAAGATAAATCACAACCCAGACCAATTTGTCCTGGGTGGGGGTCGAACCCACAACCTCCAGTATGCCAGTCAGGTTTACTAACCACTAGACCAACAAAATCATGTTCGACCATGTATAATATGTGTTTAGAAAAGATAAGACGCGCTTCTTTACCTGTGAGCTATTCTTAGCAATCTACTTTAATAATTGGTAATCAAAATAAGAATTCAAATTAAAACCGACGTCGATTTTTCACAACCTGCTGAATATAAATTCACAATGCCAATATAATATTAACGATGAATAATTAATATAAAGAGAAAACAGCACGCCAGCATGATTGGGCCAATCGCAAGCACACAAGGCAACACAAACATTCGCCGAGCGAGAAAACATAAAGTCTCGTGTTCACTGTACAATAAAATCGCGAGAATTGTTATAAGACAAGTAAAAAACCGGCCAAGTGCGAGTCGGACTTGCGCACGAAGGGTTCAGTACTGTAATCTATACACAGCGAAAATTTGAAACGCCTACCCGTTACCGTTTTTTAAATTGAGCAAAAATATACGAAGACACACGTTTTTTGTTTTTAGACGCCCTTGAAATATTTTTTTAAGTTTTTAGTATTTGCTGTTATAGAGGCAAAGGAAATACACCATTTGTGAAAATTTTAGCTTTCTAGCTATCACAGATAATGAGATACAGCCTGGAGACAGACAGGCAGAGGAGGTTTAGTTTAAAATGATGCGTTGAAATCGTCGTGAGAGTCAACATGTTACGCGACAAATGTTGCCAAGTGAAGACGAGGCCTTACAATTAACACGACACCTGAGCAATGAGTAAATACGTAGCCATATAATACAACAACTGCGCATACATGACGATACTGGGGGAATTCATTAAGAAATCGTTGTATCATTCTCAAGCGAGGTTCGTTTCATATGTTTTGAAACCATCTAAAGGAAATTTTGCTCTCATATTTAATTTACTAGCCGTATCTACATTTAAATACTTTTTTTTAATAACCTCATATTATGCTGTTATTTTCATACGAGTATTGCATCATCCTAAGAAGTCATAAGATGTCCGAGTTGGTTGAAATAATTACATATTACTTAATTTTTTGAACTTTAGCCTTTGTTTAAAAGATAGGAATCAAAACAAGTTTCAATGCAGCAAGTCATTTATTTCAATTAGACTGCTAATGTGATGGTTACGAACACATTTGACTGTCAAAAATAGACCACCCTGGTTCCGTGCTCCTTTAAGTACTCCTACATAGCAGATTGTATATTTTATTGTATGTAGTATCTCTCGTGAGGTGGATTAATTCAAAACAGCTATAAGATCGGTGAGGTCAACTAGTTTCAGATCCAACCGGAGTCCTTAATCATGAGCTACCGCGGTGGAGTTGCGAGTCGTACTTGGCTGGCTATCCCGATAAATACACGTGATTAAACCATTACCATATATTTAAATCTAAATAATTGAGATACACACTCGTTAAAAATGATATGTTTTTAATTGTGAAATAATTTTATCTCAAATAAAACAAACAAAAAGTGCAAACAGTATACTGTCGTCAAATTATATTATTATTATGATGTTGAAAACGCGACAGTAAATTCATTAAGTCTTAATAAGATAATAGTAACGTCATATTTGCATGACAATTAAATCTTTGTCGTAACACATTCAAATTATCTAGATTTCAGTACAAAACGCTTTATTAAAAACAGGCTTCAACTAGAAACATTGTAGGGAATTATACTGTCAATGTTCAATTTGCTATATTGATAACTGCGGGTGTAACGTTATTGACAGTAATTGTGGGGTAGCAGCCGTTGGACGGACAGAGGGGCCTCCGTCGCGACATGAGTTGCTAGGGACGCCGGACGCGCCGATCGATGCCACTATATTTGGTAACCATCTACTGCCTACAACGTGTGACGGTGAACTCTACAAAGAAACTATAGCCATGTAGGGTTCAATATGCACATCATTCAAATGAAATCTCGACAAATTACGTATCAGAATTTTGTCAAGACGTAAATTTTTGTATTGTTTTGTTGGATTTCCTATTACCACCTTCTGGCTACATCATCAAAACCTACTCAAAAGAGCTAATTTCAAAGAATATTATATTTTCACCACTCTATTATGTTATATTTAAATCGACTTCCAAATACGCTTGCAAAGACGTAGCACAACGTAATTGTAAAAAAAAAATTATAAACTATCTTTGACTTGCGGCTTCCTCCGCAGTATACAATCTGAAAGGTACATGTTAATCTAGGCTAATACTAAATTTCATAAAATAGATGTTACAAAAAAAAGTACTAAAGCTACATTCGCTTTCTTAAAATTAATGTAAAGATGATGATGACTTACGTTCAGTGACGGCAGCAGTCTTGTTGGCTCCCGGCGTGTCGTTGGACGTGGCGTTAGCGGGCATAGGCGTGGTGGCTGCAAAGCCGGGCACAGCGGTGGCGTTGACGTAGGTGAGGCCGAGCATGCCCGGCGCCGGGGTCACCACGTCGCGGCGCGAGCGGCTGCGACCCTGCGCCAGCGTCACCACGTCCAGACCCACAGCGCGAGCGTTGCTGCTGTCCAGCGCATACTCCAGTTCCCATGCTGCAACAAAAACATTGCCAAACATTACATATCGTGTCGTGGTGGCCTTGCGGTTCCATGTATGGATCCCCAGAGCAGGCAAGTACCAATGTGACTTTTTCAAAGTTGCAGAAAACCTTCAAAAAGCCATCCACTTCAACATATGTTATGAAGTGCAATTAAACATTTGTATTTTTCTTATTTAAATGAACTCAACTTATACGCAGTCGGAATTATTACAAAAATTTATTTTACCCTTACAGACAGGTAGACAGAACAAACAATAACGGAACGAGTCCTTTTGTATTGCATTTGTAGGCGACATCGGTGAGCCCAAGTTATACTGGACATGACGTCCATTAATGGGTTATTGGCTTTAATAATTAAACTCTTCATATACGTCTAGTGCAATGGACTGCTATGTGTTTGAATGGCCCATTGTGTATTTATCATCAAGTGCTACTGTCACTGACATCCCGTAAGTGCATTGTTAGTCAGCTTTATAAACGGTTGCTAGATAGCTTTTACTAAGTTATAGCTAATAGAGGGACTGAAATAAACTTATTTACAGTCACTGCAGATCAAAGGTCCCTCAAATTGACAAAGTTCTAACTGAACTATTCAAGTAGTGCAGTAATGTAATATTCTTATCATAATTAAATCACTTTACATGTTTCAGACTGAAATTGATTCATGCACAATGCCTACCTA